>RSEF01000003.1:37292041-37304837 GCA_003993805.1 Himantopus leucocephalus | reverse complement strand
TGATCTCCAGAGGTCCCTTCCAACCCTGACCATTCTGTGATGATGGGGCAGAGTGCATCCTCAACAAGCTCACTGGTAATACAAAACTTGGAGGAGTGGCTGATATGCCAGAGGGTTGTGCAGCCATCCAGAGGGACCTCACCAGGCTGAAGAAATTTACTGACAGGAACCTTGTGAAGTTCAATAAAGAGAATCGCAAAGTTCTGCACCTGGAGCAACATTGTGTGCTGGGGATCAAAAGGCTGGAAAGCAGCTTTGCAGAAAAGCCGGGGGTCCTGGTGGGTAACAGGCGGAACATGAGCCAGCAATGTGCCCTTACAGCAAAGGCAGCCAACAGCATTCTGGGATGTGTTAGGGGAGTGATGCCAGCAGGTCGAGGGAGGTGATTCTTCCCCTCTGTTCACCACTGCTGACGCCACACCTGGAGTACTGTGGCCAGCTCTGGGCTCCCCAGTGTGAGAGAGATGGGCATACTGGAGACAGTCCAGGGAATGGTCATTGAGATGATTAGGGGACAGGAGCAACTCCCCTACCCGGAAAGGCTGAGAGAACTGGGATTGTTTAGCCTGGAGAAGAGAAGGCTCAGAGGGAAACTCATTAATGTGTACACATATTTGAAGGGAGGGTGCAAAGAGGACAAAGACAGTTCTTTCCAGTGGTGCCCAGTGACAGGAGAAGAGGAAATGGACACAAACCAAAGGACAGAATGTTTTGTCTGAATATTGAGAAAAACTTTTTTGACTATAGGGGTGACCAAGCACTGTAACAGATGGCCCAAAGAGGCTGTGTGGTCTCCCACCTTGGAGATATTCATCCAGACACAATCTTGGGCAACCAGCTCCAGGTGTCCTTGCCTGAGTAGGAGGCTGGACCAGATGTGCTCCCAAGGTCCCTTCCAGCCTCAATCATTCTGTGATTCTGTGATGCAGATCATTCTCTGATATCTAGCAAAAGCATTTCACTTCTGTAAAATTAGCTTTGTTGTGGATATTGCTAACAATCTAATTATAAATGTATATAAGTATCTACAATCCGTTGGGTTTGAACTGTGATATGTTGTGATGATTAGAGGCAGACTGAATGACATACTTGGATACTAACCTAGGTCTCCAAGCTTTTCTCATCTCTGGTTCTTACACAGCCCAGGAACAGCTGTGTATTGTTGGTCAAACTACACAGAAGTACCCTTTACATTTTTATGTAGAAGAACTGATATCTCTTTTTATGTTTTGTGGTATGTTGTGTTACTTAAGTTTTGTACTTCTTGAGAGATCTACTACAGCTTACTGATGAAAAAGGATGTTTTCTTACTGTTTTTTGAAACTGTAAAACTATAATTTCTTACTCTTAATTTCTCACTCTTAATTTCTGTTTGACCGTGCTTAGATGTTTATTCCTTGTCTGTGTACTAAAGCAGTGAAAAGATTTTTCACCACAGAAAATCCTGTGCATACGGTGTCAAAGAAGAAGTATGGTTGAGATAGAAGATAAATATATTTATATACACAGGTGTTTAAAGGAAATGGGTGGGATTTGCAGTCCCATTGAAAATGTATTAGAACATGAAAAGATTTTATAATGAGATGCTCTTTCTGGTCCAATTGATTATACCACTTTCATTTTAGGTGTAGTTTAGACAGGAAGTGTGATATCAGGAGGTGGGATTGGGAAAAAAGAAGAGATTGTAAAGAATACTTGCTGCTTTCAGAATTCTTGCATACAGTCTGAGGACTAATATCCACAAATAAGAACAGCTACGTTTCCCATTTCAGCTTTGTTTTTGTTCTACTTTGTCCCAAAATAACATGGAAAACAAGAAGGGAAAAAAAAGAAAAAAGAACATGCATACTTTTTTTTCCTCCGAGTATACATGTTTGTATATCAGTCTTTTGGCAAAATCTAGGTGTTTCATTTGTTTGCTTGTTTTGCATTAAGAAGTTCCACTTATCAGACTGCACATCTCCTGTTTACATCCTCCTAATGCACCCTGTTTTCCATAGTGAAAGGTCCAGACACAGAAGTTGTAAAATCTGGAAGACTGATTTCCCAGTGGCACTGGGGCTCCCCAGAGAGCAAACCGGGATGCAGTCAGAGAGCATCATTCCCACAAACTGGAAAAATCCTGCCATTTTCTCTCCTGGATACTGTAGGATTAAGCGCACTTGACTTTCTGCTGTGCTGAGATATCACTGGATCCAGTGAGATCATTCAGTTTTATATAAAAGAGTTGAAATGAGAGTTCAATTTACAAGTTAGCATAACCGAGGGTGATCTTTAGTACAGTGTTTATTCTAAGCTACAACCCTCGCAGACATGGTTTTATGAGCTCTATATGAATATATACACATATACCAGTACAGTTCAAATCACGTAATGTAGGATTTTACAGGATTTAAATGTGCTCAGTTTTAATTTGAAATTAGTTGAAAAATTATATGACTTTTAACTATGATTTTGTCTACTCTTCTTGACATTAAGAAGAAATAAATTAGTTCCTACATTTACTGGATTATTTTACCCAGCACTCTGAAACTACCATTTCTGAGAAAAGTGATGTAGTTCTTTAACACTTCACAGGCACTACACACAATGATTTCAGAATTTGTTGTAGAATATCACCCTCAAATACAATTCCAACTTTTCTTTCCAATGTGACATCTACTCTGATATTTTTATTGGATCTTTTGGATTTGCCATATTAAACTACCTGTACCTGTATATACTTTGAAAAAAAGAGGGCTTTCATGCTTTCAGCCAATCAATGACTGATTGCATGATATATTTGCTCAGTATTAATATCCTTCCTGATGAAAGGTAATACAATAAAAATCAAGGTGTTGGACAAATATGACGAGTCAAGAACAGTCTTACTGCTAAAGAAAAGAAATCCAGTGTCCATTCCTATGTGGTATTTTTCTGAAAGAAGAAAAAAAATGTCTTACAGTGTATACAGCAAGGTCAGAATATGCCATTTCATTCTTGTTGATCTCCTTTACTTTTTAATTTTTTAAAAAGAATATTCACTATCTGGAATAAAAAGAAAATCTGTGCCTTCTGACAAGATAAATGAAAAATCCTGGTAAATGAAGTCGTAAATGAAATCACATTTTCTTCTTCATAACTTTTTGTAAGTGAGATTTGAAATGAGGGAAAAGTTCTACTGAGCGGCAGTTTAGATAATAGTCTTTTTCCTGGAGATCGCTTATTATACTTTAATTCATAATTGACCTACTAAAGGTTCTATTGATCATGAAGTAGTATGGTTTAAGATCTTTTTTTATGGTGATGACATTAGAAATAGTCAGATGGGATGGTCAGATCTTAGAAAAAGCCAGGTACTGAAAAATTTCCTTGTGTATGAAAGCATATTTCTAAGCATTTGTTTTTAATCAGTACTACATTTCTTTTCCTCAGATTATGACTTTTTTTATTTGTGGACATTTATCAAAGTTAACTTTTGGCAGAACAAGTGCTGAGCAGGCAATATACATTTATAGTGCAATGTTCTGAAAGGAGAACTTGATCCTAAAGGAATATGCCCTTGTACTGCATATATTCTTATTTCTCTGAGAAATATATTATTCATTTGGTATTACAGTTCTGCTGAACAAAATATCTTCATTCTAACCCCTTTGAAGTGAAACAAATTCACATATTCTTCACTTATTTTGGACCTCTGCATGTAAAAAACCTAAAATATTTTAGAAACAGCCTTGAAATGAAACAATAAGCCAACATAAAGCCCATATTACTTTATGTGGGAGTTAATTCTTCCTTTAACTTAGATGTTATAGGGCTGATACCACTTACTGTTGTAGTTTCTTATTTTCTTTACAAAATACTATTTCATTTAATCAGAATCTTTCTAAATTTCAATACTTTGAACGGGAATTGTTCATGTTATGTACATGCTTAAAAATGATGAACACAATTAGCAAGGGTTAAGTATCGTGGGCATGTCATCTTAAACAGTTCAGTTATATCTGAAAAACAAAGCTTGAAACAACGGATTTGTCATTTCAAGCAATTTTCTTGCATTTGTTTTTGAAACACTCCAAGGTTTCAGAAAATGTATTGGACATTTTCCTATGCGTTGCCTTTGTGCTGGGAAGCTGTCTGTTATCTCTGTGAAAAATATGCTTTAATTTGCTCAATTATAAGTTATCTCAGTTCTTGTACACTCTGGCCTTTTACAAGCATATTTCCTAACTGTTGTTTGTTAACCATGATGTGTATGTATCTAACAACCTGTGTGTGTAATCAGGGACCACATAAGCAGTCATCAAGGTAAGATGAAGATCATCTTAGCTCAGCTGGATTATCTCCAAATTTCTTAATTCTACTACTAATGATTTTTTAATACGCTGATTTCTCTTGTAGCAACAAACTGTTTCCTGGATTTGTTATCTAAGAAAAAAAGTTTGTTGCCTTGAAATTTAAACTGGATGTATCTATTTTAGCTAGCACATTTAGGCTTTACCACTTCTTCCAGTGATTTTACTTCACACAGTAAGTCACGGAGACTGTAAGTAATGTGTCACAATCTGAATTATAGAAAACTAGCGAGTAAAATGTGAAAGGATACCACAAATCAAAAGTTTTGAGTGTTGCTGATTATCTTCTAGTATTTGTATATATCAGGGTGTATCTATCTATATACCCCACAACGTTACATTTTTTAACTGTGTTCATATTCCTGTTAGTGGAAAGAATCAATGCAAAATCGTATCTGTACCTTTAAGTGTCTGTTGCTTTCAGGTTTTTTTATGTACTTCTCTCCCTCTTTAATGCACATTTATGTAAATCTACAATACCATAGGCCAAATATAGGTGAAACCATGAGAACTTCACTGTGACTGAAGATGTTGGATAGACATTCTGAGAAATATTTGTGCTGCTCCTGAAATGTATTAAGCCCCAAAGACTAAAGTATAAATATTAGTATGACCCACAACAGGATTCAAATTCTTACGTGGATAATATATATAGTCCTAATATACTCTCAAAGTTTTCCTAATGTGTCATCCAACAGTACTATGATATGCAGTTCCAGATGAAAATAAATGTGCCTCACAGGCCTACATGCCAGTTAGTAAGTCACCGTTTTCCATTTCATCATCCTGTTCTTGTTTTAAATATACTAACGCAGCATGTTTGGAAGTTGTTTTTGTGAAGCACAACTGCTTTTTAATTCCCCAAACCAATGCGGAAGGTTTCACCTACAACATTATCAGTGATGTTTGGAATATATTTTCCATAAGTGTTCATATTACCTAATAAAGAAAATATTTCTTTCCCTCTTGGATCCACATGACAATGACAACTTAGATTTCAGTCATCTCTGAAAGACACGGGGTGTTGTGGCTGAGTGCAGTCCTGTTATAACTGAATGTGACTGTTCTTAGCCTTCCTTGTCGCTGAAGATTATGTCTTCAGCAGGTTTTTTGATATTTCTCATTACTTATTTGTGATTTCTGTTTTCTTATCCTATGCTTTAGAAACTGTCCAAGCCATTAAATTCAAACCAAAGCCTTAGGTTGAGGTGCAAGCTGAACACATCAAAAGATTTGCAATAGTTCTATGAAACATATACTAGACTATTTGACCTTGGGAACAATTGTATTGACCTAAACCTCTGTTGAAGGAGACCAAAGTTGTGTTAACTTTTTTGTTTGCTGTGTTTGATGGAAGACCTCAGACATTACAGATACTTTTTAAAGAACCGCAGAATTAAAATTAATATGATCTTAGTCTGAGTTTCACTATTACACTGTGAGAAGAATAGGTCTTTGCAGAATAGTTATTTAAGTTCACATCTGACTGGGGTTTCTCTCTTCACAAAAAGGCCTTGACTGGACTTTTTCTGACTCACTTTGTTTTGCTTTAGTGCTTCTTTATGCTATAGAATCAAAGCTGTTTCCAATGTAATCTCTTTTGTGCCATACATCCGCCTATAATCGATAATGGAAATAGAACAACTTTTTTTTTTATATTTCACCCAAATTAGAGTAGGTTTATTTGTTGTGCTGCCTCACTGCAGTAAAATATTTATTTTCAATCATATAATGTAGTAAAACTTGTATTTTATCTGTGACTTGTTGTTGTTTATTATCAGTACCATTCCATCTATGAAAGTGGTTGTCAGTTCTGTACTTAGATTTTTTTATGTCCTCGAGTTCTTCATCAGTAATAGTCTATTTAAACCAGAATCTTGAAGAAAAATTGCCATAATCTAACAGATCACGACTTGAGGTTTCAAAGCCATAGTGTGTACAAGGTAAATAACATCTGTGATAAACTGACTTGCTTTAAACTTCATTAGTTTAAATAAAAATAAGTAAAAAACCAAACAAAACAAAACAGTAAAGGTTGACAAAGCAAACTGTGAGGGTATAATACATTTGCATTTATATAATACAATGCATTTGATTAAAGACAAACTTTTATAGGTAAGTCCAGGTAACTCTTTCAATGACAATCTTTTCATTCAGTTCCATACCCAAATACATAGAACGGTAGTAGAGAAAGAGTTAAAAAGTTAAAATGTTCTCATCTCTCTTGAAATTTGGCAGGGCAATGTCCCCCTCATGCTGCATGATCCGTTTGCTATTCCCATGGTTACTTGTTAGGCTCGTTAGCGTTTGGCTGTTAAGTGTCCACAACAGTGCCCACTGCACTGCTCAGGCGCTACACAGCTGTGGCTGCCAGCTGGGTGGCAGCCGTGCCCCTGCCATTGAACGGCACAAGTCCCCCAGCAGAGCAGGGCTGTCCCTTACCCTCGACTCACAGTTCCCGAGGGCTGCAAAAGGGCAAAGTCTTAAGTTTTTCCTGGATGATGCTCCTGCAAGCTCAGCACTTTCATACTCTGCCAAACACCTGTCTATGTAACAAAGATGACATTCCACTGCCATATTTTATATTGATTCACACTAATTTTCAAACTTGTACAAATCCACTTACATGAAAAACACAGTGTATCTGCTCCAGATTTAATCATTTAATCTCCAAGTACTTCAGTTTCTGAAGCTTCCAGAAAGTCTGTGAGTAATTTTTGAGCTTTAATCAATTAAGAATCCTGTTGTTATTGAATACCATTGATTTAAATGTACCATTTTTCATCTTGGTAGCACAGAACCTATAACTATGGAAAGTAAGAATGACCGCAGACTGTGAAGTTTGGTGTCATCTCTGGTATAACTAAGTTAGCCTTGTAGTTACAGAAAAAAATACAGATTAAGATTCAATTACACGACTTCAGGTTTAGTGTGTAGTTAGCTGAGGGACACCACTATTGATGCTGACAACACTTTTCTTCAAACTGTTAGCTGTAGCCTGGAAGGTTGAGTAGCTGTTCAGCGAGTCCAGGCTTACTCCTGATTCAGCTGAAAATCATTCCTGAAGATGTAATCTTTGCCCAAAATTCTGTTTGTTTTTTCGTTTGTTTGGTTGTTTTTTGGTTTTGCTTTTTATTTTTATTTTATTTTCTAGATATAAGCTACGTATATGCGTACATATCTCTTGTTCACATAAGATGAAGTAACTGCCAATCGGGCCTTACGCAGTATCTTTAATGGGATGTGAAAAGTGAAAGTGACATTAGGTTTCCTACATAACAGGGTCTGGTCCTTACATAAGTGAGGATTTTCAAGCTATTGTTATATCAGTCATTCACTAATTATTTTACAAAAATTCAAATTGAATCAGAAAGATGTCCCTGACTGGCTCATTCCACTGAAAGGAGATATGTGCAGTAAAGATATGTCAGTTAACTGCTTAAAAACCTTTGGGAAAGTGCCATTTAATGCTAAAGAGGGTCCAAAGGGAACTATACATTGTCATTGGAAAGAAAGAATCAAACAAGGTATGTGTTTGATTCTTCCAACATAAATAAAATGCCCCTTTATGACTTAAAAAATCCTGCTATTGGTCTCCATGTACTTAAATTAGGTCAACCTACTAAAATTATCAGAAACCCAAACCCCTCTCTTAAAGAAATCCAGGTACAATTAGATGGCTTGAACAACTCCAAAACTATATCCCAGTTTGCTCTCTACTTAAAAATAAGTCAACAGGAATGATGAGAGAGCGAATCTGAAGCATTCAGAAACACTGAAATCCAGAGTTAAAAAAGGCTGGAAGGACTGGATGGACTGGAGCAGATATGTCTGCTATTGATGTTGCAGATATAGAAGTCATGGCTAACAAGCTTTCTTATGCTATCAAAGTAGTAGGAAAACTGGATACCCCTAACCAATTATTTCAACCAGTTGGGCACTGGACAGCAGGATATAGAAAAATTATTCCAACATGGGAAAATATTGTAGAATATGGTGAGTTAGTTATGCTTTCAACTATTATTATTCATAATCCTAATTTCAGATGTTGACATATTGACTTTCTTTCCTGTGATCTGCTACGTTTTGCAAGGAAAGGAGAATATAGCAATGTATTCTAGAGAGATGAACCACCTTGCATTCCCAGAAGTGAACAGCTTTAAAACTGTAAATGTTGAAGGTTGTCACGAATATGGCAGTCTTGGTTTTCTTGGTGAAGATCAAGGCTTAGAAATTCATAATCCTTGTTCATCATCACACACCACTGATTCTTCTTCCTTGAAGATGAATCCTTCCTTCTTTCTTACTTAATTTAGGTAAAGAGAATAGCTTTGCTACTGTTTATATAAGTAAAGACTGTATCAGAACTGCTTGTACTTATATTCTTGCTAGTTTTAGGAAAATTCAACCCTTTATCTCACACTACATACTTCTATAATATCTCAGTGCATACAGATTTCATTTCCTATTTTATCCCCACCCCTTTTAAACAGTAGAGCATTTTAAGATGTGCTCTTCATTTTACTCGTCTTTATCCCTTATTCCATTCGCTATATAAACCTTTTTCCATCATCCCAGCTTACACTAAGAGTTAGATCAGTTAAAGCAGATGGGAGAAGTTGGACGTTTCCTGCAATGAACAAATTTCTGGCATCACTGCTAAAGCAGGCAGGGCAGGCTGTCAGGAGTCCTTGCTTGATTAGTTGCCCTTGGCAAACTAGTGCTCTCAACCTTGCTTCATCCCATAATAACAATTTTAATATTTCAAATATTGGTGGCTCTTGCCCTGTTTTGGTTGGCTTGTTGTACAAATGAAAACTTGTACAGCTTGAGACATTCACCACCTGGAAGGTGCTTGACCAGCAAGGTGGGGATTGTAACACGGAGCTCATGGTTTACACTTCAGCATGCCGCTAATTCACAGCAATGGTGGATGAAGCAGAAGGTCAGATCTGAAGCTGCATGGGTTAAGCAGTTAGATTTGCCCATCCATGCCTAAGTGTGAGTTGCGCGGGAACTGTTGGTAATAAAAAGGAATAGATGGGCTTGATCGGCAGTCGATCTCAAATGCTTCTGAACCAAATGGACACTATCCTTTGTCAGTCCAGGGATTGCAGTACCTATGATAAGCATGGGATGGGAACGTCCTTCCAGACCCTACCTTCTGGGGGCGTCTCCCAGAGGGAGCTAGGAAGAGCTTGATCCCGCCCTAGGTGGGATTTCCAAAGTAATGGCTCCCTGGAATGTGCCTTTTATTCACAGCAGAAGAAGCCACCTATCACCCTGGAATTAAGAGCAATATTTTGGTCTCTGCCAACAGCCTCAGAGACTCCTATCTTTAGTAAGTCATCCTTGCTCTAGGTTTCTTCAAACTATAGATGAGTAATCTTCCAAATTCTGGGGAACTCTGTTGCCAGATGAAGTCCTGGGGTTATATTTCCTATATGATGAAATCGGGAGTTGCTAAATCCTTAACAAAGGACTGACTAAAGGTATGATTATTTGTTCATAGTAGAATCCTGTTTTAGCACAAACTGGTTTTAAGGAACCCTGTAAGAAAATATGTATGTTTGTACATTCATGTACCTGTCTTCTATTTTCTGCCAAATTAGATCCTGAATTTATGAACATCGTGATCCACGTGTACATCTCACCAAAAACTTGTATCAGCCTGTGCGCTTACTATCTTCGAGATCCCAAATACATAGGTAGCTCTTGAATGAATACCCCAAATTAGTTCCCTTTTTGTACCTTCGTGGAGTATATATGTGGCTTTTAGCCACATACAAAATGCCTGATGTGGAATACCCGCCCGGGCACGAGGAATCCCCTCACAAGAACTCCACCATGGCTGAAGATGGAGGCAGTCACTGGAGGCCGCTCCTAAGGCAGATCTGGCATTGCTATGGCAACATGACAGGAGGGGCATTCACAGCCAAGGGCTGTGTGGACAGAATGACTGGGGGCGGCAATGGGGGCCAGGAGGTGGGGCGTTAGTGGGAGCAGCTCCGTCTTAGTGCACTTGAAGCCCTTGTAGGCTTCAGTGGGATGGAGGGGCCTTGTGGTGTCTGAAGGACGACTGTGATGGGAAATTAACCCTGCCCTGCAGCTTTTGGGAAGTGGGAGTGTGGGTAGGCATCCCCAGGGGTGGACTCATGGCTGAAGGGGTCTGAGTGTACCAGGAGTTGGCTGTTTCAGGTTGCCCAGAGAGGTGGTAGATGCCCCATCCCTGGAAACATTCAGGTCAGGTTGGATGGGGGTCTGAGCAACCTGGTCTAGTTGAGATGTCCCTGCTCATGGCAGGGGGGTTGGACTAGGTAGCTTTTAAAGGTCCCTTCCAACCCAAACTATTCCATGATTCTGGCCAGGGAGCAGCAACCCCAGAGGAAGAGGAGGCCAGTGTGTTGACAGTAACTTTCAGAAAAGAAGTTAGAAAGGGGAGACTGCTTTTACTGTCAGAGTGATTGACAAAATGCCCCCAGATGAAGCCATGTGATAGAGCCAAGGAAGACAAATTCCCATAAATATGGGCACTCTCCGTGTGTACTATTAGTGTTATTCTTTGGATGAACTTTAGGTTCAACTTTAGAACCAGTTAAGTAAAGCCTGTCTCAAGTAATGCACTCACGACCAAGCCAGGCAATTAGACCTTCATTCTTTTATTTATTTCTGCTTATTTCCAGGAGCCGTCATATCATATCTCAGTTGTAGTTTGATAGCAGCACCCATTGGCACCTTTTCTGAGAAAACTGTCTTAATTTATTTGTAGTACAGATATGAATTTATTCTAATCTGTTTAGCTGTTTTAAAGGCCAGGCATAAAACAGATTTGTAACAGTCAGTCAACTAAAGCTGAGATTAATAAGTGCTGTTTTACTTACTTCTAAATATAGCGTTGACGGAATCATGCCACCTGGAGGTATTATGACATCATCAACAGGGCTCAGCCCTAGGTTCCTGCTCAAAAAAGGTGAGTCGCCAGTCCACTGAGTAAATAGATGGTTTATGTAGGTAGACATAGACCTAATGGAACAGGTCCAGAGGAGGGCCACAAAGATGTTCAGAGGGCTGGAGCACCTCTCCTATGAGGACAGGCTGAGAGAGTTGGGATTGTTCAGCCTGGAGAAGAGAAGGCTCCAGGGAGACCTTCTTGAGGCCTTCCAATACTTAAAGGGTGCCTACAGGAGAGCTGGGGAAGGACTTTTTACTAGGGCATGTAGTGATAGGACAAGGGGGAATGGCTTCAAACTGGAAGAAGATAGATTTAGATTAGATATTAGGAAGAAATTTTTCACTTTGAGGGTGAGAAGGCACTGGAACAGGTTTTCAAGGGAAGTTGTGGCTGCCCCATCCCTGGACGTGTCCAAGGCCAGGCTGGATGGAGCTTTGAGCAACCTGGTCTACTGGGAGGTGTCCCTACCTATGGCAGTGAGGCTGGAACTCAATGATCTTCAAGGTCCCTTCCAACCTAAAACATTCCATGATTCTATGATTTATCTGACACGCAGAGCAGCTTGAGCTGGGTGCCTCTGAAGAGGGACCACAAACAAAGAAATCCCTGGGCAATTATACCCATAAAATCTAAATTCCCCACCCCTCACACAGCAGTTCTGACTAGTAGTAGGGTCTGGAGTCTTCCTGTTCTTCTTTGGGTCCCTTCATTGTCTCTAGGTGGGTCATTCCTTCTCCTGTCTCTAAGGTTGTTGCATCAGCTGATGACTGTAGCAGCCTTCCTTGCTTCCTTATCTTTCAGATCGAGCCAGCTCTGTGGCCTTCTTTATCTAGGCCTTACTTATCTAGGTGCATATCAGGGTGCAAGTTCACAGCTTGCGACCTAAGGCTTCAGCAAATTTACCTACTAATGCTAAGCAAGTTATACTAAGCAAGTTCTATATAAGTAGAATACCAAATCGCACAACAGGTTTGCAGTGATGGTAGAATATCAGGGCAGTCTGCACCGGGAGCAGAAGACAGACAGCTATGAGGGCCATGTTTTGTTGCTGGGTGCAGTGGGACCTGTGGCCCAGACTTCATCTGTGGGATTCCCTGAAAAGCCTGTAAAATCAGATTATGATGATAAAATAATGAACTAGGTCAGGTGACTAAAAGAGTCATGGGGTGTCTGCATTCAGCACCAACAGATGTGCCCACTAGGCTGGAGAATGCTGCTTGGACCATCATCTCCCCTGGCTCTGGTACCCAGGGTCTGCAATATCCTACAGCGCCTAAAAATATTCGCAATTCATTCTTTGCTAATTCTAATCCTTGCCTTTCTTTTAATATGAAACCTAAATATTTTATTTCCTGCTGACAGAGCTGAAGCTTAGACAGAGATGCACGGTGACCTTTTTCTGCTAAAGCAGTACATTGACAAATAGTATTTTTGAAGTAATCTTTGGAAGTCTTGCTGACAAGTAAGAAATCATCTACATATTGTACAAGTATAGAACCTCCAGGTAATA
>RSEF01000003.1:37280050-37291041 GCA_003993805.1 Himantopus leucocephalus | reverse complement strand
GGGGGATTGGACTAGATGATCTCTGAAGGTCCCTTCCAACCCCGATCATTCTGTGATTCTGTGATTCTGTTATTTTCTTACTATTATAGCTAGTGTTCTGTTAAAAGTAAATTTGGTGTTATCACTACATTACAGTAAATTACCTTTTAGAAACACCAGCCTCGTACAAAGATTTAGTAGTTTTTATTAGTGATATAATACAGGAATCAGTTTTATATAATATGACCCAGATATATTTTTCTGTTGTAGAAAAACCTTCATGGAGGGACCTCCAATAAAGGAAAACTGTCAAAATTATGGTCATGGAATTACATCCTCTTGATTCCTTGAGAATTATGGAAAGGACACCTAGCGGAAGAGGTCTAGTCTGAAGCATGTAGGGTGTCACAAAAAAGAGGTCTGGGAACTCTCATGTGTGTCTTAATTTCTGAAAGCAAAACTCCTGTGGATTGCACACTTTAAAATATATTGCTATTTTATAGGGTAATCTGTTTTCTAGCTGTGAATTGGGGTTTTCTTATGCTTTTAAACTCACACTATCTACAGTAACAACTTTGTGTGGCTAAATTCCCTTCAGAACATCCCAGCCCCAGCATATTTAGTGCTCAAGTTTATGCATGAGAGTCTTCAATTAGGAAATGCAGAATCAAACTTTTAGCCCTATCATGGGAATGGAAAAACTTAAAAAGGAATGTATTTTTAACACCTATTAGTAAGCCTTGTTTCAGAGTGAATTAAGATCAATTGGAGTACTTTCATGAATTCAATTTGCTTGTGAAGGAGCTCCATGAGCTGATACTCATGACAAACACCCATGTAACTTTCTATGTTTACAGAACCATATTACACATTAAAAATGTGTCAGTTATTTTTTATTGACAAGGAAATAGCAAATATAGTAGAAATATTTAAGTGTGGTGTTTTTTAATTAGAAGTTGCTTTTTCATAGAATATAATATTATTCAGGGGGATGCAGAGATGGAGTGTCTTACCGAGTTTCTTGAAACTTTGTATTTCTACTAAAAAAATCGCCACCCCCAGGTTGTGTGCATAAAACCCTGAAGATGTGCAAAATTAAATTCTGCAAAATGCTACTTTTTCTTCAAAATGTTTCTCAAGGAGATTGTGTTTTCTGAGCAATCCTGGCAATATATCTTACTGTACTTAGAGCAAGTAAAAAAGTAAATGATTTTTTGCATAAAGTATGTAAAGGAATACAGAGATTTTAGTTTGTTTGTAAAATTTCATAGAGCTATGTACGTTTCTAAAGTGACCTGTACAGAAATGACATATTATAATTCAATTCAAATAAAATGTAGACGATTCAAATGGTTGTCTGGCAAATTCTACTTGTAGATGAACTGCTTAATTAAAATTTGTTTAAAAATTGTTGAGCATAGATTATACAGTGTGGTGACACATTCTTCTCTAGATTAAGTTTGTTTTGGCACCTTTTCTGTTGATACTTAGAACTGTAATAACACTTTAACTTCATTTCCTATAAAAAAGGAGTTAATGGAAGACATTTTTCCACGTAATGTGAGGTAAAGATTGATTGAAAAAAACAATTAGTTTCTTTGTTATGCCCTCACCCTCACCACTGCATCTGTTGCTAGTCTTGACTAGTTCATAAGACCCACCTACTCTCCCTCAGGCTGTCAACTTCTCATATATTAAATTATTTTGTAATTGTTTTATCACTTTCAGACTCTCCTCTACAAATTCCTTCCTACATTTCTCGCTTTTCTGTTATACTTTAATACTGTTTACAGTGGCCCTTCCTATTCTGGATTTCTGAATTCCTTTAACCAAATTTCAATCTTGTGCCTGTTTTTTCCAGGCTTTCTGAAAGGTTTCTAATCTTCTTCAGCTTTTCTTATGCTTTTCGCAAGAAATTGGATATGCATCTTCCCTAAATCTAGACTTTTCTGCTTATGCAATTCCCACAGTAAGTCTCAAGAATATCGTTAAATGCTGGTTTATATTTTGTCTATTACAGCTCATTTCCTCCCTTTTTGCCTCCCTGTGTCTGGGACTAGAATTACAACCAGTGATATAGTTTATTTAATTCTTTTCTGCCCCTCAATTCCAGCAAACTGTTGATTTCAGCTGTAACTGCTTCTTGAATCAATGTCTCTCTGTCATTTTGGACTGAGAGAAGAATTACCTCTTACATACTGTTGTTCCATGTATGTTCTTACATACTAGTGGTTCCAAAGTGATTATTTAAGCTGCTGAGACAGTGCTTCTCTAAACAATATTCTGCTATAATAATTGGCCTGTTTCTATGCATGCAGTGGTTTCCTGTATCATTTGTTGTTAGACTTGGTTGTTTCTTTGATCTCCCTTCGCAGAGATTCAATATTCTCATCTTTGTCACAAAACAAGGAATCCAGCTCCACTAATATGTTTGAATTCTGAGAAATAGAATTGGAATTTTCTGTAATGATCCCACTCTTTTTAATCACAAGTACATTCCTTGCCAGCTGGACCACACTTGTTTACTAAAGTGTGCCAGAAAATGAAAATCTTTCACCACTTTTTGCACTGCTCAGAGTGTTTCAGCCTTCCCATGCTACCCCGTGGAAGTGTTCATTGCCCTGAGCGTCTGCCTCTCCAGCAGGCAGGGAGCCTGACGCCAGCCCCTTAGGACACATCAGAGAATTTGGCGGGGTTTGGGCAGGAAGAATGGTGTGAAACCCTGAGACCTGGGTGCTTGGGTGTGACCTGCTGAGATTTCATCCTTCACCCTGCAGTGGCTTGGCTACCCTGGTTCTCTCCCACCTCCCTCTTCTCTGTGGTGCCATCACCAAACACAAAGGCCATGATAGATTTGCCCTGAAGCAACGTGCACGGTAACTGGCTGACCAGTAAACACAAGTAACTGGATAGCCAGGTATTGTCATGTGGAGCAACCAGCAGCTGAGTCCTGCCTGGCTTTGATCTTTGTCTCTTGTCCAGGTACTGATTTCTTCTCCTCTTTCCAACCTATTTTGAAGTGGTCAAAAGAGTTCAGAAAGTCATTGAGAAGGGAGGATCTCAGAGAGGGGTAGGTGGGCAAACAGTGAGCATGGTCACCTGAGCCTCATTCCATTAGGAAATCAGACTAAAGGCGGGGGGGGGAAGAGAAAGAGACATGTCTGAATTAACACTGTAAAATCTGAAATATTTCACTGCAAAGTATACTTGTAAGGAACTGTGGAAGGTCAGCTAGCCTATCTTTCTCAGGAAAGATTAAGTACGTGTATGTTACTCCTGATCAATGGTCTCAACTGCAGAAAATCTTCAGTTCAGGTGAACCCACAGTTCCTGTTTTGGTGCACGCCTCTCCTGAAGGCCAAAATTGTCTCTTCTGGAAATGAAGATTTTTCTCAGGTCCCATGGATACAAAAGAACAATCTATCAATCTCTTATTTTTATATGTCTGATCACTGATGGTTGACCTGATGGCCTGCTTTGATCCTCCTTCTTCAACTAAACAAACCCAGTTTTTTCTGGTTTTCCTTGGAATTATTAAACCTAATGTAATGTTTGTGTCTCTCTCCAAGAGCATCTCTTATCCAACTCCCTCTGTCCTGAAGTATGATATTCAGAACTAGACATCAGACCACACCTTCAGCTGTGTCATCATAAAATAATGCCTTCTTTTATCTTCCATACAACACTGACCATTAATATACGCAAGAACAAGATCTGGCTTCTTTTGCAACAGTTTCATATTCCTGAATCATACCCATCTGATGTTTCAATAGCACAACTGTGCTCTTTTCTGAAGCAGTGCTGCCATGCCATATTTCCCTGTTGGGTATTTCTACATGTTTCTATTTCCTACATGCAGCATTTTATCCGTACAGCTTTTTGATTTGGAAAAATGTGTCTAGTTTATAATGATAATTTTAAAGTCAGACTCAGTTCTCCAAAAGGAATATTATATTTCTTCCCCCTCTGCAGTTTGGTGTCATGTAAAAATATCATTCAGACTTAAAAAAACCCGCATGCTAAACCAGAATAAGTCACTTGCGGAATCCCAAGAGAAATGTCCTGGCATTTTGACAGAGACCCATAGCTGTCTATTTAATAAGAAGAGTGGTTCAACTACCCATTAACACATGCTATTCCATCTAGATAATATTTACTCCATTTGCAGGACTGTCATGCAGGTTATGTCAAAAGCCTTACTAAGTACAGATATGTCACGTCGCCCTTCTCATCTTTCAAATAATACAGTTACTTTGCCAAAACAAATGTGACTGCTTGGGCAATATTTGTCTTCAAAAAATCATAGTTACAATTTTTATCATTTTACTACATTGCAGGTGTTTCAAAATAGCTTTTATTTACCTGTTCTAGCATTTTTCTTAGCTTTTGAGTTTGCATTGAACGAGGATGGGCTCCTTCTTTTTCCCCTTTCAGTTTTCTGAGATCCTCTCCATTGGCAACATGTTTGCAAGGATAATTGTTCCTAATGCAGAAAAGTCCATACAAATCTAGAGGGTGGCATTAATCATGAAGCAATATGGATAGTAGTACTGCATAATGTCACCTAGTATTCATAGCTCATACTTGGATTCTGCAAATATCACACAGGTACTTAACATTTTCATTGGTTTGGTGACTAAATTTAATATAAAAATTATATAAGTTATTTACAGAAAGATGAACAGATTCCTTCAGGCAGTAAAGCTGATTTGCTCGCATTCCACTTTTGCAACAACACCACTGTGTTGCTAATCAACAATTCACTTAAAATATATTTATATTATTTACATAACAAGAAAACCACCTTTAAGAAAGCTGTATCTGCATTTCTTTTGTCCTTTTATAATTCTTACTCGGGAAAACCTTCTTTAAGAAATCACATAACCATATAATCATCTTCAAGTATATGTTGAAGTCCTTTAAAAGATCAGTCAGTAGTTAAAAGAATGGGACCTAATAATGTGAATCAGTAAAGGATTTTTCCACAGTGCTTCTCTGAAAATGGAGGATTTTGAGATTAATTTTTCGTAAAAGAAAGATGGCCTGAAATTTCTCCCTGGAGTAGTCCCACCGACTGACTGAAGATTTAGAACTAGCTTGAATTCAACAAGGAATAGCATATGGTATTTTGATGTTTCTCCAAGGATATAAAGTCACATTAAAACATTAACTAGCTTTGCAAAAACAATCATAATTGTTTATCACGAACAGAAATAGTATATCAAATTGCTAAACTCTGAGTTTTTAACATCTATAAATATCTCCATAATCGCAAACTTGCATAATAAGACATCAGCCTCACAAATATTTTTATGAAGGTTTAAATCCTCTGGTGTACCATGGATGCACAGCCTGTAAACATGGGTATAAGTCCTATCAAGATCCTGCCTCTGAGGTTTGCCTTTTTACGTCTGCATCATTCATTCAGTGACTGAGTTCTGAATCATAAATGAGAAAATTGTATGTTCGGCCAAGTTGTTGTTGTTGTAGTAGTTGTTGTTGTTGTTATTATTATTATCATTATTATTATCAATATTTGTGTGTGTGTGTGTAGGGAATTTACTGGGTCTCCGTCTTAAACCATTTATGTCTGCCAGCTACTGCTCCTTCATTCATGTCTTCTTTCCTGCTATGAATACATGTATAATTTAAGAAGTTGTTATAGTCAAGCTGAAGATTCATGCTTACAAATGGAACCCAAAGAGGTCTTCTGTGTTTCACTGAGGTGCAAAAGCAACTGTCCCTTGAAAAAAAGGTGTAAAAGTTATAACAGTATAGGAGGCAGAAGAAGGCATACACATAAGAAAAAAAGCAGACATAATTTGATACTGGAGAGAAGACTGGGGGGGGGGGATCCCAACAATAAACAGGCACATTAAAGCCAAAATGGAAACCAAGTAGTCCGGGAAGACACTTGAACTCAAACTCACAAAACCTGTGGTCTGTTCCTCACAACACTAGTAGTCTGCTGTGGGCGTATAGACATAGTTGATCAAATTTCTGCATCTGATTTACATGGCCTGTATTTAGCCATCTTCTCTACTAAGACCCGATGAACTTCAACTAGTGTCTATGCTTTTGAACAGCATACAGTGTGACCTTGAACTTGGCTGAATCCACCAGATACAAGTGTAATACAAACAAATAATAGTAAGAAAATACTGTAGTTTTCTGTATGTTTCTAGTTTTGTATTTTTACTTTTCTTCTCATATGAGTTTTATAAAATATTCCTTTTACTACTTCAAATGCAAAAATTGCACTTGGCATTTTCAAAATAATCAGATTCAACAGAACGGACTCCACTAGACCAAAGAATGAGAGCCCTTTTATTAATAATAAGTTTTATTCCCTCCTTTGTTGTACCCATCAGTCCTAGAAATAGAACACAGATTGAACAAGCGGAGCTGAAACTATTGGGACTCTCCATTATGCAATATTCAAATACTTGTAAATTCAATGGGAGCTACAGTAATGGATTTAATAGCAAAGGAGGACCAAATGAGGTTTTAATCCTTCTTTCACTTTCCCATTTATATTGCCTGGTGTGAGGTGTCTGTTGCATAAGGAAGGAAAAGCTGTGTGATTTGGAGACGCGTATGACTGCACCCAGCACTAGATTTATGTGAATCCCTTTCTGAGAGTGTCAACGGCCTTCTTTCAGCATTAATGGTGTCTGTGATCCTTAAGCTTTCAAAGGAAATCCAGAAAAGGAAGCCTTTATCTGAGGAAATTAAATTATTCTCAGTTGTGGAGTCTGGGGATTCTTATAGTGCTTTATGTCTGTATAGAAGAGAGTAGTAGGATTTAATTAAATAAAAACAATGACAGTCTTGCTTATGAAATTTTACAGGAAGCCCTGTAGAACTGTGCATCTACTGTGGATTCTTTAGGTTGCTTCCAAAAAGGTCATCCTTTCCTATTAAATTAAATGGGAACAATTTTTAAAACTTACTTTAAATTTGCTTGTCTTTATTGGGAAAGCAGCAAGGGGCCTGCAGTTTTTCAGAAGTGCCGTACACAAGAAGATTATTTCTACTGGCTTCAGTGAGAGCAAAGTCCAGCTATCACTGGGCAAGTTTGAAAGTCACATCTGAACATTGAAAGTTGCAAAAATTGTTTTCCAGGTTTGACTCTTAAAGTTAACTTATCAGAGGGTCCTACCAGACTAACACTTCTGATTTTTCGTTCTAGCAGGTCTGATATTCACTTAATTACAAGCACCTAAACTGCCTGATTCTTCTCCCTTTATCATTCTAAAAATCAATTGGCAGAGAGTCTATGCGTGTTCTAGGGATCTGAAATCAAAACGTGCCATCAGGCTCGGACCTACTAAAGATACCAGAGAAATATTTAGCCTGTCAGCTTTGTTTCTTTGCTGTCTTTGTGAAATACAGTGTGCTATTATGGCAAGGACAGACCCATCCTTTGATATGCCTTTGCTGGAGTTTTCTTCAGATTTGAGTAAAAGGTTCCTTCATTGCTCCTGTGAGCTGTTTATTTTCCTTTATTTCTTCCAGATAGTGCTGCTTGTATATTGCCTTCTGTCAAGGCAACAACTCTCCATATAGGCAATACTGGGGGATTAGGACTCCAGGAATTTTTCTGTGGAGCAGATGGTGGAGGTGTGAGAGCAGCAGTGAGACCTGCCCATGACAGGAGTGTATTGCATGAATAGTTAGCAGAAAAAGACAGGGACTGTGGAGAAAATGCTTTAAAAAATTATCTTTATTAGTATATCCTATTACTCATGGTCTGTGTCTAAACCCCCTTGACCAGGAGGCATCAACAAGCACTCAGAGGCAGGACCCTTGGGCAGCTGGATCACACTCTGGGCTGAGAGCAGACCTGGCATCCACCATCCGGCTGCCCTCTTTTCCTCTTTTTCAGTCCCAATCTGAATCCCTGGAGTACCATGGGTCTGCACCATGATAAACACCTGATTGCCTGCAGCCACAAGTACCCCACGGCTGGGGGCAGAACATGTGCACAGCACACACATGGGCAGCAGCAGAGGCAGCCAGTGGTGACCTGTGGGGTCTGCAACAGGAGCACACCGAAGGCGGGAAGCCCTGCAGCACGCCAGTGAGGTGGGTGGTCCATGCTTCCTTAGCCGGCGAGAGCTTATTTCTGGGTTCAGATGATGAGCAAGCTGAAAGAAATACAGAAGTGTTCCTTTGGAAGTTCTACAGTGAGACAAAAACTGTGAATTGAAAAATGCCTGGTGTTAGAGATGTTTCTATTTTGCATGAAAAATGCTATGCCCTCCATTTTATAAAAATATTATTATACATTATATGGATACGGTTATCAATTTCAACTTGCGTTGTGGAAGAAAAACACACACACAGGAAAATGCAAAGAAATGTTTCTGTTTGCCTACCACCTCAGAAAACAATTTTTGGATTAAAACAACAGTAGATATTTGTGGTTGTTTCTCTCCTCCTCCCACCTTGCCCCCCCCAAGCCTCGACCCCTTCCCTCTCTGTCATCTCAAAAAGGAACAATAAGAGCATATAATTCAGTATAAAACATCGCAGGTAGCTTTAAATCATTGATTTCATTTTATGAATCAATTGCAAGCCAGGAGAAAAGGAATATCTCTCCCTCTTTTACCCAGTCCTTTTGTGATTTGAATTTCTTTGAGGATGTCGAAAACACAGGTTCGATACCCACCCTTGCACACGTGGTGAGGGTACTGTCCTGACTGAAATGGTAGTAAAACTTTCAGCAAACCCCTGCTCTGAATGAGGCAAAGGTAACTTTTATCTTCTGAATGTTGAATGGTTCTCTTTAACTTGGGGTATTTTAACACTGCCATCTGTTGCTCACAGCATTTTAATATCCTTCAGCAATCACTGGGATNGGTAACTTTTATCTTCTGAATGTTGAATGGTTCTCTTTAACTTGTATTTTAACACCGGCATCTGTTGCTGACAGCATTTTAATATCCTTCAGCAATCACTGGGACGAAGAAGAGAGTTAGGAATGGCTCTCCATCCCACACAGGAATGGTACTAACTAGAGCAATGAGAACAGCCATCACAGTTGTCAGTAAATTGGTGACTGAGCACGTTCACAGGAAGCTGGAAGTGACACCCTGAGTCCTTTTTAGAGAGCAGGGCACTGCAGGATGGTTGCTTCTGCTGCAACTGAGGGTGCGTGCAGAGAGTTTCAGTGCGGAGCCGGGGCTGGTGCTGAGAGCATCCTCTGCCCTCAGAGCCTGTCTATGCCTCCCTGCGGCAGCCTGCAGCCTGCAAATTGGTGCGTGGGAATGGCACTGGGGACAACCGTACTTTTACATAAGAATATATTGATGTGTTTTCACTGTTAGCCGTGATGAGGAAGAACAACACAAGGATCTCAGAAAAATCTTAGTAAAATCATTAACTGGGAACAACAGGTTGTTAAAACTGCCCTAGTATTAGCTTTATTCAGTGACAATGGGAGGCAGGAGATCAATGCTTTCCCCACCCACCCAGAAATGATTTTAGGTTTGCCAGTGGTGGCAGAGTGTGGCACCCATCACCCAGCTGGATGGTGGCATTGCAGGGGGAGCTGCAGAAGGTCCCCAGGCCCTCACCAGCCTCATCACCCACCCTGGCAATCCTTCTGGGCCAAATACTGCATCACCCCTGCCAGGGTGTCACCAAAGCCCCTTAACTTTGCACACACCCCTGGCACCCAACAAAGTGACTTGGAAATAGTCAGCAGTCTCTACCATTATGCACATGATGCAAAAAAAAATGGTCCAACTTGATCTTTGTCAGTGTGCAGGGCAACAAAGTTATCTTTTTTCCACAGCCCTCAGGCACACTAGCCTGCAGGGCCCATGCTGGGTACGCTGTGCCGTGGGCTCGGCTCTTCTTCAGGATATACCGTGCCACATCCCTCGCTCTTCTGACGTCTCCCTTG
The DNA here is from genome assembly GCA_003993805.1 of Himantopus leucocephalus. NCBI lineage: Eukaryota > Metazoa > Chordata > Aves > Charadriiformes > Recurvirostridae > Himantopus > Himantopus leucocephalus. The sequence goes on along the minus strand of RSEF01000003.1, from coordinate 37,281,149 downwards.
TTGTGACCCGTGCAAGCTTCATATTCCACCATTTGTCCGGTCTGTCACTTTTGATAACCTGGCAACCGCTACATCCACTTGCTTTTAATTACCCTGCCATTTAATTTGTTTTAAACATCTGTGTCCAGTTTCTATCTGGGGTCATTTTAATTGTTTGTGGCTAATAGAATTTGAAAGGAATATGATTTTCTTATATTTCATTCTCAGATAATCCATTGTGGTTTGCTAAAGTCATCTGCTGCTGTTGATTTGCTGCCATACAGATGATTTCATTACCTAGAGATCATTGTTATTACCATAAAATCCCCATTTATTAACTGCCATATCAATTATCCACCCTGTTGCTTATTGATCTGAAATCTCCTGAGCAGCCGATCTCCTGGGGCACATTTCATCACGAGTATGAATCTAGCGAGTTCACTGGAGTCATGTAAAAGATGAACCTGGCTCCTCTGGCATACTGATCTCCTGCCAGTACTTTTATTGAGATGCCTACTGATTGTGCAATCACCTGGCAGATTTGGTACTGCACCAGTTTGCAGCTCCTGTGATTCATGATTCTGCTGATACTGATTGGCCATTTGTCACTGTTATTTTTACTTTCCTCCTTCTCCCTTATGATTCCCACACTTTTTTTTTTACATTATTTTTTTTTTGGGTCCTCAGCTTCCATCTGCCTGTTCAACTTTTTATTTTGTTTTCCTTCCTCTCCTCCAAGCTTCATCTGCTTGGATACCTGCCCTCCTGTACACTTCTGAGTTATGGTATCACCTTTCTGTGTTTCTGTTATGCCACCTGCAAGTCTCTAAGGCATCTCTTCTTTTTCCTCACATGAGGCATTGGTATCTAATTTTCCCATTCTTTGCTTCTGCTTTGTGTTTCCTAGTCACAATTTGTGTTTTGCACTTACTGCTAAGAGTCCTCTCTCCTTCCTCCTTCCTGACCCTTTGGGAACCTTATTCTTATTCACTCCACCAATTTCTTCCTGATTATGTCTGATACAAAGCACAGACCAAGCATACATACAGTATTAATATATAGAGATGCTTTGTGAATGTCATAGAATCATAGAGTGGTTTAGGTTGGAAGGGACCTTAAA
>RSEF01000003.1:37261388-37280040 GCA_003993805.1 Himantopus leucocephalus | reverse complement strand
ACCCAGGTTCCTCAGCCTTTCCTCATAACAGAGGTGCTCCATTTCCTTGATCATCTTTGTAGCCCTCTGCTGGATTCTCTCCAGTTGTTCCCTGTCCTTCTTGAACTGGGGGGCCCAGAACTGACACAGTACTCCAGATGCAGCTGCACCAGGACAGAGTAGAGGGGGAGGATTACCTCCCTTGACCTGCTGGCCATGCTCTTTTTAATGTACCCCAGGATATCGTTGCTCCTCTTGGCCACCAGGGCACACTGCTGGCTCATGGTCAACTTGTTGTGCACCTGGACTCCCAGGTGTCTCTCTGCAGAATTGCTTTCCAGCAGGTCAGTCCCTAACCTGTACGGGTGCATGGGGTTATTCCTCCCTAGGTGCAGGACCTACACTTGCCCTTATGGAACTTCATTAAGTTCCTCTCTACCCAACATTCCAGCCTGTCCAGCTCTCACTGTACAGTGGCACAGCCTTCTGGCGTATCAGCCACCCCTCCCAGTTTTGTGTCATCAGCAAACTTGCTGAGGGTACACTCTGTCCCCTCATCCACGTCGCTGATGAATATGTTGAACAAGACTGGACCCAGTACCAACCCCTGGGGAACACTGCTTACAGGCCTCCAGCTGGACTCTGCACCACTGATCACAACCCTCTGAGCTCTGCCATTCAACCAGTTCTCAGTCCACCTCACTGGCCACTCATCTGACCCACACTTCCTAAGCTTACACCTAAGGGTGTTATGGGAGACAGTGTCAAAACCTTACGCTTAAACGGAAGCTGTGCTTAGAAGCCTGAACCTCCATTTGGCATTTGCTGCTTCATAAAACAGTTTGACATACCTTAGATATCTGCTTTGCTGCTTTCAAGGTATAATAAGTATTATTTTTCAGCCCATTAACATCTTGTGGACCTAGAAGAATACACTTTAAATCTTCTGATGGCTTACATAAAGCTTACTTACGTTGTAGTTGTTTAAACTCAACTTACTTGTTTAGCTTAGTTTAACACTAGTTATTCCCTATTCATCTACACAGAGAGGATTTTATTACTTCCATTCTGCTCTCTCACCCTGAATCTCAAGTTCAATATCCAAGCAAAGTTAAAGATATTCTGAAGGAGTTAGTGATAAATCTACATACCACAAATATGTGCTGTAGAAATTTTATGCTATTCTTTTCCATTTGGATGAGTAATGTTGGATATTCCAGAAGGCAAAGCTATGTGGCTCAAGGGGTTAAAGTCATGAAGGCTCCACGAAGGCTAAATGTCTGCTGAGTACCCATTTTTTGTTGGATTGGCTAAGGATGGCCTTTGGAACTACACTGGGGCAATGCTCAAAATCAGTTTGTGAGCCTGAACTACTTTATCTGTATTGCAAGATCCATCAAAAGCAGCAATACTCTTAGGTATTGAACTGTCCTTAGTGTTCTTAAGATTAATTTTTTTTTGTCCGAATGTTTTTGAATTATTTTCATACACAAAAAAAAAAAGGAAGGAGGCTTTGCAGCCAGCATACTTTCCTTTCTTATGTAATATGAGGAGGGCAGGGTCCTTTCTGGGTTAGATTTACACATCTTTTAAGTGAAATGGCAATTGCCTTAAGAGTGTGAAAACTAAATTCACACTTTGAAGATTCTTGTTATAAATTTTTCTGCCTCTGTGGTTTCCCAGACTTGGTAAATGAGAACAGAAAACATCAGAAATGATCAAACCTAAGCCTACAAAAAAAATCTCTCACATGCTTAGAATACGTGGGTTAAAAACCTAGTCCTACCAATAACAGCAGCAAAGCTGTAAAATTTGACTTTAGTTACGGTCAAGGTTCAGGATTTTATCTGCCCTGTAGTGAAGGTATTTGAAATGAAATCATTAGGATGTTAAATATGTTGGCAAATGACCCCATCAAATACAAAGCAATTTAAATTTTAGCACCCTTAAACTAAGCCAGGCTAAGCCTAACTTCTCTGCTCTTTCAAGGGCAACTGTTTTTTAGATGCTGTACGTTCAAACTTGCTCAGGGCAGATGACTTTTAGACTGATGTCAGTTTGACACCTGGACCATTTGCAAGCATTTATCAAGCATGACCTCAGCGTGCCAGTGAATTAGGACTCACTCATCAGACACATCCATTGCCACTAATTTGCCCCACTTGCTTTCTAGTTTGGAGCTGAGGCTCCAAGCAACTAATTAGTTATGAGGCAATATCAGCACCTGCGCAGGTTTGCAAAAATATTCAGGAGCAAAATAGACATCTGAAGGACTTAGAGATCTGTAAGCTGAATAGACAGCCTTGAAAACGCTGGTCTTTTATTAGGTGTCTAACTGAGCGTACAGACTTATGCCCAAGTACTTAAAGAGATAGGGCTCGGAAACTGGAGTCTAGCCGGGCTCCTTCTAAAAAAATCGAGAAGGGAAAAAAGCACGTGATTTTATAATACAAGTAAAAACCTACAGGCCACTGATGGCAGAGATATAGGGGGGCAGGCTGATGCTTCCTATCATCAGCATGCCAAGAAATTTAGGGGCTGGTATGGGCTCTGACAAAACATCCCTGATGAAACAGAAACAATATTCACTTACTTTCTAAGACACATGTATTTGAAATACAATAATGTTACTACTCTGTGTATCAGGACACATTTACAATGTTAATGATATGTCAAAGTAATATTTGAATATTCAAATGTGTCCGATAATGCATGTAAGACACATTTTTCAAGGTATGTCTATATTTTTTTCCCCACCAATGTTTATTTTTTTAACTCAGACAAATACATTATTTTCTTCATGCAAGAAAGATGTTCAAATCATGGAAATATACCCAGCGATTAAGAAGTGAGGTAGACTGTTGAATATATTGGTAGAATGGGAACGTGTTGTTCACATTCTATGTATAAAATACATATTCATGTCTCTGAAATCCTGAAGCATTTTTATTTCTACTATTAAAAGACCCTAGAATAGTTAATATATTAAAAGATGTCAGAACAGAAACTACATAACAGAGGTTGGAATACCACTTTGTAAAATGTAGCACTGAATGGTAGAAGGTATTTTGAATATTAAAAGTGTTTCTGTAGATACCAGAACAGGTAACAATTTGCTTAGCAATTTAAAAGCTAGACTTCCCTGACTTTGATACAGGATGAGGCAACATTTAGAAACATAGAATTAGAAAAGGGGCAGCCACTGTATATTGACAAAGGTAAAATTATAGATAACAAAATCTGTTGGAGTATATTGCTTAACTGGAAGATTAAGTGGAAAGAGCCAAAACACTTGGGCTTCTTGGAAGTTTCTGACATTGGAACAAACAGAAAGATCCTCTACCAGGTCAGTACAGTCAATAGGACAGGAGTATTACCAAGAGATTAAACACAGAATACCTGCAAACTGCCAGTATAAAGACAGAGGAGAGCAGGTCTGCTATGTAATGTTCATTTGTGTGCAAGCTTGGAGAAGCTCTGCTTTCAAAACTAATTCAATAAACACAGGCAATGTAATTTCAGTCAGTGGTGCTTATAAGTGAATACATGATTTATGTAATTGTATGAAAGTGGAAAATACAAAATACAAAGCCTAGGAATCAAAAAAAGTAATGGCATTACAGTGAGATTGAAGTGCAATACAAAATGTCAGTGACAACTGGAATGTGTTACTTCATTTTGTTTTCTACTTTGGTGACAAAAATGTGTTGAAAGAAAAAAATCTGTTATAAAGAAAGATGACATCTAGTAATACTCTATGTATATACATTGATAGTTTGATGAAATACATTACTCATTGGGTACACTATATGAACAAAGAAATTATAGCTCATCTAGTTTAATATTCATGTTAGATAAAATTATGAAGACTGTATAAAAGTACACGCATGTTCAGTAATGATGACAAAGATATGTTATCAGCTGTTCACGTAAATTAAAAAGAGGCTGGTGAAAACTGATAGTTGATGATAAACTGCTATCTTTTATAAAGTGACAGATACCATTTCTCCTGGCTAAATTAAAAATAATACTTGAATGTCCTAAGAAAGTGAGATGACCATTTTTGTCCCTTCATTCTCCTTTCATCAGGGTAAGTAAAATCGGGGAAAATCATTGCATTAAAAGTTCTTCTGAGTTAATCAGTATAGTCTACAGAGATTTCAATTGAGTCTTCAACATTTCTCTTCTAAAGGGAAGCCTTTTCTGTTGAATTACCATCATAACCAGTAAGAGATCTTTTAAGGATTTCATGTCCTGTCACCTTTCTATTTTTAGAAAGATGAAATTGACTTTTTCACCCTTTGGTATTTGTACAGAATCACAGAATGGTTGAGGTTGGAAAGGGCTTCTGGAGATCATCTCATCCAACCCCCTATCTCATCTCAAGCAGGGCCATCTACAGGCGTTTACTCAGTACCATATCCAGATGGTTTTTTAATATCTGTCTCCAGGGATGAAGACTACAACCTCTCTGGGCAACCTACTCCAGTGGTCAGTCAACCTCACAGTGAAAAAGTCTTTCCTCATGTTCAGAGGGAACCTTCTGTGTTTCAGTGTATGCCCATTGCCTCTGGTCTTGTCGCTGGGCACCACCGGAAATAGGCTGGCTCCACTTTCTTTACATCCTCCCTTCAGGTATTTATATAGGCTGGCAAGATCCCCCCTGAGCCTTTTCTTCTCCTGGTTGAAGAGCCCCAGCTCTCTCAGCCTTTCATCATGGGAGAGATGTTCCAGTTCTTTCATTATCTTAGGGGTCCTTAGCTGGAGTCTCTCCAGTAACTCCATCTCTCTCCTGTTCTGGGAAGCCCAGAGTAGGCTGAGGGTTTTCATGTGGATGTGTTGCTGACCTTCTGTGGTGGATTAGCCTTGGACCACCCAGCTGCTCATTCACTCACCCTCCTCAGGGGCACAGGATGAGAGAACAGGATGAAAAAGCTTGTGGGCTGAGATAAAGACAGGGAGATTGCTTATCAGTTACCATCTGGGGCTTCCCCTGCACCCCCCAGTTGACAGCACCTTGCCACAGACATGCCGTACACCTTCCCTGGTCTTATGCAGTGGCTGTATCAATGTTGTCATCTCTACTTCTCTGCTCTGTGTAATGGGGATATCTCCTCCTGCTGATGTCCCAAGGTTGGGGTACCCAGCTACAGATGGAAAGCTTTCTCTGAGCACTTGCTGGCTGCCATTCCTAGCAACTGAATTTAGGCACTTAAATACTCTTGTTTTTTTTCTGGAAACTTAGCCCTTGCTATGAAATTAAAAATTATATCCTCTAATGAGCTTTGGTTCACTTGGGCCTAGGGAGCTTTCCTTTTCATTTTAATAAGGGTTTGCCCAAGTACAAGGAGAAACCTCAATATATGACCCTGTGCTTCTGTTCTTTCAAAATTCCCAGTGAAATGTCCTCATTAGTAACTCTAGCAAAGGATATTATTGTCCCTCTGTTGTTAAACTGAGAGGAGAATCTTGAGAAGTGCCTTTCATTTACTTGCCCATTTCAGTTGCAGAGAATAGTGCAGATGTGGATGACTCAGACTAGTACTAGGTTAAACATTTTTTGATCTTCTTTGCTTCCTTTTTCTTTACTTCTTGCATTTAAAAAATAAAAAGCCAAACAGAACCAATCAGAAAACCCATCTATTTCTGAGTCTGATGGACAAAGCATTTGAGAATAAAGTGGAAATATAATCAGAGTTATTTAAAATGTCATGGACTTCAAAATAAAAAAAAATACTAGGATAATTCCCACTCTGGATCAAAAGTCCAAACAAACTTGTTTTTCAGTGGATCTCACTGTGATACTGTGACTACTCTTTATGGGACTGAAAGCTATAGTAAAGAATTATTTAATCGCAGCTCTGCTATGTATAACCTTTTTTTTTTCTTTTNAATACTAGGATAATTCCCACTCTGGATCAAAAGTCAAAACAAACTTGTTTTTCAGTGGATCCCACTGTGATACTGTGACTACTCTTTAGTAGGGACTGAAAGCTATAGTGAAGAATTATTTAATCGCAGCTCTGCTATGTATAACCTTTTTTTTTTTCTTTTTTCTTTTTTCTTTTTTCTTCCTTTGATTGATTTTACAGCACCAAGGGTAAGAGACATGACTCAGAAATCCTGAAATTCTAAGTGTTGGAGGGGTTATTCCTGTTGCACGAACACAATAACTGCAGAGCTCGTAGTGTGGAAGTGGAGTATAAGGAGCCGCCAGTGGTAAAGACCCAGAAGTGCGTGGTAATAAAAGTGTACTACAGTCTAGGGCACTGCAGCGTCAAAGAGAAGAATCAAAGGCCCTGAATTAGGTGCCTGTAGCCTTGTGATTAAGGCAGACTTCTAGAGCACAGCAAGCATGGAGCTTAATCTCTCGTATTTGGTGGGGAAATTTAACCCAGATCTCTCACCCACTGAGAGAGCATTTTATATAAAATCAGTTATTTTCTATGCTTAGTTCTTTATAAGAAGTGTTCCTAGCTCCCAGATAGACAGAAGCACCCGCATGATGCCTCAAGAGAGAGGTCAAAAGTCTAGGGAAAGGAGAGGAAAGGGAGGCTGTGAAGTCTGCTTTCCATGAAGCATTTTTTGGTTGCCTATTTGTAGGTGGTTGCTTGCTCAATCTCAGTTTTTAAAGACTGTTACTATAACACGCAGGTCTCTTCCATTGCATTGCACTGGAGTCTATGGGTCTGGCATCTGCATGAGTAACCAGAATGGACAGGGCAATGATGGGAGGAGGAGGAACAGGAAAAGCTGGTACCTAAAAGCTCTCTGTTGCAACTCCAACATTTGCATGCACATCTTCTTCACTAAATCTAGTTCTTAGCCACATTCTCCAAAAACTGAAGGAAAAGGTCAGCCTTATGGTTGAGAAGTAGCCAAAGAAAGGGATCTGAACCATCCCTGAGAGACTGCCACCACCGTGCAGGCTGTACTCCATTCACAGAGAAGGGATCACTCATCTCCCTCTTGTTTCATAAAATGCTCACCATACAGAGAACAAGGAGAAAAATGAGTGATGTGTCCCTAGCACAGCAACTGCAGAGTGGGACCCGATTCCCTGTTTCCTGCTACCATATTGGTTTTTTATCCTATTGCTGTTTCATGTAAAATGCACATGAAGTCCACGTTCAGGAAGCAGAGGTCAGACTATATTTTGGTCACCGTTTCAAAAACATTGCTGTCCCTTTTGCATTCCCCACCCCCTTTATTATTCCATGAAACATGGCTTTGTTTCCACAGAAGGAAATGAGAACTGTCCCTGCTTCTGTTTCATCTGCCTTTCCCTTGTAAATAGCTTTTTTGCTTGGGCACTTTTCTGGGAAATGGGAGATGTGGTTTAAAACATCTCTGAAATTTGGAGACAAATCCTCTAATGTTGCTTTGCAGCCCAAAGAGATGATGCTGCCACCTCCTTCAGCAACTGCTGATGCACAGAGATGTGCCTATGAGAGCAGACCATAAGAAAAAGCAGTAAAAGAAACACCTTGTTTGTGGGCTCCAGCATAAGATAAGTTACCTAACCTTGAAAAGATGGAGAAAGCATCAGATATATGAAGAATCAAAAAGACATGACAGGGACATTAGCATTAAAAACACAGGTGTCTACAGGCACTGGACACCTCAAAAGATAGTTGTCAGATTTTCTGATGATTTTAAGAACTGAAAATTTGGATTTAGGCATATAGACCCCACTGAAGTCCCACCTTAAGCATCTACATCCTTTGGGGTCTGGAACAAAGGGCACAAATTATGCAAACCATGTAGCTGACATTTGACTTGGTGTTAAGTGCAGAGAGAAGCGTAAGAGAAAGGAAGCTTGAAATAATGCCAATTACCTGCTTTGAACATTAAGATGAAGGAAATGCAAGCTTCACCATTTGAGCTTTTATATTTTATTTAAAAGTTCCATTCTATTGTGTCTTAAAATGTGGCACTGAAAAAAGTAAATGTAGGAGTTAAAAAAAAAAAAAAAGGGAAAAATTAAACATATATGCCCAGAGCCTAAATCAGAAGTGCCTAGTTAGTGGTGTCTACAACTTGTAGACTTGTGTGCATAAAAGTTAGTGAGACGCACAACTGCACTGAACTAAATGTGTTTGTGAGATATAAATACAGATACATTTGTCAGAATTTGCACTTTGATTCTTACCTATGAAGCTGTTACTTAATTTACTTTTGTTTGTTGCATGTTTAGCTACAAGACAGGACCATTTGCTCTATGTGTTATATTAGCCATCGGCCACCATCATTATGGAGCTCTGAATAGAGAAAGAGTTCATGGAATATTATAAAGGAAAAGTAATAATGAATACAGAAGTTCAGTGTAAGCAGCACAGCTGCCCTGGAAGCTAAGCAGCAGCATGTTCATTAAGTGTCTGGGTAAATACAATAATTACCAAACACGTATTGCTTCCCTAGTCATGCCCCAGCCACAACTAAAATATAAGGTAAAATATAAAGTGACAGACATTCAGTTCACAAAATCCGTTTCTGGATCGCCCAGATGGCATCCCCCCAATCCACGTGCAGTGGCCATTGGGGGACCACCCTTTCAGGTACAAATCATTTAGGCAGGGCATAGCTAGAAGGAATCAAGAACCTAAGGAAAGCCAGCATATATGCCATAGTGAACAGGTAGAATGATGACAAATGTCAGCCACACCAAAACAAAACAATGACCAAAGAGGGAAACACCACTAAATGTAATGGAGTAGAAAATAATACTGCAGGTATAACAATGCTTTTGTGATCAGGTGGAATATTATATCCAGTCCTGGGCAATAACAGCATGACAGGTTCATGGGCAGGAAAATTAAATGCTGAGAGAAGAAAGATTTCTCTATAAGAAGTAAGTCATTTTAGAAAAGAGTAAGGATTTTAGGTAAGAGATGAGTAACATGGGCACCTAGTGAGTTGGACTGAAGTGCTTGTTTTTCTTTACCCTACCTGGACAACAGCTCTGGAATTTTCCGCATTGTCTAGGGGNTGTTGTCTGAGGGCCCTGTGTTGAGAGGAAATACTTGTTTTCACACGATGCATAATCAACCCCTTGCTGAAAAACAGCGTTATGCCCAAGAGGTTTGTAAGACTCAAAGTACATGTTGATATGGCTAATGAGAAACACCATCGTTGCTGAACAGAGCTTCAGAAAAAAAAAAAAGGAATAAAACCCTTCATGCTCTAGTGCAGAAGACAAAGACTAACAAGCAGAAGCCAGAGAGAAACTTTCCTTAAAATATAAGGACAGAAACTAGAATATAAATTTTTACAACACTGAGAGAGAGGGGTTACTAGCCTGTATGGAGCAGTGCTTGAAGTTCCTTCATAAAGATGATGAGGCTTGTGAAGGGCTTTCTATTTAAATAAAGTACGTAAGTAGATGATCAGCCTCTAACATATCAGAGCACCCCTGAAATTCCTGGATCTGATGCACAATTAAGGTTCAGCAGTGCTTGAGCAATGGCTTTAACCCACCAACAAGAAGGAAAGAGCTCTGGTGCTGGAACAAGGAAATGATGATCTCATCAGCTGGTTTTGCATTGCCACTATTCGTGTTGGCTCCAAGTCAAGAGTGTTTGCAGCATTAGATATATCTAAAAGAAATTTATAAATAGCTGGGATTGTTTTTTTTAACCATTGCTGTCATGTTTCATCAGAACTGCCAAGCCTCAGCTAGAGGAATTAACCAGGCAATTTGGCATAAGGAAGGAATAGGACCAGGACATTCTAAAACTTCCCAAAAGTCACCAAGCCAGCATTGATAGTCCTATTAAAATGTTCTTATTTCAAATGCTCAATAGACATAAGAAGCACAGAGGAAAATGAGATCTGGTGGACAAAATGTAATTTTTTTAATAACAAAAACTTCTACTATCTCTATTTTGTATGGGGGTTTTTTTCCCCATTTTTGTCTATTGCCTTCTTACAATGTAAGTCATATATCAAGGATTTTTAATTACGGTTATTTTGAAATAAAAATGCTAAGTTACTTTTTTGAGCAGGTGAAAACTAACAAACTCTTTAGCAATAATTTAAGCTTCAAATTGGAGTAATTTTTGGCAGTGTAATACATGTTCAGGTTTTATATAGAGAAGAAATTTTCAATACAAAATAATATTCTACATTACAGAGTTTAGATTATTTCAAGACTGGAGTTTAAGCTAGAAATCTCATTACCAGGGGCTGCCACCTCTTCACTCTTCATTTTTCTTTCACATTCTCAGCAAAATCATCCCTAACAGCTATCTAAACTACAGAAAATAAAATCCCTTCATGCAGTCCTAGAGCAGTCCTTAATGACAACTCTGACTTCATTCTCACGAGACTGGTTGTCCTCTCCTGGGAAATGTATTCGGATAGTCCCAAAGCCGTGCACATCGTTATGTCCCTAGTATAGGCAGAATTTACTTGTCCATCAGACTGGTCTTTTTCATATGAACTCATTTACTACTGTGGAGAAAAGGCTTTTGTATGTATTCCTGTAGTTTTGGAGTGAACTGCTCATCAGTTTTCTCCTGAAAAAGACAATGAGCAGTCCTGATAAAAAAAGAACATCTTTTTAAAAGAATAGGTCTTTAGAGTAACTTGAAATAAATAATTAGTACGCGCTTTATCTTATATTTCTTCTACTTGCCCCCTCCCCCCTTAATTTTTATTATCTTTGAGAAGAACTGTGTAAATTATGAAGTTATCCCTCTTGAAACCTTAGGGGATTTCTTTTGCTATCTAAAATTTGTATCACTTAATAACTCCTTGTGCTTCCTTTCTAGTTACCTTCAAAGATTTCTTAGCAGGACTGAGCTGAATATAAGGTTTGGAACATGCCAGTATTTTCTTTCTTTCTATGTGAAGGATGTGATTCAATTCCATTTGTTGTCATTTGCAGTTACATGTTTTTCTCTGCTGCAACCTTTTCCCAATTCTTGTGTGTTTGCAGAAAGAAATGTATCTTATTTTATTGTCATCCTATGTTTGGATGGTTTTTTTCTTTTCACTTTTTAAAAATAGATTCCCCAAATCAATTTTCTTCAACCTTTTCTCAGCATGTGAATGAGCATAAAACTCTAAATTGCTTTTCATTTGTATTAACATCTTTTCTCTCTCGGTGAGTGTGCTTCAGTCTCAGAAACTAAAGTCCCAGATCCCTATTTTCTTTACACTTCATTCCATATGCTGTTCTGGTAACATCTGCATTGTTTTGGAATAAGCCAAAAGTTTCTCCTAGCAGTATAAATCACAGGAAGGTTTCCCTTGCTTTCTGAAGGGTGATTGTCAGAACATGCTCAGTGATCTGCATGTCAGGCTCGTAAGACCTTTACTTGCTCATTTAAAGGATACAGTAAACCAGGAATTTCTCTTGCAGCTTTTTAAATGGCAGATGCATTCTTCAAATTAGCCATTTATCTTTCAGTGAGAATATAAATCTCTTACATGACTATTCGGAGTGTTTTTTCTGAGCTGGGCACTGATTTTTCTTAGTTACTTTTCTGTTTTGTTATGATATGGCGATGACATGAAGGTCATTTCTCTTACTTTCCTTGAAAGTGGGAAACAGAAAGTTCTTCTATATTTCTTTTTGTCATTCCGCACATTTAATTTATCATTTTAACAAGTGAGTGAATGCATTCACTTTCATGGCTAACCAAAATTTTACATCGGTACACTATTTACTCTTATGTAGTGACACATATTTGAGGAATGTGGAAAGACAGGAATAGAAAAATTGGTTTGGATGAATTTTTCTTCCAACCCAGCATCCTGCCTCTCACAACCCACAGGCTTTTAGGAATATTTCTTAATGAAGTACAGGAATATTCACAGTGGACAGTTACAAAAAACCTTGCCCACAGTGAGAAGTTTGGCTTCATTAATTAATAAGTTAGTTTGAGACTGGAGACACAGTGATTTTATAAATTACTTACTAGTTTTACTGCAATCGATATATCTACATATACATGCTTTCACACTGCTGTTTTTGAGCTCTGGGATGGAGTATTATCAGTTTTTATCCAAACCTTACATCTTTGTGTGCTAAACTTATCTTAATAGTGAGTGATAACAAATTACTTCCCTTCCTTCTTTCTCCACAATAAATTTGCCTGCCTGACTCTCATCTGAAGCAAGCATAGCATCTCACTCAGGAGCCACATCTCACGCCTGGCCAGCACCACCGGGGATAGAGGGGACGGGTCTGAGGGAGGACTCGCTGCCCCAAGGACAGAGGGTCCCAGGATCCAGGTGCTGGGCACTACGGGAGGGGCAGCAAAGGCATTCGGGGCCTCTCTGGAGTCTGAGAGCTTCCTAAACCATCACAGAAATGGTGCCTGTTCTCCTTACCTATGTAAGTACTTCTATGGTTCCACCATAGAGCTAATCCTTAAGGCTCAGTGGCAGTGAGATCTACTACTAAGTTTTGCATATTTTTTGTCCCCTCAGCGTTATGTTGATTGACTTGCAGTTTCACTGAAGCCTTGCTTATTCCTGTATTAGGAGAAATGTAACTGTAAAGAAAAATACCTACATTTTTTTCATATAGCATTCAGTATTTTATGTAGTCTTGTCATATCCTTTTAAATTCATCTCTTTCCCAAGCTAGACAATCTCAGTCTTGGCAATCTCTCATCACAGAAATTGTGCCATGCTCTTAGCAATTTTCATCACCTATTTCTACATCTCCTTTATCTCTTTTTCAAATAGATTGACCCGGATTCAGCACATACTGTAGCTGAGGGCACATCACTGACATTATAATACTTTCAGAAAGACAGCCTGTCCCATCCTTTTACACGATAATATCTTATTTGTTGCTTTGGGTTTTTTTGACCACTGCTGTACAGATCTTCATTCCCCAGCATTCACTGTAAATTAGGAAAGCAGCACCATTTGACTTGTTCAAATAGCTGCTTAGGATCTGAAGTATCACCTTATAGACAATACAGTATTTCATCTGTCATTGTGTTGCTCATTTGACACTCTGGCATTCCCTGCCCTTTCATCTACCTTAGGATTTATCTTATTTTACAAAATGCTGCTTTGTTCTTCTCCTCCATTTCAGAAGCATGCTCCACACCATTAATATAAAAAACACCCTGCTTCCAGACTGTTTGTTAAAGGAGATGGTCAACATGGACAGTTACCACAGGAATTTGTGGTTCAACATTGCCCATCATAAACTTATTTTGAATTTTATTTGTGTGGCTCAGGTGTGAAAATCTGATGCTATGCAGACACCTAGCAGCTTGCCAGACCTTGTCAGCCTAGTAAAGCATTTGTATACCCAGAGGAATAGCCTGGAGAGGTGTGAACGTATAGGCGACAGTGCCAGCTAGAGCATCTGCTTTTCATGTCACTATGAGAAGGTATTCCTGGCTCATTGATAACCCAGGCAGGACTACATGCAAACTTTTTATCTGTTCAGTGTCTAATATGGTATATCCTCTTTGATTCATATGTTGCAAGTTTTCAAAGCTGCTGTCAGACTGTTTTTTTCTGTTCAAACACTTTTTGCGCTGTCATTTCTTATTTGAAAGCAATCAATTGTTAATAAAATTTAATTTTTTCTCATAAGAAAACAAAATAAAAGAAACAAAATGTCTCTCTTCCTTTGCTTCTTAAAAGAAAAAAAATTATGCTTGTGTGTATGTGTGTATTTATATGTATAAAATTTTTGGTGTTTGCCTTGATTTTTGTTGCAAAGAAATAAAATTGCTTTTTTTTTTGTAAGGACAGTTGGTATTAAGGTTTTCGCTATACAGCATTGAATGCTGTTAAAAAAATCTGACAATGTTCTGAGTTCCTAGGAAATGTATTGTCATCTTCATGCTTGGATGCCTGAGACTAGATATTTTCTACATGTTGCTATTATCCATCCTAAGAGTAGTTCTGTTTTTGGCTTTGACATCTCACTCTTGTAAGTGCAATTCTGAATCAATGGATGTTAACACCTTACCCACGTTGTGGGATGGTTTGATAAACCTGATGATTTCTGCATCCAAGCCCAAAAGTTAACCTTCAGTCATGTTCTTTCTTGGATGCTACAAATAAACATCTACTTTTGACACCCATATTTGCAAAAGGAGAAAACAGTCTCTAAATAGCTTATGAAACTAAATGTTTATCCTAAGTCTGCCTTTGCACTGAGTGGATTTCATTTAGATATGGTGCTTGTCATGCAGTAAATATACAATTCTAAATTCCTTAAAGGGAATAGGAAATTTTATATAGGAAATGGAAGGAAATAAAAAAAAAAACAACTCTATACTGATAAATAATCCTAATTAACTTTTTATGGCCACCTTCAAACAACAAAGTTAAAAAAGAGTGTCATAGAAATGGTCTAGACCATGTAGGCGGCTTTTGCACTCCTTTAATTCCTAAGACATGCATTGACTTTGCTAAGGGTGAGATTGGTATAGATCATCCAGTCTTGGACATATAACTATGACATGCTGATAAAAACCTGATTTCCCTGTAAGGTTATAAGCTGCTTAAAGATATTCAACCAAAAAATCCATAGGTTCTATAGTGCTTCCAAGATCTAGATTTGCTTTATTTCATCTGGCAATGTTTCATGATCAAAATAAAAGCAACTTTTAAAATGACCAAGTAACGGTGCTAAAATATGTCTTGAACTGAGAAAAACTGGCATTTAGAAGAGAAAAACCAGTTTTTACTTTCATGTGTGGTTGAATCAATGGAAGGGTTGGGTTTTTTTTCTGCTGTTGTTTTTTATTGTCTTTCCTTTCAAGAACCACTGAAAAGAGAACAAAACAAGGCCCAAAGAATAGAGAAGAGTGAATGATGGATACCATCTATCTACCACCATTCTAATCCCTTCTCTGTGAGTTTTAGTTAGGTGAAATGCTTTAAGTGCTGGGAAGTGGCGGGGGGGGGTGGGGGGTGGGGGGGGTGGCGGTGGTGTCAGTCTTGTACTTCTGTGATGGCATTTCAGAACCCATTCAATGGGCGCTGTTCCATTTCATTTTGCTGCAAGTTTTACCAGCAACCAGAGCGGCACTGCTGGTGCTCCATCCCCTCTGACGCTATGGAGAACACATTATAAGCATTTCATTGATTCTGTTAATCAAATACAGCTATAGACCAGATATTAAGAATAAAAACTCTTTTTCTCTCAGTTTCATGGAGAGCCAAGTGTTAAATGTGAAAACCCTTTTGGTATTTTTTTCAGTCAGGATTAAAATTCAAGTGAAAGAATTAACCTATCTGCCTCTATGCTCCACAGGGATTTTTATTATTCAGATTTATTCATTAGAAGACTTGCTATTCATGTTTGCTCTATTTGCTTTCATTAAATGTTTGGCATTAAATGCCTTCCTATTGGATTGCTAACTAAAAAATAAAATAAAAAAGTCTGAGTGCTGTGGTATAAAATTCATATATCCTGACCAATATAAATGATGTATTCCTTTAATAGAAAATAGTAGGGAGTAAACAATAGCAGCCAAATACAATTTAAGAAAAAAAAAAAACACAACAGTGAAGATGTTTATAATCACTGAAGTGTAAATTTCTTCTTGTGGAAACACACATGCTGCACCTGCATCATGATTTGTATTTTGAAATACTGCAGTTCTACTGTTTTTCATTCATTAAGCACATTTACAAAACCCATACTTAATTCAAAAAGATATAAATGTATTCTTCTTCCTTCACAGCCAACAGAATAAATGTGGCTCCCATTATGGTACAATACCAACCTACTCAATGCTTCTATGAACCGATTAAAAAGATCATGGAAAATAGTTGTTAGTGAAAAAAAATCCTCCAGCTGTTGTTCCCTCAGCGTGAAACTAGTTCTTTAAAAGTAATTTGAAATTTTCTTATTCTTTTAATTTGGACTAATTTCTGCCTGGCACGGCAGCTCTCCTCTACCTACCATTGTCAATGGCTTCTCCTGGACTGGTTGCAGCGGTCTGGCAGTCCATGTGTTCAGGTGATCCTTCTTTCAGCTGAGGTTAATCCTTAAGCAAACACGTGGGCTCAGACCCTGCAGGTTTGGGTCTGGCTGCTGCATGGCGTGCACCATAAGGCAGGGGCCACGTCTCCTTTTCTGCCAGGGTGGCCTGGATGCTGGTCTGAGTGAACCGGGTGGCGTCCCTGTGAAATGTTNCCCTTCTTTTGGCTGAGGTTAATCCTTAAGCAAACACGTGGGCTCAGACCTTGCAGGTTTGGGTCCGGCTGCTGCATGGTGTGCACCATAAGGCAGGGGCCACGTCTCCTTTTCTGCCAGGGTGGCCTGGATGCTGGTCTGAGTGAACCGGGTGGCGTCCCTGTGAAATGTTTTGGGTAACTCCGAATTTTCAAACCTCTTTTATCTGCCCTGTGGGCTGTCCCCAGCACTCTGTACTCAGCACCACCACCTTCATCAGAAGAGCCCCATTCCTGCAGCAAGGGAAGGACTTGCTGGCAGCAATATGCACACAAAGCTCCAGGTCCCAGGACCAAGCTACCAGTCATTTCTAGGATCACTCGGCAGCAGTTACAGTTGTGGCCTCTGTCTTATCTTGCCTCATCTTGGACTGCATGCAGCAGAGCCACTGTCATGAAATAATAAATTATAATAATCAAATTTCTGTGACAGTGATACCTATGATGATGTCTGAATCCCTCAGCCCAGGAGGTTCAGCGATTTCAGTAGTTATCTAATCTTGCATTGCCACATCATTCTCCCCTCAGACTTTTCTCCTATCGTCCACAGCCTCATAGTGCCGTGCTGTCAATGTAATTAGATGTCCTCAGTCAATCACAGATGACGCTTGAACTCCAGTGGCCAGTCGGTGCACTCGAATAACAACTCCTGGTCAGTGAATACATGTGGGGTGAAGTTTAAAGCGCTATTCAGGGAGAAGAGACGTATAGAGGTGAATCTGCTTAACCCCCATTAACTCCCCAGCAATCTCCAGGCCAAGTTTGTTCTCATAAAACATAGGTCAAACCATTTCTAAACAGTTTTGTAAAAGCAAAGGCTGTGCGAGGGGAGCAGCCAGCCCTCGGCTGCAGCCCTGCCGGCACCGTGGCAGGGGCACTGGCTTGCCAGGGCAGGGCTGTCTGAGCTACCGCTCACCCTCCACCTCTTCTTAATACACTTGGGTTTAAACAGCACTAAATTGGATGGGTTGTGCTTCTGTCTTTAGAGCTCACATTTCCCTAACCCTTTGCCCTGGTGCTTTCTTATGTTTACTCGCTCACCGGTGAGATATATGTAAGGGCAGCGCTGTCCAAAGGCTTTAAACTGCTTTTCCAGGACGAAGAAGGCAGTAATGAATCAAGCAACATTAATGAAGGGCAGTGAAATGGAGTTCAACCACCCTCCCCCTCCCAACGCCGGAGTAGTCATTAATGTTAATAGGAGTGTCCTCTGTACCCCTCTCCTCCACACGCAGAGAGCTCACGTCACGGAAAGCATCAGGACAAGGTTCCTCAGGGCACTTGTGGTCACCTTCAGCCCCTCCGACATATTTCAAGCAGATCAAAGGTCAGTGCAAATATAAAATCTCTATTAGTTCCTTCTTAAGCATATATTCACAACAGTTATTGCCACCTATTTTGGTTCAGTAGCACGAACCCAGCAAGGCCAGCTAAAAAAAAAAAAAAAAAAAAAAAAAAAAAAAAAAAATTTTNCCAAGAATGATAACAGTATATTTCCTCAAAATAAAATTGTTAGTGCTTTTATATAATTAAATGAAAAGAAGCAATCCCTGGATTTTCTAAGTATTTGTGTAAGAGAGGTCAGATATTTTTGTCACTTCAATTGTGTTATTTTGTCACCCTTTTTTTTTTCTACTTTAAACAGGATTGAGGGAAGCTCCTATACTAGTGATTATAGAAATGGGAGTCTGTTAGGCAGAGACAATTATTCTGGTCACATGCTGACCTATTATTTTCTAGGGAATTTTACATATGAATATATCGGGTTGCTTACATATGAATATATGGGGTAGCTTAAATGCCAGGACAACCTCAGCTACTGTCTGTTGCTGTTCCTCTGAATTATTGCCAAGTTTTGAACACCAAAACCCATAAAGCAAAGTCCAGACTAAGGAAGAAACCCATGTACAGGCCAAGGCCATTTTCCTGGGGAGCTGACGTGCCTCAGAGCCCGATGTAGTTCCCACGAGGAGCGGAGCAAACCTCTGGCCCAGAGCAGCCGATGGTGATGACGTGTTTCGGATCAGGAGCCAGGCGAAGGTTTTGCTGCTTGAGCCTTTGCCTAGAATGAACAGTAATTCCTGAAAAGCACAAATATTTGCTTTCAACTTATCGATCAGAGGTCACCAGAGACGTTAATGCAGATCCCAAGGACTTGGATTTTAGCTCAAATTCAGTCTTATGTCAATACTAAGTCAGCCCTGAATTGTTGCCTTTTTTATTTTGATAGTTATATTAGCATTCTTGGCAAAGTGTGAAATTATTTATATTTATGTGTACTTTATAAGATAAATTATATAATTTTTGAGAAAATCACAGGGATTGGAATAGTATATGCATTAGCAGAATCCAAATTTGCCTGACAGACCACATCTGTAAATTGGATAGAGGGAGATGTCCCGGCCCAAGGCACGGGTGTTGTAACTAGATGATATTTAAGGTCCCTTCCAACTCTGACCGTTCTACGATTCTATGATTCTGTGATACTTCCCACCTTATTATA
>RSEF01000003.1:37249918-37261378 GCA_003993805.1 Himantopus leucocephalus | reverse complement strand
ATAAGACTTGTCCCCCAGACCCCTCACCAGTTTTGTTGCCCTCAAAAAGAGCTTGTGGGGCTTTTCCAGAGAAATCATTTCTCCCTAAGGTGGAAAAATGGGAAGCCTGCAGAATTAAAACAAAGGTAGTCAGGCTCAATCTTCTGTTCTCAAGTCCAGCTGAAATCTGGGTTCCCAAATGGCAGGGTCTGACCCTCCACGTGCTTGCACCACTGCCATTTAAATTCATCTCAATAGACTGTGTAGGTAAGAAGTAACTCGGGACAACTGTGCCTAAATGGAAATATATATGTGAAAAGGCATAGATCTCTTTGCCCTGCTTGAGGATCTGCCAGAAGAGCTTTCAGCGAGTACAGTGATAATTCAGGCAAATTGACTGTTAGAAATATAAGTGGAAGATGATGCAGCAACTGAGAATCCTAAAGCAAAATAAAGATTGCAATCTTGTTTATGCATGTCTACTTGCATATATTAAGTTCATTTTCCTATCCAACAATGAAGTTAGTATTTTCAACCTTTTGCTTTGCTGGGTCTGTGTTTTGCCTATTAGCATGAGTAATTTTGACAATAGCCTTCAGCTGAGCATCAGCAACAGAATTATTTTTTCTATATATGTCCTTAATGATTTGAATCCCTCCTGCAGAAAAAAAATCCCATTAAACTCAGAGAAGTTCTATGAATGGAAGAATTTCATATGGAGAACTGAAACTTATTATCACATCACAATGAAAGAATTTGAAGTCTTGCAAAATGTATTTAATAGCAGTCAGGGTCCAAAAGAAATCACACTATTTAGAATTAAAAAGTCAACATTTTGTGAAGCTAATGTCAACACACTTTGCACACAGTCCACTACAATTCCAAATCTGGTAGTGGACTGTGTGCAAATACCAGTAAAAATGTTAATGAATGTGTACTAACAACATAGCTGTGAAATGCAACAAATAAAACCAATCTAAAGCACTAGTTTAGGAAAAAAAGATAATTTTTTGGTTAAAATTCCTGGCTCATTATCATCTGCCTAAACGCTCATTTATTCTGTTCACCCACATCAAAGTTCACCAATTACTAGTACTACACATTAGTTATTACCTCTTTTCCAATTGGGAACCAGTCAACTTTTACTCAGAATTAAGTTTATTTCTGACATAAAAATATGAATAAAATATTGCATACCCTAATCAAGCTTTAAAATAGTTAATATTTCATTAATATCTCAGTTTTTACTCCTTCATGTTTAACACGTGCAAATTTAAATACTAAGATACATCTCTACCAAGCTTTTTAGACATATGACGCTCACATTAACTTCTGAATACTTCTATTCAAAGGACACTTTGCCCCACGGGTAGCACAAATGTATACTATTGTAATATTCACAGCACGTACAAAGGTAACAGCTGAATCACAGTACTTTGACAGCACATTGTTTCAAGTAAAAAATCTAGACTTTCCATACAAAATCTCCCACGGAACAAATAAAACACTTCCCCAGGGAACCCAGGTTATTGTATTTTTTTTCACTGATGAAAATCTCTGTGACTCTCTTTACATTCAGAGCTTATAAATCAAGGATTCTTCAGTTTGTGAAAAATTCAGTAATGGTTTAAAAAACATTTCATCTGACACTGTAACACTAATGGGGACTATAAGAACAGTACCAAATTTCTCATGATATTTATATAAGTTAGTTCACTACAAATGAAAATATTATTATATCATTTGCCTTTATAACTTCTTTTTCACTTGACTTGATTAAACAAAGCACTGCAAGTACATCTATGATTCTTAAGGAGACTAAATCAGAAAGAAAATACTTTAAATATGGCCTTTGTGAACAGTTTAACTCTTTGATGTTGTGGGTTTGCCATACTATTAATGCTAAACTGGATGTGACTCCCAGTGTTTTGCTGCCAGGGTAGTGTCTTAGCTCAGGGACAAAAGAGAGCAATTAGACTTAGTTTCCATTCAAGTGGAAGCAGACTGCAACAACAGATTTTCGAAAAGCCATCAGAAGCCAGCCCAGCCACGTTTTTCTGTTAAGGGCTGATGGTTGAAGAATGCTGGCTTCCTTCTCCTAGCCCATACGCTCCAAGTTTCGCCTTTCTCCATGGTGGAGAGCAGCCCAGTACATCTGAACCTCAGCTGGGCAACTACTTATGTACAACTTGTTGCCAAGAGAATCCCCTTCCTTCAGAGGTTTCTGCCTGAAGCAAAGAAACAAATATTTCTTTGAGGTGGTGCTAAAGATGGCTTTGGCCAATATCAGTAGTTAAATGTATGTTATATACAGCAAGCCTCTATATAACAAAATATCCTGTAATTTGGGAAGATTGGTGGCATCTGCTCTCAAGAGACTCGAGCATGAAGCATCGAGTGAGGAAGGTCAGAGTTAGAGCTGGGTGAGAGAAAGAAATGCCAGAATGTTTTCCTGTGCTATATTTGACTCTAACCACCACGCTACCTCAGCCACCTACACAAGCACTAATATTTCCCACTCCGACACCATACTCCTTTTCCCTACCACTACCAAAATCAACCCATTACTTGACAGCTCACCAGTCTGAGGAAGAATTATCTCACCCTGTTTCACCCCTGAACACCTATTCGCCCTTCTTGTTTAGTTTTACAATGTTTTATTTTTTCTCACAGCTGTGGTAAAACCCACAAAAGGATAAACACAGTCTTACGCATAACACATTGGAAACTTTCAATCATAAGATTTCATTCTTACATAAATATAAGGGTTAATACATCTAGTTATATGAAGATTAATCTCCCCAGCTGACGCCAGGTCTGTGGTGTTCTTTGTACTACTTATGTTCCAGCTGTGTTGTTTGAAGCTCTCATCCACAACTTCAATATTTGCATTAGACTTTCCAAAAAATTTTAGGTTTTCTTCACAACTCAGTGCTCTCTGCTTACTCTTGCCTGAACTATCTTTCTTCTCTGAGTCACCACCTCTCTTATCAGCTTCCAGCCTCCTTCCTCTTTTATTAGAATTTAGCACCATGTTGATGCTTACAGGTTTTTCTGTAAATTTACCAATGGCTTTTACAGTCATAGGTGAATAACTGCTTTATTAACTGGAATATAAAACATTTTAATATGCAATTATATGTTGCAATAAACAACACTATTGAAATATTGCAGGGGTCTCCTGATGTTTAGTGATATACACTGTCAAGCATAGTAGGAACACAGGGTTGGTGACATGGTTAGTACAGACTTTGCTTTAGATCATTGGTCAGAACTTTATAGATTTATTTAGGGAGGCTTCCAATTCATTATCCTCTTCTGTAGTCAGCTCTGAGCATCTAGGGGCTACGCATAATAACATACATAATAAAGATAAAGAAAATATTGAGAGCATGCATCAGGGATTTTAAGCTTGAACCTGTTGTGGTTTTTAACTTAAAGAAGGTCCAGGCCATGCCCAGAGAAAGCACTGTTCTTGCTTTTTTCTTCCCTGTAAGCATGAGGACCAGAGGAAGCATGCTTGAGAGGCATGGGGAAAAGCGTGAAAGGGCGGGAAAAGAGCACTGAAAGAAAAGTGATCAGTTGAGACTTAAGGGTGGAGACTGTGATAAATTTAGAGTTCAAAATATCTCGATAAGCAGCCAAGAAACTACACACATGTGGTTCTGAAAAAATACTCCCAGACTTAATTCTAGAAACAACAAAAAGACCTCTGTCAGCAGAATTAGCATTAAGCCTGTGGGCTAGACAACAAACAAAATAATACACACCTGAGCCACAACAACTGTGTGTGTACTGCAGAGGATGAGGATGAATGTTTCTTCAGCTAGCTCTGTATGCCTACTCTTCCCAGGTACTCAAACCTGGTTCTCAAGAGTTTCTAGGCTGAGAAAAGGTTGAGAAAGAGTCAAGGGGCTTTCTTCTGCAAATATGTGATTGTACAAATCCTGGAAAGCAGATAGTTAGACATTCTGCACCCATCTTCAGTAAGACACGACCAAAATACTTGCCTAAGAATTTATAGGTTCCTTTTATTTTTGACAGATATCTATTCTCTTTTTCTCTTTGAATAGATGTTTCAATGTGAAGACTTCAAATTACTTTCTATGCATTCATTTAATGACTACCACAAAAAAAAAAAACCAAACCACACAAGGTTTTTTAAAATTATGTTCTAAATTTGGTTTGTACTGCAGGGAAAAATGCCTTGGGTTATAGCTTGAGAACTTACTAATATATGTTTTGACATGTACTGATGTGCTTCAAATCCAGATTTCTGATCCCATGTCCTACTGCATCATCCACTGTCAGGATGAGCTTTCTGATTTTGCTATTGCTTCTTAAACTAAGAGGCAAAATCCATCCTAACGAGAGTGATTTTTGCAAGCTTTCTAAACACACGGACAGGTTAACTGCTCACCTAAAATGTACATGTGCACACACATACACAAGGGAGAAAGAAAAAAAAAAAGAGAAGGAAGGAAAACGGAGGGAGGGAGGGAGGGAGGGAGGAATATTGCTTTTCAGGAACTCTTTAGAAACATTCTTCTGAAGCACTTAAAAGCACTAAAGGACTAAAGATTCCCATGCAAATACCATATACCACTAAAATAATGCCTTGACCCATCCCACTGTGTATGCTGCAATTAATCAAGCCAGTTAGTAAAAAAGGAGATTAAAAGGCCATAATAGAGTGTTCCAGTAATGATGTTCTTAGCAGCTTTTGAGGGATAATAAGAGACTAAGTCCCTTGCAAATAGTAATAATAGCATAGATCGTAATGTATTAATATTTTTTCTCTGTATTAGGAAGAAATTATAGCCTATGCTTTCTTAGACACATCTTATGAGACTAAGTGAAATAAAAAAAAAATTCAATTATTCTTTGTTCAAAGTCCACCAGATACACTCAGGACAACTGATCTGTGGAGACTTATTGGGCTAAAATCTATGTAAAATGCTCAGACAGATGGCTAAAACCACAAGTGCTGCACTTAAAGCAGTAGCTACACAAAGTTACCATCCCGAATGCTATACTTTTTGTTTGAAAACTAAGTCACTTAGACAGGACACTTGTGCCCTCCTTGACAAGCTCTTGATGTTTAACTGTGTAATGCCACATCAGGTCACCAAGGCTGTTTCCCACCACGTATCATCTACACAGTTTTACATCAACTTAAAATCCTGCCCTTTCTATGGAGTGCAAAATAGCAAGGAGAAATGAAGGCCAGGAGATAGTAAACACTTCTAGAAATTGCCATAGCCCCTAGTTGCAGCACAGTGTCCAGTAAAAGTGAGCCCTCCTCAGATTCTATGGTCTAGGTGTAAATACTGGTGCTAATGGCTGCAGTTGGTTGCCATGAACTTGGTTTGCCATTTTGGGCCACCTCACAGTAGGCTCAGTCCAACACTTCACGCTCCCTCATCAAACATTGCTACGTCTGTCTCCTGGGGAAAACGCCAACCGCTGTAGCAGCAGCTGACAGGAAAGTGGCTCCCTGGCAATGCCTCCCCACCCTGGCAGCCACAGAGCGAGTGTTGTTATATATCACAGAGCTGCTGCACAAACACGCTAACGGAGCACCAGGGAACAGCTTCCGTCTAATCTTCTGTGTCTTGAACCCCTGGTCATTCCTGTTTCATCTTCAAAAATCATATTAGAATTAGCAAAGATGTAGGCACAATCATTTAATAAACTAAACACCATTCTGGGTGAATGCAAATTGGAACTGACATTTGCAAAAACTGTTTGTGATCACTGAGGTA
Source organism: Himantopus leucocephalus (assembly GCA_003993805.1). Classification (NCBI taxonomy): domain Eukaryota; kingdom Metazoa; phylum Chordata; class Aves; order Charadriiformes; family Recurvirostridae; genus Himantopus; species Himantopus leucocephalus. Next base: position 37,255,634 of record RSEF01000003.1, on the reverse strand, counting down.
AGCAAGGAACAGGAGCGGTATTAAACAGAGTTGCAGCAATGCACAGTAGGCGTGGGATGTGCCTCCAATAGTCTCTATCACAAAAAGAAGACAGAACTCATTGGGTGAAGGTTGTGTTAAGGTGATGCAGGGTTTTTCTTCGTGTCTCATCATCTGCTATCAAGGGCTTATCAAGTATGTATTAACTTTCATAACCTCTGCGAAACGAGCAACCTCCAACAAGCTCTTGAGGGACAGCTCTCCATTTCGTAGCAACCACTAACATAAGTGGCCCATGTGTTGGTACGGTGACAAACGTCTGGAAGAATGAACTACTCTGATCTGCTGAGTGATCCCACCAAGCAGAGGAAGAAAGAGATCAAGAGGGTGGGGTGAAGGACTTTTAGCAGCTGATGACAATCTTGTTCTGCATTATACTGCAGAGCACCAAACAGTGACAGACTGTGTACTGGAGCAGCTGTCTGCCACACCGCTCACACCGTTTTTTTGCTGCCACAAACTACATGTGTGGAGTTAAATAGCCCAGAAAAATCTGATGCTACCAGAGACAGAGGGTGAGTGCACAATGCAAATATGAGATGATTTGATTAAGGCCTTCCCAAGACACAGCCCAGACATAAACAATCTGCTTATTCATTTCTCAGTGTCTTAGAGCACATTTTTGCATGTAACACTTGTGCTTAGTGACTGGTTTCATTTATATCACTCACAGGAACGCCAAAAATACGCGTTTTGTTTCTCTCCAAGCGCCACTGAGAATTCCAATACGCATTTATGTTGCCTTTAAATCCTATTAGAGCTCTACTTTTTTCCTACAACAGAGTTAACTTAATGGAGGAAAGAACAAGAGTAACAAAAATAACCATTCTCGGTCTCCTAGATTATTTAATTCCTTCTCAACTAAATAATTAATAATGCAAAAGCCAGACACTTACCAGCCACGGGGTGTCTTCAGACTGACTGATTGGCTTTCATGGAATATTTATCTTCGTTAGTATATTTATTACCTTAGTAGGTCCTGGGCTTATATTACCCCCTCGTATTATTAATTTCGTATTAATCCTAGATACATTAACATCAGCATGAACATCTAGATGAAATTCTTGAAGTTTATCTTGAATAACGTCTGTCTGTCTTAGTATGCAGACCTAGCAATCGATAACATTATTCTCATCAGAACTGAAAATGTGCTCAGAATACATGTAGTCAGAAGCATCTTCAGTATATGACAGCAGTTACGGCCAAGACTAATCCCATTTCCCTTCTCAAAACTGAGTGAACAAGGGAGCCCCATTAATTTTAGCATTTTTGTGACACTATAAAAGAACATTTCTAACTCAAATCCGTACACTAAACATGACTTGTATTTGAAATTAATCCCTTGCATGCTTCATACAATAGAAGCACCTTTCTCAGTTGCTATGAAACTATTGAAGTCAAGGAAAGGGAACAAACCTTCAAAACCTGTGTGTCTTCAGAACACTATCTGTACGGAGCCCATTATTTAAGTTTTAGAAGATACATTGAAATCACTCCTCTCACAAAAGGACACTGGTTTTGCATTATTATGCACACAACAGCTACAGAAAAATGATTTACACTCCCTCCTGCTCTGTCTCTGCAGCAGGGTTTACTCCTGGTTTATACAGCCAGACAACATACCAGCTGTTGCATGTTGTATGACACTATTCGCTGCTCTTTTCCAGTATGTCTGCACGTATTGGTGTGCTTGTCACACACAGATCCACTTTTTGACTCAGACTTAAAGAAAAAAATGCATTGAGTGACCAAAAGCTTGTCTGGATTTTTTTGTTTGTTTGCTGGTTTTCCCAGACATGGCACTTGAGCCACTTCAAATCCACAGTGGTAGCAAGCTCCCATAGAAATTAACGGAAAATGGAGACTTGTCAAAATCCTGTGTCACTTGGGCACTGCAGAAATTTGATACCGTAGCCATTTGAGCAGTCCGAGCCATTCAGAGCACACATTTTAAGCAGGTGCTTAAAATCTTTCAATAAGTGTGACAGCAGGGCCCTTGTAGTCATGATGGCCAAAGGCTATGAAGAAACCAGGGGTTTTATGCAGGTAATACTGTCTATTATTCCAAAACAGAAGGTCATTCAAACAGTTTCTTTTTACCTTCCAGCTAGGTTGACCATAGTCTAGGAAGATGGCCTTATCTAAAGACATTAAGTCTTCACTTCAGTAACAAGGTGGAACAGCGACTTCAGTGCAACGTAGAGATTCTCTCACACATTTAACCAACAGCAACCAAGACTGCACAGTTCCGGCAGAAGATCAGTTCTTGCATCTCATCTGATGCATATTATGTTATGCATCATGAAATGAGCCAAATAACGACATAAAGCATAAATGACACTTTAATGACAGTTTGTTATAATTTTTGTGTTGCCTGCTCCCCATGTTCAAATAAGAACGGTAATATAAAAATTTGTGGAGCTTTAAGTGATGTGGAGGTGCTACAAAAGACTTTCAGCTTGAACTACTGAAAACAGGAACTTGCTAAAGATGCTTATGTCAGCTTTGTAAGAGTCTGCCAAGAATAACACACTAAGGACACAGAATAACATAGGTACCAAATAAAAAGCATTTTAAGACCTTCCTCAAATTCACATTTCTTTAAAAAAAAAGAAATATATCTAATTTTGCATGTTGTGGAATAAAGGTAAGCCCAACAAGTGATGTGACCTCAGAGGAAGGAATTAAGAGAGAAAAAAAGATCAACTATTATTCCAGTTGCTCAATAGTGGGTGGCAATTGCTTTCCCATCATAGCTACATACAGAAACGCCTAGTTTTGAATTGAAGCCATAAAGCCACAAAAGACCAGCTATATTAAACTCCCTGTAATTGCTTTGAAATCTTATTTTCTCCAACCTGAAGGTTGTCATTTTGTGCCCACTGTTTTAATTCCTAAATGTGATTTATAAACATTTTATATTATCCTAATCTGTCCCTGTTGTGTTGCAGCAATGGCAAGCATACACAGAAATTTAATGAAGCACTCAATACAAACTGTAAACACAGAGGATGCTAAGGTGTCGTGTACAGTACTGATAGAGGTTAATACTTTCAACAGTCATTAGGTTTGGATATGGGGATGTTTGCACAGTAGTCAATTCAGATAAAATTCAATTGTATGGTAGCAGCCCATAAAAAGCTTACACATCATTGAATCTCTCAAGTATACCTGGGTCTTAATGGGACAAAATTCATCTCTGTATACAATATCCTTAAATTACATGTTGGTCCCAGTACCTTGGTTTGCTTGGGAGGGTAGGATGGTGTATACACCCATGCACAATCTCTGCAGAGGCACTTATTATCTCCCTAAGACACGCTAAGAACGTGTACATTTGAAGTGCTGAAGCAGAAGAAAGCTGAGGGCATATCTGTGATTCAGTGACACGTAATGACTTCTGCGTAAGCCGAGGCTGAGAGCGGGGTGTTGTGGACACGCAATGGTCTCAGCAACACAGCACATCAGTGACACACACNACGTGTACATTTGAAGTGCTGAAGCAGAAGAAAGCTGAGGGCATCTCTGTGATTCAGTGACACGTAATGACTTCTGCATAAGCCGAGGCTGAGAAGGGGTGTTGTGGACACACAATGGTCTCAGCAACACAGCACACCAGCGACACACATACACAGTTGGAAGAACCACACCAGAACTGGGTAAGCCAGCCAAAATGCCACAGCCTAACTACTAGCACCCAAGCCCATGAAGTTAGTACTTGGACTTGCTTAGGTGTGTGCACTTGCTGTTGTGTGACACACCCTAAAATATTGCATTGCTACAAAAAATACTACCACTACAAAATTAAAACATAAGAGAAAAATATCTCTTTTTTACTCATCAAAATACAGTTTTGATGCTTAACTTTCTGTGGTAGAAAATGGAAAACAGACAAATAAAAAAATTACTGATGTATTTCTACTCAATATTTTAGAAGAAAATGCTAAATCAACATCTCAAAAATATTCCAGATTTTTCCACTCCTCTGTGGAGTTACCAAATCTTCTCTGTGGTGGCGCATATTCTGCTCTAGCCACTGCTCCCCCGTTACAATAAAGAGATATCAGGGTTTTCCTGTAGTGTATGTGGTCCTAAAACAGTTGTACATTCCTTTAAGACCCCTCAGTGTAGCAGCATGTGTTCTCAGTCACTCAGACCTACTCCATACTACATCCAAGACCTGTCCTTGGACTGAGCTAACTGTTCAGCACACACGCATTTGCCTGCACACAAACCAAAAGGCCAAATTTGAAGACATATTTTTTGCTGCGCTGAAAGCTAAAATAAATTTAACAGGATTTAAATTATGTAAATGCACATATTAATGTATTAAGGTCTGCATTTATAAAGAAGAGGAGTTCATAAACAAGCTGAACTTCTTACAGAGATTTTAACTTTGCTTCCTTTTTTTTTTTTTCATTTTACCTACAAAATAAAATTACAACTTTTTAAAAGATAGGCTATGTATTTTAAAAGAAAAAAATGTAGATTGAGTAAGAAGTTTTCAGGTCACTCTCCAGGTCACAATTATTAAAAATGCAAAAGCACCGAGATGAGGACTTTCTGGTAGCAGTGTCAAATTCCCACGCAGTAGTATCTTTCATTATTAATAAAGGAGCTAGATGTTACAAGTGCACTGTGACTAAGTTAATGTCAGGTTTAGATGCTTAATTATATTTCCTTTTTTTGTGTCATCTAGCATACCAACTCACTTTATATTCCCATGAGATAAATAGCATATGTTCCTTTCTTAGAAAATGTTACACTAGTCAGAATTTACAGTCTTTATTTAGAATTGTACCACCAGGTAGAATTACAAAAACAATATTCACTACTCTGAAGAACAGCGTTCAAAATATGAACACCTGCACTTTTTAGTTTTAGTTTTCTCATTTTTAATAATATTTTGAAAATAATAGCTGTCCATTTTCAGGCTATTTACACAGCTCCTGCCTGCAAAATTGTCAATTGTTTCAAGAAGGACAGATTATAGCCTGTCAAAAAGCCTGAAATCAAGCCAGTGACAGCCTGAAAGCTATTCCAGATTCTGAAAACTTATTGCAATGCCTATACATTTTTCTTTGGCAGCTGGTTACCAGAAACTTAGCTGCAGCGCAGGTATGGAAACGCTACAGAGGTTGAATTAAAAAGTTATTTAGAGGAAGCATTAATTTCACAGGACAGGATGCCTAACTGAGGGAGAAGGCTCTTGTTTTATCCCTAGGACAGCGTTGGTTTCATATACAGACAGCCGAGTTTTATAATCACATGTATCACTCCATTCCACTCCTCTCCTTTCCCTTTGTCACCTGCAGGTAGCAATCATGCCTCTTTGATAGTTAAAGTAAATGGCTAAAAAGGTTGAATGGGTTTCTGTAAGCCAACTGCATACTGAAACCAGCTGGGCCCTTAGAAAAGATAAAATCAGATCAACGCTGCAAATGGCAATAATGTGCACAAAGGATACAATTTAGTAAGGAATTAACTGTATATATTACTTGACCCAGAGACTCCTCCAAATTGACACAATGAGCGTAAAAGAACTTAAGAAATATGTACAATATTTTCCAAGGATACTTCCAGGAGATTGATTGCAGCTTGAATTCAAGCACCTTTTGCTCCCTGGACCTGTGTAAAGCATTTGGCACTGTCCTGCACAACAGCTTTCTCTCTAAAT
>RSEF01000003.1:37228032-37249818 GCA_003993805.1 Himantopus leucocephalus | reverse complement strand
AAAGCTGTGCCCTCCCTTACCTTAGAGTTGGGCATACCTCAGGGTGCTTGAGCTATACTATTCTTAGCTCTGTTGATCGCTGGGCAAGCTTAGTTTTAAACTGTTTACAATTCACTTTGGAAATAAAAGAGGAGTAGTGGTAAATATATAAACTGTCTCAATGTAACGGCAATGAAATGGATTTAATCTTATTTCTTTCCCAAGGAACAAGGGAGGTGCAAACCTGGGTGTTCAACATTAAAAGCTTGGTGGAAGTTAAGACAAGGTTAAAGAAGTGTGGGAGGAATTTTAGCTAACCTGATAACTGCTGATCCCTGTAACACTCTTAGGGGTGGAGAGAGATTTGTTTTCTTCTGTTCTTTTCTTTTCCCTATTGACTGTTTGTTCAAGCTATTGAAAATACTAATTTAACTGATTTAATCCTGCTATACTAGCAACATCTGCATGGTCCCAAAATATAAAGGGTGTGGATACATCCGTAGGTACAGATTATTGCAGTTACTCTGGATTTTCATGAATACCCTTTGAAGTAAAGAAGCAGCCCTCAGTTTATAGGTAGGGATAGTGAAGGAGGAATGCTGAGACTCACAGGAAGAAATGCAGGATCCTGAAACACCATGGTTTAGGTTTGAGACTGAAGTCACCATAGCATGTTTACTCCTGCAAATTAGTTCTGCTGACTTCATTGGAACCTGCACATGAATAATATTTACATGTCAAGCCTTCCATGTGGTTGACTGCGCTGTTATCAGGCAATCTGAAGTCTTACTTCAGCTGTCACTTAGCTGTCGCAAAATTTGCCAAGTCTGGATCTTGGCCGGTCATGCATGTGGGTGCCTGGAGCCGTGCTGTTCAGCATCCAGCGAGTGGCAGGTAGCCTGACTCTCCTCTGACTGCTCAGCATTGCTTGCTACCAGCTCCTGTACAGCACAACATGCAATTCTCATTGCTCATTCCAGACCTTCCCTGCGAGTGCGGCTCAGTAGCAGGGCTAAGAGGGGAGGCATAAAATCATCTCTATTAAAGACATTCTGGTTCCTTATACAGTGAGAGAGAGGCCAAAAAAAAATAAAATAAATCAAGGAACAGGTAGATGTTTGATTTCAACAATCATTTCATGTTGGAGAATATTTTTGACACAGATTATATCTTGTTGTCCTATCGCAGTTCACGTCTTGGAGCAATGGAAACACAGGAACCTGAGGATGTTCAGGTGTTGCCCCCCTCCTCCTGAACAGTCTAGGCAGAAACACAGATGCTGTTTGCTATGTTTTTGAGAGTGAGGTATTATTACTTGGCTGTCAGTAGTCATAGTAACACTGCTTTCCCATGGCTGTTGAATGCTTGGTGCTGAAGTTTTCTTTAGTTCTGGCGATCTGTTTTTCTGTTTGTTTATTTTTCTTGTCAGAATTTCCTCCCCTGAGACCTTAAAACTAATTTGACAAGTTAGCCTATAATTTAACATGTCATAAACTGGAGGTGCTTCTACAATTTTGATACAGAATCTCTGTTGGTGCCTTATAGTTTTACTTACTCTGCCAAATTGTTTTAATACCCTAAATTTAGGACAACCTTCTCAGCTGGTGTTGATGGGCAAAGCTTTAGTAGGCCTCTTAAGGCATGTCTACACAGATGGGCGCAGATAGCTGTGAGCTTCTCTGTCCACTCTGCGAACCAGCCAAAAGCAAGCCAGCTCTGCTCTGGAAGTTGTAGAGCTGCATTAGTGAGATACTGTGCCCAAGCGTTTATCTACTGGCAGTTTGGCAGAGTTTCCAGGTCTGAGCTGGCTCTTGTCTGTCCCTCCTGGAAGGTGAACAGGAGTGTTCATGCCTGGCTCCATCCTTCATCTGAGAAGGCATATCCCTGGCTGCTGCTCAGACCTTCGCTCCTGCTGCGTTTTAGTTCCAGTTCCTTAAATGAGTTTTGCTTACATCTGTTCACTTACTGTTTTGTTTCCTCAGATCTTTTTTCCCTTCTTTCAGTTGTTGTGCTCACAGGCCGGATTGAGGGTGCCCCCCAGTGCACTCCTGAAAGCCGCTTACATCAGCTGTGAGCCCACTGCTATCACCGGCACATGTCCCTGCGGGGGTGGGAGACCCTTGTGTGTTCGTGTGCATGAAGGGATTAAATCCTGGCTCATGCAGAGTGTGCGACTGACTTGTCTCTGTTGGTCTGAGTGGAGGCTCAAGGGCTGCCCTTTTGTGTGATACAAAGCAAAACAGAAACTGTGAGTGGTGTTGGGTTTTGCTGTAAGCCCCCTGCCTTGGTTGTCACCTTTAGGACAACAGGACTCCTCCCATGGAGAGGACGCAGGGCAGCCCCAGGTTCACCTTTGAGCACCTCCTCGGGTGGATTTGTTTGCTTTAAAATTCACCATCATTTTACAGACCTTTCCAGTGACTGGTTTGAAAACACAGGTGCTGGAAGACATGCTAACTGCCATACCTGAAGCGAACTCCTTTGAATGCCGAACACATTAGAAACAGCTAGTGCTGTCATGCATGAGGCTTCTTTTCCTCCCCAACAGTCTCAGCAGGAGATAGGTGCCACTTGTGCCCTCTGTAAAACAGGAGGCCCAGTGTTTACATGGTGTCTCCTGTGGAAGGTGGTGTGAGATGGTCACCAGTTCACACGCCTGCAAGGCCGACTGGCAAGAATCTGTACGTAAGCTGGACAGGACACGGTGCGGACATGGTGCTAGGAGGTAGTGCCACTTCTGACTTCTGGAACTTTCAGTCTTTGGGGCAGAGGGACAGTGAGGGATGATGGGTACAGATCCTACTTTCCATTTTGAATGGTCTGAACACACCGTTTAAAAGAACTGACACAGTAGGTACTCACTGTAGGAAAGATTTCAAATACACAAATTGGAGAGAGGAGCAAGTTATTTATTTTGACCTCTGTGGTAGGGACAGACAGTGTAGCCAGAGGAAGAAACGTGCACACTGAAGGAAAGAAAAAACATTTTAAAAATAGATGATTTACATGGTTAAGTTAAATAGAAATGTCTGTATCTGGAGATAAGGTGATAGATAAGTGAAAGTCAAAAGCAGCTGTTTAAGAACTAATATATAAAGCAAATGTTAAGGCAGCACTGATGAAGAAAGTGTGTGCAGTGAAACCATATGAAAGTTGTAAAGAAAGGAAGATTCAGCAAAGTTTCCAGGTTTTACCATTTTATTACATTTCTAAGCTAGGCAGTGCTTTCCGAGTCTCTTGGGACAGCACCCTCCACTGCAGAGAAAACAGCAGTTTTTGTCATCACAGATGCCCAGGGAGAAGATCACCAGTCTTCTCAGGTTTCTGACCACACTGTCTGGAAAAGGAAAGGAAAAAAATCCTTATTAGTATTTTTCCACACAAAGTATGTGTTTTTAATTGAGAAAGCTTTACTGTCTGTGTTTAAGAGGCTTGTGACTTCAGCATAAAGGGATCCCCCCCAAAGTTGCAATCAGGAGTTGCCATTGCACTTCCCTGGCTGTGCGAGCCTGCCTCCCTCTGCATCCCAGGTCCTTTCTCCTCTAAAAATGGAGGAAATTGATTCTAGTTTTTGTTTCTAAAAATTGATTCTCCTCCTTAGAAGGGATAGGATTTCTGAGATCCATATTTAGTGTTTTCTGCCTTCTACCAATAAATTTAACTGGATTTTTTTCTGGCTTTTTCTCACCAACCAACACTCAACCTGCTGAAATTGGAATTGGAAAAAAAAAGAAAGAGAATTAAACTCCGTCTCAATCTTTGCAATAATTAGATAGTGTTAAGAAGATTGCAAAGCAAAAAAAATAATTAAAAAAGGTGGGGTTTTTTTTAGAGCTAACTCCTTCTATTTGAAAAAAACCCGACTGAACCATCCTTCTTAACTTCACTGGGGGCATAGTCAGGTTGGAAACGCAATTTGGAAACACATAAGAGTCAAAAAGGTGAATGTCAGTGCAGCTCTACTGAGTAGAGCAGCATTATGCCAGTTTTGTACTAGATGAAGATCCAATTTACTTTATATGTTGAGTGTGATTAAAAATTATGACATTACACTTATGGTCATTTTATATTTACTGTTGCAGAGACAAAAGAGAAACAACAAAGCCTCATGTAATGTGCATGTGACAGAAGCATCTCTATTCACAGTCTTTTCCCGTTTTCTACATCTTTGTGTGCCTGCCATCTGCCGATGCGCTTTCTCTAATTTAGATGAAAAGGTCCCTGGGATATCAATCTAACTTTTAATAACTTCACTCTGAAGTACGGTTGGTAGTTATAATAGTGATAGCTAATTAGAATAAATAGAACAGTGACAAAAGCTTTCTTCCCAATGATCTGGTATTTCTAATTTGATTAGCTCGGTGGGTGCAAAACTTAAATTGAGATAGTTTTTGCGTCAGGTATGACCTGTGGCACAAGGTACTTTTGGGAACTCTCTCAGGGGGCATGTCGACACACTCACATGACTATAATACTCTCAGTTGGTGCATTTAGTGCTGCACAGCAGAAAATGCTGCAAAGGGAAATAAAGGAAATAGCATTCATCACTGATACACAGAATTTGGTGCTGCTGCTGCTGTTTTCTCTATTACTGTTGCAGATGTTCAAAATGAATTTTTTGACTGTCAGCTCTGGGGAAATATTCAAATGAGCAAAGAGCAGCTAGTTCTGTAACTCCCACCGAGAGTCAGTGTGTGTGAGAATGTAGATAGCATGACGTAAGGCAATAAAAAAAAAAGTCCAAACTACTTTTTGGGCTCCTGACTTTCGAATTGTTGCGGTGGGGCGTAAAAGTCAGAATGACCCAAATGCAGTTCTGCTTTAAAGGATGAGGATCGTTCATCAGTACTTTTCTCCAGCTGACTTCAGGAGGGATTGCACGTGCCATGTATAAAGGCAGGCTGTGGACTGTCCGATTAGGAGAGTGCAGAGTGGGGGGATCCTGTAGGATGTTTAATCTTGGATAAGAGGAAGTATTACATAAAATTAACTTCTTGCAATTCAGCATCGTGTTCCTGAGGACAGAACTGATGCAAATCTACAGTTTGTTGGGAATCAGTGTTGGAAATTAAAACCAGATACATAGGTGCTCTAGAAACATTTACTTTCCTCTGTTAAAACTGGTTTCTGTTTGCCTCCATGTGAGCTGGAAAATTTGTTTTTTCTTTGCATTGTTTATATCTTAATAAAAAGGAAGTAAGGGCTGTCATCAGTGTTGATTTACACAAAGAGGGCCTCCAGATGAGCATCAGATCTAGTGAAGTGTGTCCCATGTCTCATAACCATCCATCCACCTCCTTTCTTCAGCAAACTGTCTTTCTGCTTCTTTGAGATGTTAGATTTAAATCACCAGGTGGTAGAGGCACTGGGCGTTTTGACTGTGGTTTTCTCCCTCCTGTGTGATGGTTTCAATATCATTTTCTCACAGGCATCAGCACAAGAGGCAAAACGCTCAGCTCTGCCTTTGCTCCCAGTGGGTCCACTAGAGAACTGCAGTGCCAGAGAAGCTGAAGGGATATCGTAGCCTAAAAAGAAAGAAATCCCATTTTGTCAGTTGGCACAGCTTTATAAACTTTACAATGTTTTATGAGAATACTGTTCAGTCATCTTTTTGCCATGCAGATTCTTAATCATCTATCTGAAGTTATCTGTATCCCCCAGTCCTTGATCCCAACACTTCTGTGAAAGCCTTTTGCATCTGTCCTCTACTAGTCTCCTTCAACAATTGTCTATGGGCTTTTTGTTTTCTGCCAGCCAGTTTGCTGCAATTTTTCAGGCTGACAGGCTTTGTGCATGTTCAGAAAGATTTGCTTTCAAATATGAAGTAGCTAAGTCTTTACTTACTGAACTTGTGCATGAAAAAATGGTTCACTTACCCATACAAAATTGCAAGCAAGCATTTGCTTTCAAAACGATGTCCTTTTGTGGCTTTTTCTCATATGCTCATTAAGCACTCCAAAGTGCCTAGGAATAGAAAAAGGGATTTAAGATGCTTTAAGAAAAGAGAGTGTTCTTGTTCTGTTGTTTTTCATTTGTACTTGTTAGTGTGTAGAGATCTCATTCAGCCCCACTGGAATCGCTACCATCCAAACATGTCATAATAGACAACCCTTGTCCCAGAGATTTGCCAGGCTAAAGAAATCATGGGCAATGGTCCAGAGAAAGGGACAGCAGAGAAATGGAATTACTTGGCTGAAGGCACCCAGGATTTACTGTGATCTGGAGAAGAGGGAAACGTGTGCCTCTGCCTGTGCCATGGCTCTGTATAATGCTGTAAGCCTGTGCCGTTGTTTTAGTGCAGCGCTGCATTCCCTTGCCCTCATTAAGTGGTCACTCATGGGGGACATTAGTTGCAGAAATTAATTTGTGTTCTATATGTACCTCTTATTAATTAATTTTATTATTTTAATATTGAATTTCCTCCCAGGACTGGTATTTTAAAAGCTAGATGTTAACTCTTAGGCTGCCTGGTTAACCTTGAGGAACCGAGATCTTTGCACAAGATTTTTGCAATAGTAGATATTTGTGATTGGATCAAACTAGTGCACGTATTCCCCTGGCCTAGGACTAGACTCTGGTTATAAAACCACATGCTTTGTCAGACAGAACTGCATCACTGTGCAGGAAATGCTTTTCAGCGTTGGGGAGCATGATTCTCCTCCATCTGCAAGGCTGCAGGAGGTTGCCATCTCCACTGCAACCCACCAACACCTGGAAATTTGTTACAGAATGAGTGATGGGAAAGAAAAAATAATTTCCCACTTATTTCTTGTTATTGTTGGAGCACTTTTTCTTCTGGGTCTCTGTTTACAGAGAGTGCAGGAATCGCAATAGTAACCAAATTTGTATTTGGCTATACAAAATATTTGCATTTGAGGAGTGTGTGTGCGTGTGTGTACAGATGGGTGTGTGTTTGAATATGTATTAGAAATTGCAGTAGGAGGGAAGTTCTCTGTCCCTTCTCCAAAGTTACTGAAAATCCAAGCAGGACAAGATATTTCTATGCGCACTTTCATGAAATTCCTGTGTTAAGGTGTATCCTTAAAAAGATAGGGCTAAACCCACTAGACTCTTTTTAGTGGAGAACTGGTACTTATTTTGTGTGGAAATCAAACACTCGAAAATGATGAAAGCCTGGAACCTCAGAAGCACAAGGTCATCAAATTCCCTTTGCTATCAAAGGAAGGCTGGTACAGGGATACTTTTAAGTACTGATCTGTTAAGGATGCTGAGTTACCTGTTCACGTTATTCCTCAGTCTACAAATCAAGTGTAATAGGCAACACAACAATTGGAGATACCATTGCTTATCACTTTTGCAAGCACCCGCTCCCCCCTCCCCCCTCTCCCAAAACAGGCTCTCAGTGTGCTCAGACAGTGGAGTAGAGGAAGATGGGTGAATTAAAGGGCTCTCTGGGAGTGACAGATAACAGAAAAGCTGATGCTACATCAGCACTTCCTGGTACTCAGCAGCTCTGCTCTGCTCTTATTCAGAGTAGTGCTCCCCCATAATGCGCACTGAGTACGTTAAATTTATTACGACCTCTCACAAAACAAAGCAGGACAAAATTTTTTTGTTTGCATGTATGTACATATATGATTGTATCTGTGCATAAATCCAGTGGCAAACTGTTGTATGTCCCATTCTCTTTAAAGTTACAGTGTAGTGAAACGTAAATGTGAGGAGATGATTGCACTCATTTATGTATCTTGCCTGCAATAGTTATGATTGGAATGACATACACATTTCGCAAATAAAACTTGCCCAAGTGCCTTTATTCCTGGAGGAACATGGGAATTGCCTTATTAAGTGTGTCTAGTGTAATACTACCCTGATCAGTATCAATACTTCAAAGCAAAATACTATAAAATTTAACTGTACTTAAGTAACTGATTTTGATTAGCTGACAAATCTAACAAAATAGGATTTCATTTTGAGGTTTATCTCCAAACCCAGATCAAATTCCAAGAAAAGGTGGTGTTTTTTATCACTTTCAAACAAAGGGACATTTTGAAAATATGAGAATGAAATGCTTTAATCTTTTCAAAAAATACATTTTTTTTCCAACTGGAAATTTCACCTAGTTGCACTTGAATTTGTGGATATCTATTCACATCAACTTATCAGGTCAGATCAGGTGAGGTATGTGCTTTATGAATAAGTTATTTGGATGAAAAATTTCACAAAACCTTGAAGAAAAAAAATTAAACCCCAAGAATTTCACCCCTAACATTCTGCTTCTGGCTAGTGCTTCTGATCTGAGCCATGACAATAGTTTATTTAGTTTTTCTATCACTTGTGTCTAGGAAAAAAATTCTGTATTTATTCTAAGTAAAGGTGGAGATAGCAATTTTATTATGCATGTTGAATGCTTTATATAGCTCTCCTAGACTTGCTGGCATAATGATGTCTTGTGGCAATACTTTTCCTAGATTAGTATTGTAGCATGTAAAAAATTATGTGCTTTTAGTAGATTTTCTTGTTTCTGTGAGCAATGCTTTAGAGATTTAAAAAATGTTATTGGATTTACCTATAAAGATAACGAGTTTTGTTCCTGTGGCACCAACTTTGAGAGTATATTCATTATTTATACACAGAGAGTAGAACTAAAAATGACAACTGTGAAGCATTGACAAAAGCAAAAAATTGCACTCTATATATTTGTAATTTCTCAGACAAATGAGGGCATATTAATAAGTTTCGACTTTATCTCAGTATAATGTGTATTTATATAAGTTTTGCTGAGTCTTGCACAGAAGCTGTTGTATCAATCATTACAACAAATTCCTTTCCCTTGATAAATTAATTTCTACTGTATTTTGATGATATTACAGGATCATTCTACACAGGAGAGTAGTTACTTTAGGACAAAAAAGATTAGGGGCTCTCTGGTTTCTTGAGTAAAGATCAACTGCATTTTATTTTTGAAGGCAAAAGCTAACTATTGTCTCTTACGTTCTCTTGTGTTTGTCTAAAAGTGTTACCCAGAACCAGCAGAGCTTTGAGTTTCCTCCTTGCTGGTGCCATCAGACCCAGGACACATGTTGTCATGTCGCACTGTGTCGGGTGAGCTGCTCCGCGTTTTTTGTCTTAGGGCATCAAATCACAATGAACACTGAAGTCAAAACCAAGTGGATGCAGCTTCGACCTTCCTCTGTCGAAGGAGGACAGGGCAGGGCGCAGCTAAAAGACCAGCGGAACTGGAGTGCAGTGGGACCGGTTGAGGGACCAGCTGCTGAGACAGAATTAAACTTAGGGTTAGGAATTAAGCTTGACAGAAGATTAATAATTTGTCGTGGAAACAGCAGAGAGGGTAAAAATGGCATCAGAGATTTTGCTTGGCAATTTTGGTATCTAGGAGGAGGAATCAGAAAAAACCCATCATATGTTGGGCCTTATGCATTGAGGAGTGGAATATTAACTGTCCGACACAGCCCCTGAGGTGGGTTTCACAGTCCCCATGGATGGCTGGTTTCCTTGGGAGCTGCCAGCACTGATTGATCGAGCTGTCACGGCCCCTTATGTGTCAGAGCGGGGGGAGGCCCGCAAGGAAAAATTTTAATGGTGCTTGTCATCAAAGAAAAATGTTGTGCTTCTTACTTCAGTGGCCCTGCTGACACCATCAACGTGGTGCCTGCACTCATCCTGTCTAGGATCATGGCAGGCTTCCTATCATCAGCCTGATCTTTACTGGGGCTTCACACAGCTCCTGTTCACTGGATGCATCTCTTTCACGTGATTAAAGCCACCGAAGGGGCTCCATCTGCTTAGCAAGATGAAGTCTAACAGCTCTAGACTACTCCAGCTAGGTACAAAAATCATGAATAACTAAGATTCAAATAAACGTAATCTCGCTTGTAGGATGAGAGTACTAAGAAATGAAACATTTACTTTATGTGTGTGGGGGGGTTGCTGTCGTTGGTTTGTTTTTGTTAATGTGCATTTTCATAATTTATAATTTGTCTACATCCACAGAGCAGCTTAGAGCTGGTTCATGTCTGTAGGCTGGACGTTGGAGGGGGTACGCTGGCAGAAGGGCTGTCAGGACACAGGTTTGTGCTGAAGAAGAGCAGTGCCCGTCCCCAAGGGGAGCGGGCAGAGCCCAGGTGGTGAAGGAGTTCACAGGAGCTGCATCAGTGGCAGCTCTTGCACAGGTCAGCAGGGAGGAGGTGGTGGTGAGGACTGCAAAGGCAACGTGGACGTTTTTGTCATGGGTTTTGCTTCCTTCTTGTGACCTTGGAAACTAGAGGGATGAGGAGGGATTGGAGTACGTAAGGTAGAGACATTGTAATGGGCACATCAGCAAAGCCAGGCAAAAATTTTGGCCAAAACCCCTCTATTGCCCCAGTAAAAAACACCTCCGTGTGATTTGCATGGTCTCAGAAAACAAAAGAAATGAGGATGAGCAAAGTTGGTGGGGTTTTTTTGCCCATCATTTCATGATGCTGTTTGTAAATGCTTGAAATCAAAGGGGATGGTCTGTTCCCAGCTGACATGAGCCTGGGAACTGCAGAGGAGCTGGGTGCCGTGGAGGAACCTGTGGGCAGTGGGGAGTATCAGCCCCTCACACCCCAGGATCAGGGCCGAGGCCCCTTGGCACAGAGGACACGGCTGGGGTCTGCTGCCTGTTGCTCTGAAATGACTGACACATCTGTCCGGCACTTTTGGTGGACCCCTGAGGCATTTTACGTTTAAGTGTTGCTCCATTTTGAATCTGGAGTAATAAACGCTATGATCTCCAACACCCTGCGGGGGAGAAGCCCAAAGGGGAAAAGGGCAAGGAGTTGTTTTAGAGGGCTCTTCAGAAACAGGGCAGAAGCTTTCTTTTTGCAGTGAAGGAAGATGTTAGGGAAATATCTACATGAAAGGAAACGGACAGTTTCACATGGTGCGGACAGAGGTGGAGGAAGCCACATCCAGGCCTACATTTCTTTTTGTGAGGGATGTCACTGGCAGGTTGTGGGTCTGTGTTCGACCTCCCTGGATTAGAGGAGGAAGCAGTTATAGGTCCTACTGAAAATAAGCAAAGTCACAGCACCAAGAAAGTTTAGCAGTAGATTATTAACTAATTGTATCTCTGCCCACCATGGTAAGGGGATATTTATAGTTACTGTGAAAAAATAATGCCTTCATAAAAGCAAAAGTGCTGTGGTTGTTGTTAAGATTACTTCACTTAAACTTGTCGTCTTCTTGACAGTGAGACTTATGAAACGTTTGAGTGCTCTATTAATTTGTGAGCAACTGTCATTAAATCAGCGTAGTTGCAGAGTTTCCTTTCACATTGCCAAAGCCTCTGTGAAAATGCATATTTTTTGTAATATATAAGCAATGAGAAGTCTCATCTTCCACAGTGAAACTGGAAAACTTGTTAATCAGCAAAACTTTTCAGAAGAACAAAGATGGATTTCTTGTTTCACAAAATATTTTGGTCTGAGGGGGACAAGTTTCCCCTCCCCATATATTCCTCCATAAAAATTTCCCGCAACCAAGCTGTTAAGGAAACTCGAAAGTAGGAGGTAAAACAGTGGTAAAACTAGCCTTCAAGTTTTTTAAAAAAATATTTTTCGAGTATATCTTTATGCTGCTATTTAAAAACTTGCTTCTATATTTATTATCTTTCCCTTCAGAGTGAATTCTTTAATGTGCTGCAGTGTGATAGGATGTTTCCTTCAACTTTTAAAAAAAGTTTCAACGTTAAAACTTAGCACAAGTGTATCAGGGGATCTGTCTTGCTGTCCGTTTTTCAAAACAACTCCATTTTGAAGTCAGTGGGGATATCTGTTGAACAAGGAGTGGCATAATATGGCCTAGGGCTATTAAGTTACTTACTTGATAAACGTTATAGGAAATGTGTTCTGATTATTGCACTCTTTCTCTTTTTGCTAAGTGCCTTACTACCAGGGATACTATCCATTTACTTCTTCTAGTTAATGGTTTCCCGTGAACCTATGTTTTCTGCCAGAGCGATATCACTTGAGAAGAGGGAGGGGAACGTAGTCTGACAGCTATCCCTCTTGTAGAGCAGCTGGTACTTCTTCAGCAATTGTGGAACATCAAAGAGAAGAGTCAAGAGTCCATAAAGAGGTAGCTCGTCACACTTGGCATTTTAGGCCAGATACTCGAGGGAGTATACTAGTGCCGCTTGACTGACTTTGAAAGAAATCAGCTGGTTTATTGTGTCTAAGGTCTTTGATCTTTTTAGATACTTCCAATCTGGACATAGTTTGTGATGTTTTGTTCATTAAGGTTGATAGTAAAGCAACGAGGGTTCTTTTAGTCCTGGAGACTTCCAGGGAAGATCTGGAAGACTTAAGCTGTTTATATAATATAATTACTTTTAGCCTCGGTGGAATGGCCCATGTGAGCATCTATGCATTGGTAGTGACGCCAAGCAGTTTTAGCAAACACACCATTGAGTTTTGAATTACATCTTGAGCAGCACAAAGATGAAGATAATCCTTAATATTTTGGCCAACTTCAGGAACTGGGTGTAGCTTTAATATCTAATTCCTGCTAATTATCAGCGGTTATTAGCAAAAGGTGAAAACAGTTCCCAGTGAAGGTCAGATATGGAAGAGGTTCCACTGAAGTTATTCGGTAAGTTCTAGATCAGGAAGTCCCTGAGGTGAAAACAGTTGGAACCCAGAAATGTATTCAGGGAAAGCAATATAGTGCAGGTTTCCCCTGTTCTTACTCTTTCCAAGGCATCTGTTTATAACTGCTATTGGAGAAAGGCAAATTCAGTCTCATCATTCTTATGTTTTTAAGAGATCTACTCTTTCTACCGCAATTGTTAATCTTTCCCCGCTCTGGCTCTGCATATCACAACTGAATCGAGTGACATCTAAGGCAAAGGGGCTTTTACCAAAATCACAGTTTTTTACAGGTACTAGGAGTTAGTTTTCAAGTGTAATGAATTGGAGAAGGGGAGCTGAGTCTTATCTTCATAGATAACACTGATTCACATGATCTCACTCACAGCTATATCATAAGCATGATGTAAGGACAAGACTCTGTAAAGAGAGAAGGAAAGAGAAGGATTGAACTATAAAGCATATTTGGTTCTTCTATTCTGATGCAACACTGTAGGAAACCATTCTGAAAACAACTGCATATGTGCACCTTGCTGCGGCTTATGGGTATCAGTGGTTTTGGACCTCAAAGAGTTTGGTCTGTACAGTAAATCTTACTTTGAACTAGTAGGAAAAACTGCAAATCACTTTTTTTTTTTTTTTTAATACAACAATGGAATTTTTGAGTATGCTTTTGTTATGAGGTGCTCTCAGGTCCAAGAGAGATTTCTGATCACACATGTGAACAGGACAACTTAAAATTACTTTGTGTCTTGAGTCACTACTTGAGATGCAGATTATCCCAAGTTCAAGTCAGTGCTGTTATTGATGTGAAGTTGGGATGTTGCCCATATGTCTTTCACCTAGTAGGGAGGTCTCATCCTTTGTTGTAAAAGCTCATACTTTTTTCAAAAGAAAATATATTTTGCATTTCACACTGAATCAAGACATACACTCTGCAACAACTTGACTTCTGTCTCTGCTTCTGCTCTTGCCATTTTCAGTGAAATGTCTTACTTGCTTTCTGACCAGCTGTGGCTAGTCATGACGTGACTTAGAGATTAGTAAAGCTGGAAAGGTACTTATATTAGCTTACGCTGTATGGAAACTAGGCTGGCAGGCTTTATAACTTCTCCCTGACACCTGAACAACTGCTCTGATTTTTTCCACACAGTGATCAACGTAGCAAGACGTTGATGTGTGTGTTCATTCCTGTGTTCACGGGTGCAGCCTCATGTTTCTGTTTCTTCATTTATCTGTTAAGTTCATATTCAGTTGTTTTAGCTCCTTTCAACAAGAATGTCTTTTTTCGCAGTGCCCTTTTCCGTGCAAATAACAATGGTATTTTCATCTTTCATAGGGTTTCTACGTGCTACTGCATGCAAGTAATAAAAAGAATCTGTTCTCTTTGCCCTTGACGCTTGTTTTACAAAGGGATGCACAAGAAGTATCCAGAGCCAGCTGTTCTTTTGATGTAAATAGGCAGAGTTTTATTGCCACCAGTAGAGTTATGCCCAGTTTTACAGTCTCATGGCATGCCATAAATGTTTTTGCCCTATGAACTAATATATTTGAAAGCATTTTCCTGCATTCTAATCCTTGCTGTAGAAAGATAATGTTTCTAAGTGTTACCCTCTAAGTAGGTAATCACTTGCTCAGCTTCCCACACTTTTGCTTTTAACCTCTTCTTCATGACAAATGAAGATAGTTTTAGTCTGGAAGATAAGGTTTTTCTACTATGATGTATACGGGGAAAACAGCTTTTTTAAAATCCAAGCAGACTGGGACCCGCAAATGTTTCTCTATATAAAACTATCAGATGAGGAAGGATAATTGCATGAGTGCAAACTTGAGTAATTCATTAAATGCACTAAAAATATGAAAGTAGTCTCTTGATTTGACATTAAGTTGAGATTAGTTAAAAAATAAAAGCAGCTGCTTTGCCATCATAAACAGAGTATTCAACACTTTCCCTTATCCTCTTGCTAAGCTGCTGCTCAATCTTATCTTTTAATTAAACCTGAACTTTAAAATACATGTGTCTAGCATGCCAGTTTATTAAATGAAATATCAATAGGTACACAGAATTCTTGGCAATCAGCATTCTGTATAGAGGTTCCTGTTTTTTTTTTCCTCCTTACAGAATGAACACATTAAAGACCCCAATCTCATTGCAACTCAGAGTTTAAAGTCATTGATTAGAAAAACAGAAATTAAAGTCTTGTGCTGAAAAGTTTTTTAGTTTACAGTAGCTTTATTCTTCTACCACAAAACCACACCCAACCACTTTAATTTTATGTTAAACAGAGACATTACTCCCAAGAAATGAAAACCAGAATAACAATCTCTACTTCTGATCAGTCCTTGATAAGGAACTTCTGATCAGTCCTTGATAAGGATAAGTGACCAAGCCCACTGCATTAGAACTTAATTCAAAGTACTGAATGTCAAAGAATGCAATTTCTGGCTACAATGACGTCTTTTAGGCATGTCCCAGCCCAGCAAAGGACTTTATTCTGTCCTAAAATAAGAAATAGTGATGGGAACACTGATATTCTTGAAGTTAAATGTATGCTTTGCTAGGTTAAGCCTCAAGTACTTATAAATAATAGAGAAATTATGAAGCTATCAAGATTAGTCCCTAAATAACTGGATGGCCAAAGAAAGAGTTGAGCATATAAAAAAATTTGAATCAGTGTCCAAAGACGTATATTACCAATAGAAAAAAGCATGTATTAAGAACTCCAGTGACCTAAAATACTTTCACCACCTTGAAAATGCTAACAATAAAGGCCACCCTTTTCCTCAAATATAAGTGATGACTGATCTTTCATTTCTGTTCAATACAGTATTCCATTGTAGTTTTGTGCACTTTAATAATACCACGCGGTTGTAATGCTATAATGCTTTATAACCTAGAGTAAACATAGTATATTGATCTAATACAGAATGATATGGTAAGCAATGAGGCTAAAACAAGCATCTAAGAAGGAATTCATGATGGAAGGAAACAAGACTGTTTCCAGTAACTCTGTGCAAACATTAGGAAGCCAGTTAATTGGCAAAATGAATTGGAATTAATTATGCATGAATCTTGTGGCAAGTACAGCAGCACTCAACTCATTGAGAAATCATAGTTTGGAACAGAGGATGACATCTTGATTGCATTATATCCTGAATGTACTTATAGCCACTTTTCAGAGGATTACAAGGTCCGTAGCTACCTTTATAGAGTGCACTTTCATTACAAGAAATATCTGGGATTTCTGAATAACTGTTGATGTTTTTCAAGAACCCCAACAGATGAGTAAGGACAATACACTATTTTTAAAAAGAGAAAAGGGGGAAGACTCAAAAAATGAGATCGCTGTGAAGATTTAGAAACAAATAACTAATCAACCTGCATTAAAAAAATAGGGAGATAATAAAATGATAGAAAGAGCCATTACAAGTTTTTTTTTAAAAATCTATCAAACCAACTTAATTTCCTTTCTTGACAAGGTAACTAGCATAATATCTAGAAGAACAGAAAACAGTGAAAGTAAGAATTTGAATGTTGGTATTGCTTTGACACTGTTCAACATGACATTCTCATAAGCAAGTTAAAGAAGAATGGTCTAGCTTTAATCACTGTAAAGAGGATACACAACGTGGATCAAAAAATTCCCACTTTAATTAGTGTGAAGTACTGGGCTTTACCTGGTATATCACTTTTTATAGAAGGGGCAGATAAACAGCATAACAGGCCAACAAGAATGATAAAAAGTTTAGAAAAAAAAGTTAAAGAAAAATCTAAAAGGTTCACTACATAGGAGGAAGTTACACTAAGAAAGGTGAACAGTTTTTTGCGTTGCTAATTGATGACAGAAAATCAAAGAGTATGTTCATTAACATCAAATCAGATTTACATTGGATATTAAGAAAATCTTCCAAAATGGTATGGAGGAAGAAGTACTGGGATGAGACATGTGGTAATGGTCAGAGATTCACAGAATCACAGAATGATTCCAGTGGGAAGGACCCTTAGGAGGCCGTTTGTTCCAACTCCCCACTCAAATCAGACCCAACAAAAGTAGGTTGCCCAAGGTGATGTCCAGTGAAGTTCTGATTATTTGCAGTGATGGAGACACCACAGCCTCCCTGGGAACCTGCTCAGGTGTTTCACCACCCACATTGTGGAATTCTTTTTGCTTGTATCTTGTGGGAATTTCCCATGTTGCAACTTGTGTCCATTGCCTCTTGTTCTATTATTTTGCATCTCCAAAAAGAGTCTGGCTCTGTCTTTTCTGTCCTGTGCCACTAGGCAGCTGAACTGTGGAATTTCCACTATTACAAGTATTATGAATAGGTTTGATAAACAACTTCTGGAAAATGGTAGAATTTCCCTAAATACAGGAGTTGAATGAAATGAGAATAAGTCCATTATCATACTGTGGTTTTGTGAGTTCCTAACTTTCTATAATTCTCTGGAATATGCAGAAATACAGCATTTAGCAAATTAAGTTATCTATCTATATAGATACTGTGTGTAACAGAAAGTTCTGGATCAGTGGGTCATGAATGCATTTCAGTCATTTCAACCACACTCTTATGGTAAAATATTTGGATCTCAAAGCCTTCAGATTTTATTTTTTTTTCTCCAAAAAGTCCCAAGATGCATTTGTGGCAAGGGAGGAGTTTGTGGTCTGGTTTTCTCTGGAGTGGGGGTCTTTGTAATGAATCACTTATGCTTTGAGAGGAAAAAAACAGTGCCTAATTTTATTGCCAGGAAACAGATTGAAAAATTCTTGGCTCCAGAGGCCAGAGGTGACTTATACTGAGGCTATTATAAGGTGTAGACAGATTGAGTCCCTTTATTTTTCGCCAACTTCAACCAAATAAAGTTCAACTTTAATTTTGGAATTTGAATGTTGCAAACTACAGGCCCTGGTGTTATATGAAGGGTTAATGAATGGAAGAATATTTTAGAAACACCTACATTGGTTTTAAAGCAGGATTTCTCAGGCATGAACCATGAGAGAAAACTTGGGAGATATAGAAGGAAATGTTGCAAATTAAAATTACCAGGACAGTGTTTAAAGACCACACAGTTTAAAGAACGTTTAATAGAAGAAACTGAATATTCTGCAATTGTGGGTTTAGAAAAGATATGAGATGAAAATTTAAACTATCAAATATTTAATACAGAGGAAAAAATAAAAGTATGAGGTGATATGTATGCTCTTTAGATGCCTGCAGAAAAAATAAAACAAAAGTCTGGGCGCGCCAAAATGAGAAAAACAAACAATAAGAAGAAAGTGAATGATGATTCCAAGTGGTGGTGAAGTTTTAATCAGCTATATGTGTTCACTTTCAATAAAAATGTCTAATGAGGGCACAGAAATGAAATCAGAAGTTCTGCTGGAAGCAAGAAAATAACCAGCAACAAGAATTAGATGAGAAAGAGCAAAGGGTAAACAAAGGGATGTTTGATGAGAATGTTACAAAACAAATTATAAACATGCAGATTCATACAATATACATGGAAAATATAAAATAATGAGAAGAGGTCTGACATTTCAGAAATTATATTTCTAGAATTCACGGGAGCCAAGAGAGTTGCTTAACACTCTTGGAAAAGTTGCTTTGATAGTTATCTAAGAGAAAAACTGGAAAGTTATTGCGTGACTGCCTTAATGGTGAATTATTCTGGAAAATTCAGATACAAAAAAGAGAGTTGAAAGTATTGTGTACTGTTTGTGACCATTTGTTTCAAAAAGTGACACCAATCAAATATAACTCCGTTCTTCAATAGTGTTTGTGCATATCTTCAATGTTATCAATAGCTTAGACAGAAAAGTGTGGACATTAGAGGAAAATGGATATGATTGGGCTTGGGTCTTTACTCAGTTCCTAGCGAAGTATAGAACTCATTAAAGCCAAAGGGAGCTTGCCCGATTCAAAAACAAATTTTTTACTATCCACTAGATAGGTGAATGAGCACTCCCTGATTTCAGGCCCTATTGAAAATATTTGCTTTTCAGAATTCTTTCGCTGAAGTCAGCAGTTGAAAAAGTCTTTTTGATTTCAAATAAGAAGAAAAAGAGGCCATTTCTGGGTTGTTTTTAACATCCCACCATGGCACTGAAATCCTGCCATCTCAATCTTACAGCTAGAGATTCAGCAGTGTTGTCATTTTTGATCACAGGAACTTAGTTAAGGAATTATTGTCCTCTTCAGGCAGTCCTGCTGGCCTACATCTTGCCAAGTCAGTCAACCATTTTGTTCTGTCCGTACTGTCCTTGAAGCATATTTCCATGTTATGGGTAGCTGAAGTATGGTAGTAGTACTTTGCTGTGACATTGAAGGCAACATGTAAAGCAAACGCTGCTTTTGAATTTTGGTTGACCAGATATCGTGATGGGCCTTTAATGACCCAAAAGTACTTTGCCTTCAGGCGAGAGCATGAAGGTTTGGTGAAACATTGAGTAAAGAAGGAAAAGTCTTGTAGATACAATTAGGATATTACACAGTGTTTACAATATCATTTTCTATCTGCTCTTTTCTACTCAGACTGTCCTGCTTCATTTTTTGTAAAGAAATGTGCTCAGTCCCATTTTCAAGATAACATTTTGGAATACATCAATTACCATGATTATGCTGAAATGAATTTGTAGTTCAAGGAAGTGTATTATCTCTCTTTTCCAGGGTTGGATTACCTTTCCTGGGAAAAGAACAAATAGCTGCAAATGTAATGTCTGTTAATCGTGATAATATATAAATTGAACAGCTTGCCAGGATTACATTTATTATTTTGCTCTGCAGCCATAGTAGATATCTCCTTTAACTTTCCTTCACAGATGTGTTTTTCTTCAGCCAGTGTCAAAATAAAAATTATAACCTATTCCTGTTAAACAGTGACACATGTCTGCAGTCCTGACAAGACATTCATGATTTGTTGTGTGAGAAATGAAGAAATAGAAAATCTTTAACCATGTTTTGCACAATAGTACCACCATATCCCTGGAAGTATTTGGGTCCTCTGCTGAGTAGGACAGGCACACCACATAAAATATAGACCAATTTTTTTAATGTCAGCGACCCTATGGCCACCTTCCTATTGAGCTTCACCAATAATTCTTGGAGATTACTTGGCCTAAAATGTACAGTGTTTTAAATCATTCTCCTTGCAGTCCTTGTCTTTCAAAACATGCCTGCAGGAGAAGGTGGTAATAGCAGCAGACAGGCACGCTCTAACTGTAATGCTCAGCCTGCAGCAAATCTAATTTTGGTTGCACCCTCTGCCTGATGATGTCTTTTTTTGAGAGGGGGAGGAGGAAATTCACCTTCCCTCTTGCTGAAATCATTCTAATTAAATATTAATCGGGCCAGAGAGTGTGCCCACAGGCAATCAAAATTAATTGTTAAAGCACCCACAAGCAAAAATTTCAGTTTGGGTCATGCTGAATATTTGGAAGTATTCAGTGGAGTCAAAACTGGAGCTGAATTCACTGAAGTAATTTGGTCTTTCTCCTGCTTTTTTTTCTGTCTATATCCTCTCTCTATCTCTGTGTGGTTATTGACATAGGGCATAAAACAAGAATGGCTTCAGCATGGGCTGCAGGAGAGCTTGTCCCCTTACAGGTTGCTAACTAGGAAGTTCCCATGGTGGCTGTTAGTTCAAAACCAGTGGATTTTTTCCACTCCTTAATTTATTTGCCTTCAGAGTCCATGTATGATCTTCACATCCACAACAAGCCAGTTACACAGGAAGCATGCAAAAAGCGTGACTTTGAGAATAGGCTATGAACAGCTTGAAAAAAAATAGGGTCATAAACCAACATAATTAATTAGTTACTTGTCAAATATTAATACAAAACATTAAACCTGGCACTCAGTACTGTCATTCAAGAAAGGGAGCAGAAGATTAGCATAAATTTAAAAAAAATAAATATATTGTTCTGCTTGTAAAAGCGACTTTTCGAACCTTCTCCCTCGCCTGGAGGCAACATTGGGAAAAACACAGGTGTTGTCTTCAATACAGTGGCCATGAGGCAGATACAACGTCTTCACCAAAACAAGATCCCTATTCTAGGCCAAGGAAAAACCCAAGTCTGTAGGAAGCTCTTTGAGTTGGGTGAGCCAAGGTAAAGCTGAATGTATGCAAAGCAATCTTGTTGGAGGTTTCTTTTTTTTTTGTTAATAGTAGTTTGAGTTTGCTAGGCTTGAAAGCCTGAAGTAATAAATCAGCTTTAAAGTGGATTTACTGAGTCTCACAAATTTTAAATCAGTTCCAATATGAAAGATAGTGAAGAATTATTTCTCAAATAACAGAGTAAAAGCACTATAAGCCTGGCGAGCTGTGAGAAATCATCTCTTATCATAAAAGGAAAGCAACTTCTAACAGATGTCACCAGTCCATGAGATTTAATTATTTATGAGATTTGTTTGGTGAATACTTTGTTTCTAAACTGTGTTACTATATCACTTGCTGTTCTTCACAGTTTCTCAGCTACTTCTGTACTCCCTAAAATCCTGTTAACGTTTCACTTTTGTGGCAGCTTGATTTCTTCATTCTTCTGTCACTATAACCTGCTTTCCAACTTCTGGCTAGCAGGAGCCTGAGCCTAAATGGGGGAGGTCTGGGTGCTGGTTTAAGGATTTACATTTGACTAGGGAACCAAATTGCCTGTGATTATTGTCTTGGTGAACGTCAAGGAAAGAAGCAGTGGTCCAATCTTGAGTTAATGTGGTGTGTCCAAGAGTGTTAGCAGCAGTGGGCTGATACGAATACTCCTGTAGGAGGATGATCCGGTTTCTGTTGGGAAAAAATAAATATAACAATTGATCAGACCTGTAGTCTCATCACTGATCTTTTTAATTTTGCATTCAGAAAAAAAACAACCACCCTTTTATCACCACACTCATTATTGTGGAGATTTACTGTACTGTTTTCCAAGAGAAAAACAAAGAAATGTCCTAGCATCACAGGAACAACAATAATTAATCTGCTATGCCATGTGTCAGTGGCTTCCTCAACAGACTAGCTCGCTCCTTCTGTGCCATTACAAGTGTCATCTGTCTGGGGCGATGTACAGAATTCATGTAAAAGGGAATTACGGTGATTCTGTGCTGTATGTCTCACCCCAACGCAAAGTCCTTTGATTCTAGTGGGAGACTTTCTGAAGACTTCAGTGGTACTTTTTAACACATTTTTCCATATGATTTTGAGTGTAATGGGTGTATGTAGGTGCTC
>RSEF01000003.1:37215108-37227932 GCA_003993805.1 Himantopus leucocephalus | reverse complement strand
GGAACTAGATGATCTTTAAGGTCCCTTCCAGCCTAAACTGTTCTATGATTCTATGACATTCTGGAAGAAAATTCTTTCAGGCTGTAATACCAGAGAATCTTGAATGTGATTTTAGGTTCTTTACTCAGCCAAATGCAGAAAATTCATGAGGTCTTAGGGGTTTCTTCCTCCAAGTTTCACAAATCTCAGTAGTTTTATCATGGGCTGCATACTGCAATTTACTGATTATATCAAAGGAACTGAAATGCTAATCCCAGGTGAGCCACTGACTGTGTAATGAGAGACTTCTAAAGTCTTTCAAAGTTACTGAAACAGGTGGTGTAAGGGATAAGGACATCATACTAAAGCGGAGAAAAAATCATATCACAGCTTTGTTTCCATAATCATGTGTGCTGAGCAGTTACCATGTGGCTTTGCATCATTTTGTTGTTTTTAAAATCAATCCCCTGCTCCCACAAAGTTCCAGACTAACAAAGCCGGGAAAGTGAAACTACACAGGTCAAAAAATTACAATAGCAGTGCTAGAGCAGTTATCAGCCTCTCTTTTGAAACTCTGAACCAGGGCACTAACCTCTTACAAGACAGACAAATATCTTCGAGGAACTAGATGAAGGTCATCCACACATTTCGTATGGGTCACTGAATAATGATCACAGGGTAGCAACTTTCATTTTGAATCAGTAATGCAGAGGTGAAAAGCACCATATTTCATTATTAATGCCACATGCACTACAGGTCTCTGCTTTCATTTCTTCATCCTACTGGTTCTATGAACCCTTAAGAACCTGGTTGCTTTTAGGGCTGAGCAGGCTGCTTTTTCTGACCTTCAAAATGGATTTTGAACCTTAAAAATTGTCTGTAAACAGTTGCAAAAGGGATGCATTTGGAAGAGGAATTTGTTATGTATGAAAAATACTTTTCAGGGAGCAATGGAAATGTGTGTATAAGAAGAAAGTTAATAAGCTATATTCTTCATTATATGATAAGAAACTATAGAGTAATGAAAACAAGTAAATAAAACTGCTGTGAAAATTAGAAGAGTAATAATAAAGCTCCTTTCCAAACAGATGATTTGTTTTTATTCCAAGACATACATAAAATGTTTTATTATTATCTAAATTCACCTTTCTTCTCCATTTTATGACATGAGAGGGAGGAAGAAAGAAATGAAAAAGGAAACAAACAGCTATTTGAAAACACGGTGATGGAATATGCCATTTCAAAGAGTCAACAAAATGCCCAGGACTGGATACTGTTGTGTGATATGCACTCCAGAGTATTCAGTACCTGGCAGGCTTAATTCTCAAGTGACAGTCCAGTGGACCAAAAAATCAGGCTCTGGTAACTGAATTCTCATGTAATCCTCATATGGGCTTTTAAAGATTTACAAAAATATAAGCATCAAATTATAACTGCAGAACAACTAGAGCTTATTGTTGCCATTTTGTTATTAGCCTGGATTAGTTTTCAGTTCAGGAAACCCCACCTATCCTTATGTTGCCTTCAAATAATGACAGTGTATGCTTACAGAACTCACTGTTGATGCTATAAAGTGAGGCAATGTGCTTATTGTAATTCACGGGATTTTTTCCAAGTGAATGTCTATCCAAATTTTAAGTTTCCCAGTAGGGAAACTGGAATAAAGATAGCAACTCCTGGGACATTATTTCTTGAACCTGAAACCATCTCCCTGTTGGCTGAAACCACTGCTGAACTTCACACATCTTTAACTGTTTCTTTTGAGGCAACCAGATCTTTCATGTTGGTGTTTGAGAGCCGTGTTTGGAATCATTCCTCTCTGTCTGATGTTTAAATGGACTGTGAGACTAAATCTGTCTTCATTAAATCTAATTTTTTAAGAATCTTCCTGCCATAATGGTTAGCCAGATGTGTTACTTCATCACATTTACTAATTAATTTTATAAAGATAGCAGAATAGAATTGAGTTTGCTAACAAAAATCTATTCATGCTGTGAATACTTTTGGTCTTGCTTTATTAAGCCTGTGTTGTTATTGCCTCTCACGTTGCAAGGCGCTCCAGGTGCTCGGAAGCCTTGAGAGCTGAGCCTCTAATGAGTTTCAGGGCATCCCTAGAATTCACCTAAGTGAAGTTTTCTATGTACATCAAGTGATCAAAGAAAATGACTCTCGCTGCTTCTCAGGGGTAACAGAGCTCTGCAGCTCCAAAGCTGAGTCTCACAGGAGTAATTGAGCCCACGGTCATTTGGATAATGGTGTGAGGCAAAGGTCACTCTGCATCTGGTGGACTGGACTTGCCTTAGAGTTTTGTGCTGACCTCAGTGTGCTGCCAGAGTTTGGTGCAGGCTTTTTAATGCTAGCCAATGCACATTTTGAGCCGGCTGCCTTCGGCACAGAGGTCAGTGTGCACACAGCGGTTCCTGGAGCATCACAACATGTTAACCTGCTGCAAAAACTACTGCTCTAACAAGCTCTCGGGGCCATTGGAGCTGCACTGTCCTTGTTATTGACTCTTAATCTTCATCCAAAACCCATTTTTTTTTAAGAAAGTTTTCCTAGGGACTTGAGATGTGCCATGAGATAACGAGAAACAAAAAGCCGTTTCTCTCCTGAGAAGAGTGAATATATCCCTTTGTATTTTATTAAATAAATGTATAGCATATTTGACTAAAGCAAATGAATGACTTTTATAGAATCTAATAACTGAGCCAATGACTCAAACACGAAGTTCTTTTGACCCATGGAGAAAAGAATTTCCACTATAGCAATAACAATAAAAACAAAAGAGCAGTAACACCACCTTCACCAATAACAACAGAAAATATATTGGTAATAACTTTTTCCTAAAACATATTAAAGATCATAAATATATTTTTAACGTTTTGTGCTCAATTTAATATTTAGCCTTACAAAACCCCATAAATTCTAGTTGCTGGAATACACACCTTAGCAACGTACTTTACCAAGGGCATATGTTTGTTTTTCCATTCCTTGACATTTTTATTTGACGGGTGGGTTTCTACTGTTAGTCTGTAAACACAGGCGAGCAATTTGTCTACCTCATACACCTCAGTAATCGGTCAGTGTGGGACCAGCACAGGATTTTCTGGTTTGCAGAATCACCTTGGGGTATTATCAATCAAGCATGATCAATCAATCATCAGGCAATACTTTCAAATTTTTAGGCAACCTCACTTTGTTCCTGTCTTCCATCAGTGCTCACAGCAAAGCACTGTCAACAAGGGCTGTTTTGCAGAATAAACTGAAAGAAGAAAACTTCATTTCTTCAAATCTTTCTAATCAGTGCAGTACAGTATATTTATTAATAGCTGTTGACTTTCAAAGATAAAAAGCATAAACCTTCTCTTTTTTTTTGTCAATCTCTTATTATCATTAAAGCTTCAATGACTTCTGAAAAGCAACCTAGCTTACAGGTGTTCCCTTTGAAAATTTAGGAGAGAAGATTATTTAACTTGGAAAAACACTCAGTAAATCCAGATTGGCCCCCTCAATGTGTCTTGGCTGTATTTCCCCTGCTCCTTCATGTTTTACAGCAGAATGACTAAAATTCTGCTCTTCCCAAGACTCTCATTAATTTTATACACAACCAGGGTCCATTTTCAAATTCTCCATGTTTTGCAGAGAGTTGACTTATGGCCCAGCCCATGCCCTGTGCTTGACAGTAAGTGTTTGTAGTAGTGCAGTAAGTGAGTGACCACTCAAGAGCACAGAAGTTTGTCTCCTTCCCCTCTCCGGCAGCCTGATACAAGCCTGAGTCCAGCCATGACAGTTGCTATCACATGTAGGAGGGCGTAAGTGCTTCCAGCTCAAAATAGGAGTGTTTTCAGATGTAAAGTAAATGACATGTATGCTACAAGGCAATAATTAGCCTTTCCTGGAGTCTCGCTGCCTCTGTTGGCTACTCTGATATTTTTCCACAGACCTTCAAGATCTTTATCTTTTTCTATGTGCATAACTTGAAAATTGTATAGTTCTTTGTCAGGTCACACCCACTAGTTTCCTTGAAACTGGAAAAAAATGTTCACAAGGCACCAAAAGGTGCTTCTTACAGGTTTCTTACCAGACATTGCTGGGTGTACTGGATGTCTGCAAGAGAGCAATAGATGGAAGGTAATGTGCCAGCCCCTCCTGATGTTTCCTCTGCTGCAGACTGGTGCTGCTGCTGTGGAGAGAAAGGGGGGACCAAAGCCTGCCTGGAAGTCAGCCCTGTGCTAGGGAGCCTCTCTGGGTCCCTCAGGGAAACACAGATTCTAGACACAAAGACAGCAGCATGCTGGTTCTGTGCTGGTGCCTGGGGTAGCACCATCAAACGCAGGCATGGGGAGAGGATAAAGTGAGGCAAACTGGCTATAGCTTAATGGTTAGGGTGTTTTCCTGGGAGGCGGGTGACCCAAGGTTCTCATTTCTGTGTTTATTTTTAACCCAGTAATGGTCTCGTGTCGAATGCGTGTGCATCTCAAGGAATAGGGTTTGAAATCCCAGCTCCATCCCCCGTAATTGCTGTCCCTCTCACTCCATAATTTCTGTACTCCCTGGATGCACAATGGCCTGTCAACAACAAGAATGGTTGGGAGCAACCATCCTCTTGCCTCTACCCTTTTTCCCCTGTGTCCTTCCCATTACGCCTGCTGAGGTGCTGGTTAGAGTCTTTTCTAGAGGCAAGGTAGGGGAGAAGAGATGGGGATGTGGTCAGTCCCCTCAAAGGTGTGTCTCTCATCTCCTTGCCAGGTGTTGCAGTAGGTATGTATATTGTAATGCAGAAGTGCACCTACGTATGCATGAGGAAAGGAGGGAAAAGATGTGCTGCTGCTGCTGTCAACCTCCCCCCCCTTCCCTCCCCTTTTTTTTTTTTTCTTTAAGGAAAGCCGGCAGTCCCCCATTTAATGCCTGTACACAGAAGAGCTTTGAGCAGACTGGATACCAAGTGCATTATTTTAGGGGACTGTCCCTTACATCTTTGATTTGTGAGCCATCATTTATTTTAAGGGTTTTCCTTTATTTCATTCACATGAATAAATGGAAAGCTCAATTAAACCTTTGCAGAGCAACACAAAGCCATGTTACTGCTAATTAAACTTGCTTCAGAATTCAATCTGGAGAAGCTTAACCACAAAGGCTAACCACAAAGCTGAGGAAAGAAAAGTTAACCTACTGCACTACACATCACACATGAAATAGAAGTTGTGGCTGTGCCTGCAAGCTTATGTCTACACTTACTAAAATGTGATGTTATACCACATTTCTACTTCTTGCACTTTTAGCACAGGTAAGGAAATGGCACTCAAGGAAGTTTTTGGAAAGCCTCTGATTTACGCAGGAAATCATAGAATAGCAGAATGGTTTGGGTTGGAAGGGACTTTTAAAGATCATCTATTTCCAATCCCCCTGCCACAGGCAGGGACGCCTCCCACTAGACCAGGTTGCTCAAAGCCCCATCCAGCCTGGCCTTGAACACCTTCAGGGATGGGGCATCCACAGCTTCCCTGGGCAACCTGTTCCAGTGTCTCACCACCCTTGTTGTAAAAAAAAATTCTTCCTTACGTCCAGTGTAAACATACCCTCTTTCAGTTTAAAAATGCTTCTGGTATACAGGCACTACTTTGTTTTATTGCAAAGTCTGAATGAGTACTGTGTTTATGGTGTGGTTTAAAGCATGGTAGGAAGCCAGCTCCTTCTCATTGGACTGAGAAGTTTGTTCTGAGATGACTTACTCTCTGGACATTTTCTTCAGGCTCAGCAATCTATAAATAGTGGGGCATGTTGGTGGTGAGGAAGCTTTGGTGTACTATGAGCTCTGAACTGCTGACCAAATTGTATGAGGGAAGCCTAGAGGTATGTGATGGACTTAGAAGGAATAAGATAGGTTTCCAGTCGGCTTATGATAAGGACTGGATGAGGGTTTCAGAGAAATAATGATGCGGGAAGATATCTAAAAACATGGAGATGAGAGGTGAAAATTTCATCTGTCTTCTTGGAAAAATCCCTATATCAGCACATGCAGACAGAAGAATACAGCTTAAAGCTGGATACTGTGGAAAAGTCTTTTGTGCGCTCACCTTCCCAGGCGAGACTTCCGAAATCTGTTTCATTTTTTATCACCTTCCTGTTTAAGATTCAGTGCTGTGTACGCAAATAAGTGTGTTACACCTGTGCAGTGCCTGCTAAAGCAAAGGACCCTGCATTTATTTGCAAAGTGCATATAGAGTGACTTTTAACTACCACTTAAAAAAACACAAACCATATCTGAAATGTATTTCCAGTGAAGCTTTTCTGTATCTAAAAGAAATGCAGCCAGGGTTGCTATATATAGTCAATGATCTGTGTATTTAATGATGATAATATCCCATAAATGTATAGTTGGTTACACATTGATTGCATTACGTGTGATATCTGGAATTTATTGGCCAGTAGCAGGGGCTGTGAAACAGTTATCATGGTCTCAAGTTGAATCTAACTATTAATGTATTTTCAGTGTCTCAGATTACATCCCTGCAGGGACTATGAGCATGACAGTGACTGTGATGGTTACATTCTATCAACAAGTTAGGTACATGCCCTCAAGAGAAGAAAAAGCTTTGCACTTTCTGTCATGAGTGGAGAAATGATTTTACATGGACCAGTAAAGATAGCAACAGTTGCCATAGGGCTTACAGTAATTTATGCAGAAGTTTCCCAATTGCTTATGTTGGACTGTGAGGCGGAAGACAATGTGTAAAAATAAGTCTAGCTCAGCTTCTAAGAACAGAACTCTCAAAACTTTTGAGTCAATAACAAATGTACAAATACAGAAAATGACAAGGTGACTATTTCAGGAGCAGCAACAGTGTGGTAAAGGTACTCACTGGAATAGATAACTTGATTTTGTCAGCTGTAGTCAGTAAAATAGATCACTTGACTGTATCCGCAAATTGAATAGTATTTTGTTCCAAGATTCACCATTAAGTAAAATAATATAACCTACTAGTTCAGAAGCTTCATACATTGTCAAAAATATATTGGCTAGTGTTCTAGCAGGGGGAAGAAAGTTACAGCTTTAGTTTTCCCATGTCGGTGACATTTATACATTGCATGAGAACTGCCTGGTGGCAATTTTTAAGTTCTTCAAAGATGAGAAAGATAGGGATGATGGAGAGTCAGTGTCTGAAGACTAGTTATATTTCTTCCACAATGTGTTTTGTGGTACACTTAAAATTAGAATGTCTGATTTTGTGTGATGTGAAATTTACTACATCATACCTTCATTGAAGTGTCAGTTACAATAAAAAATGTATGAAAAAATCCATAAAAGTTAATTCTTATCTATCTGAAAAGGTATGATGGCAAAGCAGAAAAGGTGGAAATAGGTTTCTCAGTGGTATACATCAGCTTTAATGACTTGACCTCATGATTTTGCCTTACTGAAGAAGATTACCTTTACCTGATTCAGCCACTTTCTTTGAAAAATGTTGACTTTTCAGGAAATTGCAAGCATTTGCGATGATCAACAAGCTGTATATGGTGCTCTTTGGTAAGAATTACTGTTTACTAAAAGGCTCAGTACAGTATGTGCACATGCTTCAGAAGTACTATTAGTCTAATGGTCTATCTTCAAATCTTACTTCTCATAGTCCTTTTGAAACTCAGAGAATTTATTAAGTCCTTTCCTACCTTGTAATGAGCACTGGGAGAAATTTCTTTCTTGTCTAAACACAGTACAATTCACCAAGCCTTCCAAGTATTGATTTTGTTGAAGATAAGCTTCAAATTAAAGTTTTTCAATAGTACATGTTAAGAGTTCTGAAACAGATTTCAAAAGAAAGACTGCTTCCTTCATCCTATTATGTTCCTGCAGTCTTTACTTTCAGAAGATTCTCACCTCCCTTTTGGTGAATAAGTGTTGACAGTGTCAAAATCTTTACAAAAGTGAGCCCTGAATGAGCTTCAAGCTTTTCTTTTTTCAGGACCTAGATGACATTTGCAGAGCCTATGGCATAGTGAAGACAGAATGACTCCTGGTGCTCTCTCTAAGGTGAAATAGCTTTGCAACTCAAAATAATACTTTGTAAGCTCAATTGAGGTGACAGTCCTTGAGATACCGGTTAACTGCTTGCTCAGAAGAGTTGACTTGCCTCCAAAGTTTATTCTGACCTCAAGCGCCTGGAAGAGGTCACTAAGGGCTTTTCCATCTTTGCAGTGCACAGTGAAAAGCAGCTTTCCTCTACACATATATTTCTGTATGCATCCCAGACTCCCAACGTGCAGGAACCGGCCCACAGCTTCTCACAGCACTGCATTGCACCACAAAGGTGAAAAATTCATAATGATAAGTTTTAGCTTTACTGCTTTTCTACTGGTTAGTGTATAGATGGCAACTCATTATGCCTTTCTTACTGAAGATTCACATTAGATTTGCTGCAGCCACAGTGTCAGATGTAGCTGACTCTTGTGAAAGCGGTTTTCTGTTTAAAAAAACATTGCTTTTCAGTCCATAAAGTACCGGAATTTCCCCTTGCCACAATTTTCAAAATCCCTATGTTTATCTTCTACAGTTTTGTTTAGGATAGAGTTTTTGGAAAAGCTTGGACCCCTTTGGACCTCCTCCACCAAACAGAACAAATCCTGATATTTCCTGAACAGCTCTGCTTTGAACGTCTCTGATGGACACGCTTTGTATTCCCAGGCAGATGTGTTGCATGTTTATTTAAGTAAAATTTTATTCTCTTTGCAAGTAGGGAAGAAATGCTGTCTAAGACACTACCGTACACCTCCTGTTTTCCTTGCTTCACTCTTATCCTACTTAGCAGCTAAAGCAGATCTTTTGTGAGGTTTTTAGAGGATCTTATAAATGCTTCTCTTTCTGTTTCTATTCCTGATTACCATTAATTGGAATAGAATCCTGGCCTCAGTGGCTACATCTGTGCTGCTAAGTAACATTAGGCCAGGGACCATTTTTTGGCTTTCAGGCCGAATGACAGAAACTGTGCCCAAACTCCAAGGCACTTGACTTGTGCCTCTGCTGGGCCCCTTGTGGCTATAAGGCAAAAATGTTATTTTGTTTGTGTTTCCTTTCAGTTTAAAGTGTTTGAAGTAATGTGTGGATTTTGTAGCAGCCTCTCAGAACACTGTTTCTTTATCAGGAACCTGAAATTATGCTGCATGCCTTTGGGTGTTGTATGAAGGCAGCTGGGGAGTTTGAAGATACAAAGCCAAGCAGGGCAGCGTTGGGATAGTGCTGAGCTGGGATTTCACCCTGGTTAACACAAGAAGTATTCTACGGGAGGTTGCAGCTGGCCAGTAGTCTTGGATGTATTTTAAAAAAACCCCTCTACTTTGGTGAAAAATCCTACCAGTTTTGCAGAAGCAAAAAAGACTAGTCATCATGCACTGAGCACAGACTGGGAAATACACTGAAATGCAATTATTTCAATTCCTAGTCAATGCAAGGCTCAAAGGGATGCCAAACAGCAATGAGGAAGAAATTGTAGGGATTGGAAGATATGTCCTGGATGTATTTGTATTTTTTTCTGCAGCCTAATTAGAACACTGCCCTCACAAATTTCGAAGGGCTTAGAGACAAGTTTGTCTATTCAACAAGCATCATTAACAGGTGCAGTTGACTGTTATTCATTTATTCCTTCTGCCTTAGGCAAGGTATAGCCTTTCTTAATAAGCTGATGTCTTTCATCTTCACCTGTACGCTACCTCCAGTCTGAGCTCTGAGGTCATAATTTTGATGATCCTTCACGGGTATTAGTCACATTTGATTTTAGCAGGAGACGTAAATCTTAATCAGAGATATAGAGGAATCTAAAACATTTAGATAGCCTCTCTACAACCAGTTGGAATTACATTTTTTTTTTGTCTTCATGAAGTTGAAAACTTAACGTCACTGTATTTTTCTAGCCTTCTAAAAGTAAAGTCGAACATGCCTCACACCTATGCATCTCAGTTAATTTCAGTGGAGTTGCAGGCATTTTTATAGAGTTAATTTTGCTTGCTTTCCTCTCTTCGGCTGTTTAGTACTACAGAAAAATCTGATCCATAGCCCTCAGCTATAGGCTGGTCTGAAACAAAAAAATGGAGAACAGAACAAAAGAGAATGCCAGTCTGGAATGACACTAATTACATTCTTTTCACTGGACTTTATTTGCAGTCTTTTTAAACAACAACGAAAGTTTCTGTATTCAAGACACTGAGCCTGATCCCTGTCTCTTACAGTACACTAATGAAAATCAAGCGGAATTCTACTGATTCTAGTGCAGTTAAATCAATGTAAGAGAAATTTAAATTGGGCCCATTGTAGACAAGATATAAGGCTGCAACCGGTCAGGCATTCCGTGTAGTACAGAATAAATAAATGCAAAAAGATCCCTATCCCAACCTATGTCGAAGCAATTGCTCAGAAATTACCATTCAAGAAATTCCTCGTAGCATGAAATTATTTGGAAACCACACTGGCACGAGGAAAAGATTATATGTAATGTTAACTCAGAGTACGTGATATCACATGTGGAAATTCAAGAATATTTTTTATTAGTCCAGATAAATGTGGTTTAAAATGAGCAATGAAATGCATAGAAGAAATAGTTGAGATGAAACAGAGACTGTAACTTTTATCTTTTCCCCTTGCAACTACTCACTTTTCCAGGTCAGTGAATTCTCATCATCCCTTGCTAGCAGGTGGAAATTAGATTAACTTCTGGAAGGAGGACAATCTGGAAGGTGTTTTCTTCTATCTGATGCTGCTAATGAGACTCCTAGACTTGGCCAGAGTGCTAGGGACTGCATGTATGTGGCAGAAGATGCTCTTTGTTGTTTTCACTGCAGGTTTTCTATCGTCTCCAGCCTGTAATATGCTCTATATATAGGAATAGGTATTATCTATGCCACAAAATGACCTCCTAAGACATCTGGCATGAGTTTGTAAATAAAGGGTTGGTTTGTGCAAGAACTGCCTTTTTTATGAGTATTTTAGGGAACAGAAATAAAAAATGTGCCACTGAGTACAGAGGGGTGAGAAATTTCCTCTACTTTGACAAAAGCAAGGTTGCTTTTTTGACATTGGAATGCGTTTGAAATTCTTTTTTTCAAAAAAAATCTTTTACATCAGAGTAAAAATCTGACCCCTTTCTCCAACGAATCTGAAGCCTAATGAAGGGACTTGGTTCCAACAAACGCTCAAGTTTTCCAAATGTATCAGATGATATGTCAAAAAATACTGTTTTTAACCACTAAAATGATCTCTTAAAAAAACCCCAAACAAGCAAACAAAACCCCCTCACCATTTTATTTCATCAATTTGCAGTGAATGATTTAAATTTTTATTAAAAGTGAGTTTTCATTTGGAAAGTTAAGTCAGTTTTTAATACATTCAAAAACATTTTAAATGGCTGAAATTGGAAAAAAAGATTCTTTCGAAATGAAAGATTTATTTTTTATCGCATAAATAATATGTATTTACTTGCCAGCTCACCTGGAGTTTCTAAAATCTCCATTTTGGCCTCACAGTTCATTTTTTTTCTTAATTCCACAATAAACAGAAAAATCCATCATTTCCTCAAGCATTATTTTAAACATACTTTCCTACATCTCTCTGTAGCCCTTCTTCTGTATTCAGAGGCTAAGAATTAAAGCTTTTTTCTGCAGGCTGTTTTTAAATCGCTGTGTAATGTAGTCTATCATTGAGCTCTGCAGCCGTCAGTCAGACACATGCAGAAGAGCTTTTTGTGAGTCACTTCTTTTTCTACTTTTCTATGTCTCTGCTATGTTCACCTTTTCCATTAACCCACCCTGATGGTCCCATTAAGCTTAATACCAAAGCTGCCTTTGATTTCAAAAGGATCAGGGTCTGGGTAATGATTAACACAATCTGATCAGCCTGATGCTGTGGAGCAATGTGGTGCTAAATGTACAGGCTGGAAATAAACTGGTTTTCAGTTGGATGACATTGTACACTGTCACTTCCATATCATCAATCAAAACTCATTAAGAAGGGAGTGAATTTGTCAGCTTTTCTTCTTTTGTTGCCACCGCACTATTTGCTGTCAGTAGTGGCCTGTCTACCAGCTGAATAAATGCTGAAAAATGAGATCCCATGAAATTGTGAAGTCAAATGCAGATTTTCAGTCCCACCAGTTGTATTAATATCAATGGGGGCTGCAGAGTTGAATACCCATTATACCAGGCTATAATGTAAGCCTCAGGGACTATTTCAGTGTTCCTTTTGCTACAGCCATTATAATTATATATAATTATATAATTATATATATAATAATTATATATATAATATAATATATATATTATATATATATTATATGTATATAATATAATAATTATATATATAATTATATAATTATATATAAAAGCTACCTTTGGACCAGGCTGTAGGGTTTCGTGCAAGAACCAAAACAACAGAGACCGGCCACATCAACAGGAGGCTGAGAATGAAGGGACAAACGTTTTACACCTAATTCAGCCACCGCTCCTTGTGAGGCCTTAGACAACACTTGCAAATCTCTATGGACCCCAGATTTTGTATCTAAACACATGCTTCTATTTGCAATATGTTTGGAGATATGCAAAGCTACACAGTGTAAGGCATCTGGATAGCACAGGATGTCCCGCTGTTGTTAATTATCAAAATATAATGTGAAAATTGGTGACAGACAGTATTCGGAAACAGACGCACAAAGAAAGTAATGGGACAACAAGAAGAAACAGAGAAAATAGTTGGGGATAAAAAAATTCAGTGTGTTTAGGTGACAGCGTAAGTCTTGCAGACTTTCATTTAACTTAGTTCAACTACCCTCAAAGAGAAACTTTCATGCAGCTTTGAAAGAACCTTT
>RSEF01000003.1:37128159-37215008 GCA_003993805.1 Himantopus leucocephalus | reverse complement strand
GAACAGTCTGAAAATGAAGATACCTAGGAAACGAAATACTCTTCTATCTCTACATGCAAATGAACTGCAATTGTCTGTTTTGGAAGTGGTAAAGGAATTTCTTCCTTTCCATTACATGAAATAACCCCCCCGATATATCTGCACCTTCTGCAAAGGATTCTAGTATTAGCTGGAGTGATCCATAATGCATTAACTCTCATTCAAGTCTGTTTCAGGCAGGCTGTGGGACAAAAGGATTAGGCAGGGAGAACAGACTTTCAGATGAAATTTTAGTGGGATCTTCTCATTTTAGGCATGATGAGGAACAGTCCAATGCTAATCTTGAGACCAAAGAAGTAGCAACAGAGAAATTGCTAACCTACTTAATGTTGTTATGTCTATCTAGGTCCTATAAAACAGTAATGCCTAATACTCATTAGCTCTGAGTTTTATTTTTGGGAAGTTCTCTAAAACATCAGTGAATTCTGATGACAACAGTCTTGGTGTGGTAGTCTAAATCTCACTGAAAAATAAAAAAAAAATTGAATCTGGATGACTTTAAATAGCTCTCAGTAGTCCTTTCAAAGAAATAAAAAACCTGGGTTGTCATAAGTAAGGACAATAGTTTTTGTTGTGTCTATTGCTAGTATTTGAGTTATTTTTGTCACTAAGATTATTATAAATATGCACTTATATTTGTTCATACATTAGATTAACCATAATTTAGCCAACAGCAACACTTCCTCTGTTTTAAAACTAAAGACTGTATCAATATAGTATGACCTTTGCAGCACCTTGGTCAATCGACTCTTTGAACTTCTTCGAAATTTGTCTTCTGAAAGAGGTTTTCCTGCGTTTCTGTCTAATTTATTTAACATCTCTTTAGAGTATCTTCTGTTCCTCTCCTACCCTCTGAAGTTGTATCCAGTATATTTGTCTGTGTTAATAACATACATCCCTGGAATATTTCCATCTCAAACGATGTAAGATACATTGATTTCTCTTCTCCTAAAATAAATAATACGGTAATTCAGGGTGATGCATATTTTGGCCTTGTCAATACGAGTAGCAGGTTCTTAGCTTTATTCATGATTACAGCATTTATTTATAATGCCATAATATATTCCTGCAGGAGCAGGAAACTGTTTTGAAAACATCTCAAATATTTAGCTTTGACAGAAAGTCATATAATGAAAAATCTTGGCACTACTGTATCACCATAAACTATTACATAACAAGCATTTGTTGTTCAATAAATTAAACATTCACTTTTTTTAACTAGCAGACAAACAGCTTAAATGTTTTCAAGTATACATAGCATGGACTTTTTTTAATAAATTGAAATTTAGTAGATCACACAGGTTCTGACCTTACGATTTTCCAAAACAATGTGGATACATCAAATTGCTAAACAAAGCATACATTCACAGGAATAGCACGTGAGTCTGTAAAATGGTATGCATGAGGAAATGATCACTCATCTGTATTTCATGCCCAAAGATAATAGTGGTCTTTCATGTCTATACCATCTCTTAAACTGCTACACAATCTGCTTCTTGCAGAATTATGTAAAGTAACAGAGCTTTCAGTCAAACCATCTTGCTTTGCAGAGCTTTCAGGGCAGCTTATTAAAAATAAGCAACAATATCAAGTAAGTCCACCTTTACCTCAGTTCACTGAAGAAACCCTGTTATTTTCTTGTTTCCTTGTCAAAAGGATTTCTTTATGTAATTGGTTTAGATGACATTACTTTTTCCATCNCCTTTTTTTCATCAGTCCTCTTAATTTTTATAGTGGTTCACTATAAAACCATATAAAACTATATAGGCAGAACTGTAGGCATCTTAATGCTTCCAGCTGAATTACCTTCTTCAGGTAAGAAATGATGGANACTTTTTCCATCAGTCCTCTTAATTTTTATAGTGGTTCACCTAATAGGCACAACTGTAGGCGTCTAAATGCTTCCAGCTGAATTACCTTCTTCAGGTAAGAAATGATGGATGAATTCCATGTCTGTAGCAGTANGTTCTGTTTTTCACTGCAAAGTTTACTCACTTCAAACGTGAGTAACCCGTCCTAATTTTATGAACTGCAACTCTTCTTTCTCCCTGCCCTCGCTCTCTTTGAAAACATACTTACCCATATTTGGTTTAAGAACAGGTGTGGTTATAGTTTTGAGGGTCTTCAGTGGCAATAAATATTTTTCTAATTAGATGTCTGGAAGAACGCCATAAAAATAAGGTTAAATACTTTTATTTTGAAGTCTATCTTCTAATTGGGGAAAAATCCTTAAACTTATTCCTGTGTGTTAGAATTCAACAAGAAAATTTCACCCAACC
Organism: Himantopus leucocephalus; assembly: GCA_003993805.1. Taxonomy (NCBI): domain Eukaryota; kingdom Metazoa; phylum Chordata; class Aves; order Charadriiformes; family Recurvirostridae; genus Himantopus; species Himantopus leucocephalus. The sequence goes on along the minus strand of RSEF01000003.1, from coordinate 37,212,690 downwards.
ATCTAGCTTATTATAATGCATTTCATGCAAATTTTTTGTCACAAAATAGGATAGAGGAGCCCTTAGGGAGAGTGGGTATGCAACCCTCAAAAAAAATATTGTGATACAGAAAACAACTGGGAAGGAAAACAAACTTTGTTGTGATCGCCACCTTTTTTATTAATTACCTGCTTCCCTCAAATTATGTAACTAGTCAGAGAAAGTGGAAAAGCATTACAGAAATCTTCTCTTTACAGACTACTGAAGGAAGTGAGATTGGTATCTTCAGTACTAGAAGCCTAGAAAGGGACTGTGCAAAAATGAACTGCAGAACTGAGGGACCTTTTCTAAGATACTTGTTTTGCATTTTTGCAAATAATGGCGTTGTAAGTAGTCAGTCTGCAATTAAAATATGCCTTGATAGAAAAAAATTCCCTTCTTGGTTCCCCAAATTATCCATCTGACCTCGTCAAGGGCTAATGAAATCAACTTTCTATCTAAGTGTTGATAGAAATACTTCGGTATTTGCATAATTTTTTAAAAAAGTTATATTCATTTTGATTGGTTTCAGCTGTAGATAAAGATGTTGAGAGTATAACATTTACAATGCCCTTTTGTAGTTATACATTATCTGTAAAGGTCAATGGAAATTATCATCACTGTCCTCTGCCATTAGCAGCATTATCATTTTTGTTGTCATCCAGTTGTTTCTAGAGAAACTATCTGAGTTAAAATCCCATCATAACAGGCAGTGTGCAGGTAACATGAAATCTTTGCTTCCACAGCTTATACGGTATTGCATTACAATATCATGGCTTAAAGGTGTCTGTAAAAGCAAGACAAAAACCATTTGAAAAGAATGCCCCCCACAAAAGACAACTTCCTTTGTCATTGTGGCCCCTGCCAAGATCCTCAGATCAGAACAGACATGTAATTTAAAGAAATATAAACTTTCCAGAGAACTTCTCAGGCCATTGAAGTTAAGCACGCCCAAACGCCTCTGTAACAAGGTGTTGAGGTTGGATAAAACAAAAAAAAAAGGAGGGATTCATGCAATGAGCTAGTTCTTGTAGAGAAAAAATATTTGCACATTTCATACTTACAATATTTAGATTAACCATTCATCATTTATTTGGCACCAGAGTTTACATGTAATCTATTTATTTTCTGTGGAAGATTGACACTACGGTTCTACTAACCTTATTTGAAACACACACAAACATTGACAGGCAGGTATTTATCAAGTGCATAAAAAAATCTTTGGGGCATCCTGAGTGAATTGCTTTATTTGGCAAAGAAATCAGACAAAATCTTTCCAGTCTGATTTCCTCTTTTTTTGTGATCTACCCTTCCAGTCACATGAAGTCTGTGAATTTCACAGAATTTTCTGTATTTCTCCTAATGCATGTTTATAATTTTATTTTTAGTTAGAATAGAGAGCAATAACCTTCATTTATTGAGGTACTTATATACATTCATATCCCTGTTAGGTTTCTTTGATGGGAAGACACTAGTGGAAAGACTCCAAGAAAAACAGCAGTAGCAGAAAAAGGAGCATTTAAACTGTGATGGAAATGATGAGAAGGGAGGTTATCTATTGGCTGGAAAAACATTTGCCCATGGCTTGTTGCTAAACCATTTTTTCCAGGAGTGCCTAAAAGACAGACACAGACAGTTGGCTGTGACGACCATTGGGCAGTCACAGCATCTTCTGAGGAGACTGGTGGTATGGAGCAGTGGGATTTAGTTCCCGAATGTGCTGGACTGAAAGCAGACAAGTCCTTGGGCGCTTGTCTGGCAGTTCAACTCTGTAGATGCCCTTTTGTAGCCTAAATACTCTTCTGTAAAGGACAACCTTTTCATTGTGTAATTTACTTGAATGTGTGCCAAATTCCCTGCAGTGTCATGTTTGCCTATTCTTATTATATTAATAATGCATAATTCCATAACAGCAAACATTATACAGTGAATGAGGGGAATTTGCTGGCCTTTCAAATTACAGTGTCTATATAACTATGATAAAAAGCTCTTCAGCCAAAGAAATAATGCTGCAAAATTGAACCAACAAGGAAAATTAGGACAGGAGAATAGAATAGAAAAAAGGGATTTTTTGGATAAATATGTTTAATAAAATACATTTAATTGTGTTTGTCAATAAAAATTACAGGTGATCAATCTATCCAGGAGGGACTGTAGAAAGATAAAAGGGTACAAGCTGCATTGGCATCTTGAGGTTCTTTGAGTTCAAAGCCTCTGTGCATTCAGCAGTGCAGAAACTCTCCTTTATGCATTAAAGTAAGAAGATGAACTCATCATGCCTGAATTACCTCTGGAAAGAGATGTGTGAACCACAGTGCCCAACAATGTCTAACTGCCAGCAAAGGCATATTTACATCGCTGCTGAAAGCTCTTAGGACCCTTGTTGATAGCAAGTATCCCAAATCAGAGGTAAACTGGTGCAATCCCCAAACATCTCATTTTGGGGAGCCATGTGAGCTCCTTGGACACCTCTGTGCAACAGGGCAGAACAGACCTGGCTTCTCCACTGCCCCAGTCCCTGTGTATACTTGTTGTAACAGTTAAAAGTGAGATGGCTGATAGGACTGTACATCTGGGAGCAATATTAACCTGTGTAGCATCATGGCTGTCTGAGACAGTCTCACAGGATACCAACATCAGCGAGACCGGTGGAGGGTTGCCAGCAGTCAGAAGCTGCCTGTAGAACAGTTTAAAGTTGCTCCCTCACTAATGTTTGGCTTTTCTATCAGAAAATGCCATGTTCGTGCATGTGCAGTACAGGAGCTGCTACTGAGAGCAGCAGACCTCAGATCAGAACAAGACAAAGCAAATGGGTACATGGTCCTCTTTCCGAGTCCCTTCGTCACAGCTTGCTTTTCTGTCACTGTACTTGCTTTCAGTTCCTAAGTGCCAAGTGCCTATGATTTTTCTACTCTAGCAGGAGTAAATAGTGTCTGCAGTTTACTAAATGTCTAAGAGCAATTTGGTAGAATGTTTTCCTTTTCAATTATAGTCTGCAGTTTGCAGATGCGCAGTCATGCTAAGGGCTTGAGGTGATGCACATCAATGAAGACGGGATAAAGCAATGTTCACTATGTATGGTTGGTCATGTACTCTGTATGAGCTAGTACCTCTTAGGAAGGAGGGATGCTGCCATTTCTTATATTCTTATGTAAATATTATCATAGAATCATAGAATTGTTAAGGTTGGAAGGGACCTTTCAGATCATCAAGTCCAACCATTAACCTAACCTGACAAAACCACTTCTAAACCATATCCCCAAGTACCATGTCTACCCTTTTTTTAAACACCTCCAGGGATGGCAAATCCACCACCTCCCTGGGCAGCCTATTCCAATGTTGGATAACCCTTTCAGTGAAAATTTTTTTCCTAATATCCAACCTAAACCTCGCCTGGCTTAACTTGAACCCATAATATTGGGGCTGTTTAAATCTGAACATTAATTTTCTAGCTAGCCTATAAATCTCTAATGCACCAGATAAACATTCTATGTGTTTTAGTTACTTTAAATATGGATTTGTATTCAAGGAACAGAAATCATAGCAACTGACTGATTGAAGTGTAAGTAACACAGCTTGAATTTCGAATTCGGAATTGCATGTATATAGAACATTGAGATTGAACTCTTCATATTCAGGCCACAAATTTTGGAGGAAAAAACCCAAAGGAAAACCTCCTCAACTAAATGTGAGTATAAAATTAAAGGAAATTGCAGACATGAAAAAATGAGGTGGGATTTGCCAAATAAGTTATTGTGACTTACTCAGCTTTAGTTTATATATAGTTTAGTTTACCAGATATAAGGACACAGGAGCAATACTTAAGCAGATAGCAACTGCAACGTGAAATAATAAAGCCCACCACACCCTGGTGTACACAACTGGTGTAAATGTCACTTCAGTGTTATCCACTGAGCTTATTCTGCTGTTTCACATGAAAAAGAAAGTGGAAAAAAGGTGTTTGTGTGGGAAAAACATTTTGTAAGAAAGCTGATGGGAACACTGATGATTCTCTTTCCAAAAAAGGATGTTTATATGATCCATTGGCAATGGTCTTATAAGCTTTATGCCAAGACTAATCATATTGCCGTGACACACACACTGGAGTTTGGGAATGTTAGGTTATGTGATTAAAGGTAATCATGGAGAACACAAAGACTCCATGAGGATCAGAGAGCTATGATAGATGGAGGAACACTAGTAGCTCAATCACTGAAAATGGGACACCTCCAAATACAGCATTGGCTTTAGTTCTGCGTGCACAGTATCTCCTCTTGGGGTGAGAAAAGAGTGAACTAGAGACTTTCAAACTAGGTTTAAAACCAGCATGTTCATGCTCCAGGACAAAGCATTACAGATCAAATATTAAAAACGAAAGCCTTGCAAACAGTCGTCATACCTTCTGAGTTAATCAGACATCATCTACCAGTTGTGTGGCATCCTGGGAAATGTAGATGCAAGTTTGTCAGATTTCCAGTTTTTTGCTTTGTATGCGTGCTTTGAGTAGAGATGTTTCTTTCATCCTTTGCCTTCTTTGTTGGTACCAGAGTAAGCCGATATAAACAAATTTTCTCTGGAGAGTGAGTCTTTCTCTGGACTTGTTTGGTATTCCTGTGGCTTTGCATTAGGGAAGCAGGAACACACATGTACGTAATGTTTATAGTATTGATCCAAAAGACTTTCTGAATATTCTGTGTGTCCACGGCGCTCACTATAAGCTTTGAAGTTCACATGTTTCCAAGCACTCGCATCTGTCACATTGCACACTGAGCCTTTTTTCCTGAACTCCTGCATGAACAGAGTAAAGACTTTCAATCGTTTGTTACACATTTGGAGCTGGCAACCAAACCTCAGCATCACAAGTGTGATATCTTTATGCAACAGATGGCAAAATCTTTGAACATTCAATTTTATTTTCTGACCATTTGGGAGCATTAAGAACTCTCCTGGGGAAAGAAATTGTTGTACACTAAAAGCAAAATATAAAATAAGGGTAAATGCGTAAATGATTTCTTAATTAAATAAAAACAAACGTTTCCTTACTCCATGCCATGGGGAAAGCACTTTCCAATTTAGATGAGCTTTTAAAACATACTGTGACATGTTTAATTTAAAGCAATACTGTATATTCATTTTTCAGAATGCTTACTTTTCTAAAAGGAGTGCACAGGAAAAGAGATGTCTTGCTCATATTTGGAGGGAAAATTAATCCACACAGGCTTGCTGGTAAACACATAAACCAGCACATTTTATATCAGTAGGACTGAGTTGCTTTTACACATTTTTATAAAAGGGAGTGCTATCTGAGGAAGGAAAGTGGGGAACAAGTGAGAACAGGTCAAGAAAAGGTAGAAGGTGAACCAGTACATCAGACTTTCAGATGGAAACAACAGGGAGATAATGTTGTTACTACAACACCTAGCATGAGAGAAAGTTTCATGCAAAGAAGCAGTCTTTTTCTGAGTTGCATGCAGAAGCTACCACTGAGCACAGATTCTGCTTTGGATCCAGATTCATGTTGCATTTACCTGCAGAAAGACTATTTAAATACTGAATTGAAGCAACTGTGAGCATTTTTTAGCATAAATAATTTGAAAGATAACTGCTAAGAATCAGAGAGACTGTGACTGTGGGTCTTCACAAGACCAGGGAAGGTTTGCAGCCTTGAAGATTTATCTGGGACCCAAAGATTTGGTATGAAGTCCTGGCCTTCACAGAGTTCAGTGGAGGTTTTCCTGTTGACTTAGGCAGAGCTAAGATCTTTATTTTCCTGGAGTCTTAATACATAAAACTCTAATATGTGAAACAAGCAGATATTTCCTGCTTTGAAAAAGTGAAATAAAATGGCAGTAATTACAGACCTGAGCACGACCGGCACACATTGCAAAAATGATTCATGTGACATGTTTATTGATGTGTTGAGGAGGGAAGGATTTTGTATTTTTGATCTTATCTTGGTTATTGCCGTGTAAAGAGAAAGGGTGAATAAAAAGCTACACACCCCCACAACCCAACACTATTATTTTGTGTTCTGTTCCTTTGAAATGACTATGATACAGTTCTTATGATCCTTCAAATAATTGAAATGATGTCTTTCCATAATGTCTTTGAATGGCACAGGTTTTTGTGAGCCTTTGACAAACACATATGAATTGAAGATAATTAGACAAATCTGTGGCTTTTGGAACACTGCAGACATTGCTTCCTTAGTGGGGAGTAGTTCTGTATACAGGAGAAAAATAATAAAGAGATCTCAAAGTATGTTTATTTTAAATATGTGGTGATATACTTGGACTGTCAAAAAGATTTCTGTTTTCCAAGCCAATTTACTTAGCAGGGGCCTATAGGATGATATCAGGAGACCTGAAAGGGCTGTTTCCACTTGTTCTGCTTTGCCATCTCTCTCTTTTCACTGCAGTCCCCAGAAGGGTAGTTTGATTTTGGAGACCAGGCTGCCTTTGAGTCAGCCAAAGCCAGCAGACTGCCTTTCAGTAAATATTCAAATTGCTCCTCTCTGTGCTTGGCAGCGCCTCTGGGATGTGGTGAAGGCATTTGTATTTGTTTTACTATACTAGAGGGCACTGAAATAACTCTTCTGAGCCAATGCTCTATCATTTCCAAGAATATCAGTGCCCAGAAAGCCTGACAAGCCAAGTAGTGGGAAGAAGGAAGCATCCTCAAATCCACGTATTTCACAGTGGTACTCAAACTCATATGTGTCTTATGACCCTTGTCCCTGTGGAGATCGTAGTCAAGAAAAAAATTAAGTTTGGGGCCAGAATTAGCTTGCCACACAACAACAGGGACTGTTTTATTACCTGTTTTAAAGCAATTCTGTAAATTCGTGTGGCATGATAAATGCTCAGGTGATGAACCTTTATCCACGTGACTTTAAGCAATACTTCTCTCCCACTGTGGTCTGTGGTCCTGCAGGCTTACTAGTACCGAATGCTGTCCCACCACTTCCTGGTCTGAAAATCTACTGAGGCCATGAGGCAGCTGTTGGAGGAAGATGACAGGCTACTGATCATAGAGCCTGCAAGAGACACAGTTAATGGTTTAACAAGGGATTTTCTGAGTCTACCGTTGCAGTGGCTCCTCCTAACTAAAAGTGCAGCAATGGTAGCACTAGTGGCGTCCCTCCCTAACAGACAATAGATGTCCTCTAGCAGACTAAGCAAGGCAGGGGAAGCTGTCACCACTGCTTTTCCCGTTCTGCCTCCTCTGGATGGCCACTTGGGAGCTAAAGGCTAGACATATGCTCCTCCTGAGGTGCCAAATTCTCGGTGACGTCAACATAGAGGCCTGTCAATAAAAGTAGAATTCCAAATGGCAGTGAAAATTTATTTCATCTGCAACCCTTGCATTAGGTCAGATCATGGCTGTCTCTCTGTAAAAAAATCAGCATCACAGTCTGACATTCATCTTTATGTAGGTGTCTGCCTACATCAGCTGCTATCAGCTTTCTTCAAGCACTGTGGAAAGAAATAAGTACTTTTAGGATAATCATCTGACTTATTTTAGACATCCTTTTCAGGATGAAATTGAATCCAAAAGTGCTTGTTTCACTCCAGTGATTATAAGAGGAGTTGGGGTGACTAATTCAGAAACAGGTATTGCATTCCACTCAATATTGATGTTACGTTGAGCAACAGCATGGATCAATGAGACTCTAATGGGAGGGTGGGGGGATTAGAGGTTTTCTTCATGACTTGTTAGGATTGATAAAAAAAGGCCAGGAGAAATATTTGGATTCCCATCTCATTATTCTCATAAAGAAACCTGTCGTTTTGGCGTCCTGTTACCTTTGGACTCAGTGGAGGGTATACTTGATGCTAATACCAAAAGCAGGAGAGAGAATGAATATGTCACAAACAAGGAGTGATGATAAATAAATGAAGGACAGCATTTCTTATTTATGCCAGCATCTTTTGAGACACTGCCCATATCTTCTTTCCCTAGAACAGGCCCCTGGAGGAGTTTTGTTTTCATGGAGTCATTGCTGGGCTTTCCTCTGCATTTCTCTGTGTGACTGTTCTGAGAGAACTGCAATGATCCCTTCTGTCTTTGCAGTCTGTGAATAGTTATTTGATTGTGGAGGGAGGCAGGGGATTCAGAGGTGTCAGTCCTGTCATTCCTCAAATGACCCTACGCAACATCCATTTTGGCCCCAGAGATGGGCAGATCAACAGCTAAGTCATTTTGATTTTAGCATCATAGAATCACAGAATGGTTGAGGCTGGAAGGGACATCTGGAGGTCATCTAGGCCAACTCACCTGCTCAAGCAGGGTCACATACCGTCAGTTTACGAGGACCCTGTCCAGATGGCTTTTGAGCAGCTCCAAGGATGGGGACTCTGCCATCTCTCTGGTCAATCTGTGCCAGTGCTCAGCCACCTTCACAGGGAAAAAACATTTCCTGATGTTCAAACACAGCCTTTTATGTTTCAGTTTGTGCCCACTGCCCATGGTCCTGTCACTGGACACCACTGGAAACAGCCTGGCTGCATCTTCTTTACACCCTCCCTTCAGATATTTGTGTATATTGATGAGATCCCCCCAGAGCCTTCTCTTCTCCAGGCTGAACAGGCACAGCTCTCTCAGCCTTTCCTTATAGGAGAGATGCCTCAGTCCCTTAATCCTTTTAGTGCCCTTTAACTGGACTCTCCAGTATGTCCACGTATCCCTTGTACTGGGGAACTCACAATGCCTTGGTGTCCTCAAGTTTGCCATAATTTATTCTGACACAGTCTGGACTTCTGGGTAAACTACTCAAGTTGTCTTAATTTGGTAACAAGTTTTGGTCATTTTCACTTAAGCCTGTGGTACTATTTTAATATTTCTATTATTATTATCGTTATTTTGTTATTGCTTCATATTATTATTATGAGGGCTCCAGCGGGAGCACAGTGGGACCCACTCAGTGCGAAACAGCCATATAACTAGCAGATGTCCCAGTGTGCTGTCATCGGCATTGCTCAAAGGATCTTCAGTGAGGAAACTATATGCGACTGGTTCATTCAGTGTTTTACAAGTGTTGTCATAAGAACATTAGAGATCTGTAAGTGCCAATAGTGATATGCCTAAGACTGAAATGCTGAATAAGCGGAGTAATACTACCCAACTTATCACGTCTGGTAGAACTATATTTGGCTCCTTTGCTGTTAAACAAGTCCTCAGAACATCAGATTGGATTGTAGCAAGTGTCGTTTGGTTAAACTTAATGTGAAACGTGGAGGAATTTTAAGGCTGGAAGGTGTGTGTGGGTTAAAAGCTCGACCATTTGGCTTTTTATGATCACTTTATATCTGACCAATAAAAAAGGACCTGCTGCTACCACCGGCTGTGGCATTCTGACAATGCCCTTTTTGTCCATGAAATAACTAGGGAGAGAGGAAAATAAAGCAAACTTGCAGTGTCTGCTGTGTCTGCGACCTCTGTCATTTTACTCATGGACCTCTGCTGACATTTCTAACAACTTTTGTGCTTTAGAGAAGTGATCCTTCTTTGGATACTCAGATTTTTTTAGGCAAAAAAAAATATTTGGCTTCCTTGTTTTTTCAGATAGACTGGGCTTTTTCTTTTTTTTTAATATAAGAAAGTATATATGTTTTCCGATATAGCTGTAGAGCTGAAACTGCTTTATGTCATCTCCAACTTGTTAGCTCTCATGATAACACCTCTAATGTAAAGAATGGAACAATGGCAGCATTTTGTATGTTGTAACTCTTGTACAAGAGTATTATTATGTACAAGAGTATTTCATAACTCTTGCAGGACTTTTAATATCAATTAATCCAGCAGTTCCTATATGGTATTATTACAGTACTATTAACATGCCATGCCAGCACTTCACCAGAAAGTCTCTGTTCTAAAGTCAAGTGACATAAAAGGATCTTTTCTGTGCCTTCTTTTTTGGTACTTTTAATGGTAATCATATTACCTGCTTAGAAACAGGCATAAAGCATCCTGAATGGTTGCATCTGCTTCTATCAAGTACTAGCGAATGGTCTGTTGAAAGCTTTTGAGACTACTATTTTAAAAATCTCTTTCAAAATTTCAGGAGACAATCCCTGTCTCTTAGATCTTCCTAAAAACTGTTTATAAGAAAGCCATGTCATTGCTTGTCCTTGATCAGCTGACTCAAGGAATGACAAACGTGATGTTTCAGTAGACGGATATCTTGACTTCTGAAATCATAATTAGATTTTGTGGTTATTGCTCTCTCCTGCACAGACTTGGCACAATCAACTTAGGCAAGGGAGATAAAAAAGAGGCAGAAGGGAAAATGTAAAATCTTTTTTAAATTTACAAACATTTGTGCCTGAGTAACTTTACTTATGTCGGCAGGAACACAGTTGCTTAGATTGTTACAGTATGTCTTGTAATCATTTACTCTTAAATAAATATCTGTAACGTCTAACCATGGGTAAAAGTCAACATTGGACTCAGAATACAGTAAAATAAGAAATAGTAACTGCAGTCAAAATAAATGCATAATAGTAATTTCCCTTCAGGGTCATTCAGATTTGACTTGCCATTTATGTCTCAACGTTTTTGAACTTATTTAAAAGGAATTTGAACTGTGGACAAGGATTCGCTTTATCTGATAGACCTCATATAGGATATGTCAGTTGGAACTGGGGACATTTTCATGGAAATCTCTGTTCTTTCCAGTGATACAACAGAGATTTTCAGACTTCTTAGCAAATCATTAAGTTAATGCAGTTTTGCTGCATTATGAGGGATATTTTTATTGCTTATCCACTTTTTCTTTTTTGAGCAAAGCATTTTTTTTTTAAAAACATTATTAAGTATAGCCTGGGAGAAAAGCACCCTTCTATTTGCAGAACAACATAATCCAGTTTTCATCCTGCTTTAACATTTGCTAAGTAGAATTGAAAAAATGTAGGCTTTATTACCTATTGGCAAAGTGGAGCTTGCTTTAAAACAGACAACTGCTGCTACACAGGCCCTATACAGGCCCTTTCCTAGGGTGGGGAGTACGAAACTGGACCCAGCACTCCAGATGTGTCTCACCAGCGATGAGCAGAGAGGAAAGCTCACCTCCCTCAACCTGCTGGCAATGCTCATCCTAACGCAGTTCAGGACGCTGCTGGCCTCCTTTGCTGCAAGGGCACACATTGCGGGCACGTGGTCAGCTTGTTGTCCACCAAGTCCCTCAGGTCCTTTTCTGCAAAGCTGCTTTCAGGGAGGATTAACCTCATAGTGCCAAATTTGCTTTGGAAACTGTGATTTAAACTCTAAGGCTGAGATCTGTATTAAGGCTTGAATATATAAATGCTGAGTGTCAGAGAACAAAACCTTTAGTCTCTGAGCCACAGAAGCTGGGATCCATGGCAGGGCGGCCTGCAGTGGGCATACAGAAGATTAAATACCTTGGAATATCACCAGCGTGTTTAGTGAGATCTCGCCCAAATTAGATCTTTGAGCAGCAATGTGCCTACTCCATCTGACAGTGAAATACTGAGGACCAGCATGTGTCCTAAACCCCATTCTCCATCTCCTCAAATTCCTTCCCCAGAGCCTGCTAAAGCAGGCAGGTGTCTACAACAATTTGCTGTAAAACTTGAGCAATGGTCACTTTCTCCTTTTTTCCCTTAGCACCATGGTTAGGGCCCTTATCCAGTGTTTTGGAGTGTCCGCTTTAGGTCTTCCATTTGTTTAAGGGGGATCACTTCTTGGGAGAGTGCTCTGAAGTCAAGATTTAAGATGAAGTTCTTGCACTTCACATAACAATATTAAATATTCACTGGATACGAGACAGCAGATGATTCTTCAGCTTTGTGAGTCACCTGGGAAGCAGAGGCCTGAACCTCACTTGTGCAACCTTTCCCTCCCTTTTCATTCCCTCATCTTTAATTGTTTTATACCAAGTATGAAAACTTCAGGAGAAAAGGTAGAGAAAATCCTTTCATCTTTCAAAAATTATGATGCTTTACCCAACTAATGGATGTAGGGCACAGATACTCTGCAAATTTCATCCATAAATCTGTTTGAAGAAATTATTTTTTACCACACATTTGTACAGTACATGGAAATTTGAGTCTGGATTACTTTAATTAGGAGTCCAAACTCTGCAGATTACTGCAGCAATGCAAGTAGTGATGAATGCTTATGAAACATCTTGATTATTTGTACTTGAGTTGTGATGGTGCATGTTTCCCCACTAATGGCAAAGTGGACCACTTGTCTCATGGTCAGGAGAAGAGAAGCAGCTTAGGAAAACAGTTTCCTTTTTAAAAAAGTAATCATATTTAAGTAAAAAGAGCAAGATGTCAGAAAGATTGTCTGTAAAAGATCAGAAATAGAGTAATAATAATAAATGAGTTAGGTGTACTATAGTCCAGAGATAGACACTTAATTAACAATTGTCCTTAAAAGCACACAGTTAAAAACCAATTGCATAGCATATTAGCCTCAATGGTGGTTTGACATCAGGCTGGTATAAAATGTTAATTCTTGATGAGTTTGCTGCTAAAGTGTTTTTCTGTGTAATGGGATCCCTTTATCATAGCTGTTAGGGGTAAAATTCCAGGTTAAATCACATCTTGCCTGCTCTAAGCTACCAATTGCTTCCTAGCTGCTTTTAATTATCCTGGAATGAAGATGTATTTTCTGGGATCCGGCCTCAAGGTGACTTCCTGATGGCAGGGCAAAGTCTGTGCTGTGCAGAACGGAAGAGATGTGTACCACTTCACACTTCTCTACTGACTGTCAGTGCCTAGGGCAGTGTTACAACACCTTGGAAGACAGCATTTCTTGAAGAACTTCTCAGGTAACATAGGTATTGTGTCTACCGTGACTAAGTTTTAATATGCCTAGAATAGTTGTTTCATTCTTATTTTAGTTTCCCCCATTTTTTGTTTTTGTCTGGGTCTTTTGTCCTATTGTGTTTCAGATGGATTCCTTCTTTTTTGCCAATCACAGCCAGCAATTAAAACTCTCACCAGCCTCCTTTTTTCTTCAGTGAATTCATTGTCCTTCAGTTTTATATGTGCAAATCCACTGTCTTCGAAATATACCTGTGGTGACATCTGAGTAACCCTATTAGGAATGTAAATACGGTAATTACAGTCAATTGAAGGACTAGAAGGTCATGTGAAATTTGCATGTGAACAATACTGTGGCCCTATTTAAAAAAAAATAAGTGGTGTGACTTTGCACACTTCATTCACTGAAAACATGGTAACTACCGTCTTGAAGACTTTGGGCATACGCCTTTTGACGTTCAGTCACAGATTTGTCTGGTCCCCACCGGTGGAATTATTGTGAGTTAGCTCGAGGTTGCTTCTTGTTTGTTTATGCTGTTTATTTATGACGTCTCTGTCACTATGCCCACATAGATTTCCATAAGAACAAGTCAAGTTCTGTAAGAACAAGAACAAGTTTAAACATCTGTGGTTTGCATGTGCCCTATAGAAACCCTTCTCACATATGTTGTGCCCATGTATGCAAGGGCTCCTAAATCTTTAGCTCCAAAGCAACTCCTTAATGCTAGAGCGAATGTCTGTGTGTTCCAGTGTTCAATTTCAGTTCACTGTTCTAGGCCCTGAGGAAGCTATTAGACAGTAGAAAATAGAAGATATCAAAATGTCTGTCATCTTGGTGCTTTTTTCTGAGCACAGACTGCAAGAAACCCTGCAAGTACTTGGGCCAGTCTGACAATAACTGAAGGCAACGTTTTTATGTCTTAGGAATTACACAAGAATTTTATAATCAGTATTCTCAATACCAAGTCTATTACAAAAATAGTGACTGATGCAGGAATGAAATTTTATGGCCTGTAAGCTGCAGGGGGACAGATGAGATGATCATAGCTATTCTTTCTGATCTTCAGATCTATTATCTCAATATATTAACTAAGTTCTGTATAATAGAGTGGGTTTGCATTAAATCTTTTCATTTATATGAAGACACACTACTGTAAGTTCGGCATCCAGATGCCCTGGCCATGAAGCAGACCTCTACTGTACCTGCTCTAAAAATTCAGACTAAAAAGACAAACCCAACCCACACAGACAGAATTTCAGCAAGTATGAACTGGAGCAGTTCCACTGATTTTTGCGTACATGTGTCAGTTTACAGTGGTTGAGGATCATGGTCACAACGGATGTGAAGAAAAAGAAGTTGAAAATAAGTACTTATACAAAGCAGATCTCTGGAAGAAGCCCTCCAGTGCAGAGTTGCTTTGCACCATCACCCTGAATGTCCTTGAATGTGGCCTGGAGAGGACAACCAACCTTACTGCAGAGCTCTCTGTTGGTGACAGCCTAGGCAAGGAGGAGCGCTTGCAGGGAAGGTCAGGGCTGTTGTTTCTGGTTTGTATTGTTGGCTTGTTATATCTGTTGCAGCTCTATATAAATTAAGGAGGTCCTTATGCTACTTTAACATGACATGAGAAGAACATTCCTGCAAAGAGCTGTTTCACCAGGATAAGAGTTGGGCAAGCAAATCCCTCGGGTCGGGCTTGCAATCTGGTCATTGACTGTTGAGCTTCACCACTTCTGACTTCATTAATACACCTAGTAGTCCCATCTACGGTGGTTCCTCAGAAACAGCAAGAGAAATCTCATTCTGGGGGGTATTTATAGAATTTATTTGTATACAATAATATATAACATATGTATATAATGAATGTATTTATATACTGTATGTCATCAGTAAACTTGAGAGGAAGCATGAGTAAAATTATTCACTTTGAAAACATTATCAGGGCAAATGTGATCCCTAATCACCAAAGCTGCAAGCCAAGTATTAAATTGTTGATCTTATCTATTCTTAATATTATGAAGACTGTACCACACTAACAATACACTTTTTAAAATGAGGATTAGAGCTCAAGGTAAGTTCACTAAAAGGACATCTATTTGTTAAGTAAATCCTTAAGTGAAAACATTTTCGAAACTAGCTTTCATATGTAAAGATTAATTAGGAGCCTGAAGTGCTTGGGTGTGCATGTGTCCCGAGGCATTAGAATCCACTGTCTTGGAAATACAAGTACATTCCTATTTTACTGTTCTCAGCTGAATGGATGGTTGCACAGCCTGAGCCACAGCTGTCCTTTGTTGTACAGACGGCTAACAAAAGCCTGGGATGCTTTCCACTGAGACAAAAAGACCCTAAATGAACTGAAGCTATGCTGAAGAGCTGGTCCTTAGGCAGCAAGGGTGGTACACAGATGGTAATTCTTGCCTTTGCAGTCTTAAGGTTTGTTTTTTCCACAATTAATTATTGAATTGTGCAGCTCCATTTTTTTTTTTTTTTGAGTTTTCATATTTGAGGAACTCCAAAGAAACTTGAAATGTAGTAAGTCCCACAGCAGGCCCTGTTGAATTATTTCAAGTGCAAATCCAGAAGTGAGTCTTGCTTATTTCTGAAAATTCTAGCCACTAGTTATTTGACCTCTTGGATAAGTTAAAGCCTGGGGGGTGAAGGAAATATGTGGACTGCAATGTGATTATAGACCTACGGAGACTTTAACCTGGCTCATTGCATTCTACGCGGACTCTTCTTCTTTTTCAGACAGAAAGGGCTTTGAAAAAGATGCCTTGTCTCAGCACTGAAACTCTCTGAGACACAGCTCAACTGCACAAGGGAAACTTCTTGAGCATTCCTGTTTTACTAACTGGCTAGGATCTTGTGCTTTATTTACAACTTCCCTTATTACATCAAGTCCAAAATGCATCTCATCTATGATTCTCCCTTCTCTAGGCAAGAGCTTATAGTATAAATTTAACTCCTCGTACATATCAGTCCTACTTTGTCCCAGCACTGCTTTGCTGTGAAATTCCACATTGATTTTGGGGTTTTTCTCTGCGCTTCTTAAGTCATGAATTGATTATGATTCACTGTCTGTGGTATCTGGTCTCTGCAGATTCACAGTTTTTCGTGAGCATGTAAATTATCATCTGTGAGGTACATGCTCATTGCAGGGACATCCCCACTGAAGTGGGCGGGAGGATTTTTAACTGATTTTTCCGCTGGTGTGAGGAACTCCTGAGTTCCTTTTTGAACTACCTGTTCTTTCACAACTCCTTAATCAAACCATGAAGAATATTTGCATCTCTTTTTGCTGATGATACAATTGATAGATAGATACAATTATATAGTGATAGTGGTAGATACATTTATATCTTCCTAGAAGGTTCCTTAGCACTGCATTAAGAACAACGTATAAATATAATTTTGTGTTATTTGTAACACAAAGTTTTGAGCTCAAAGACAGTTTTCTCACAGAACATTTGTATGTCAAAAAATGGTGTTTTGATGGGCCTGTCATTTCCTCCAACACTCAGGGGAGATGCTGCCAGTGATGCTGCTTCTTAGCGTTTTAGTTGTTTTGTTTTCCATTTGCCTGCTCTTTCTCTGCCAGTTTGGTGCTCTGCCTGCCAGGGACATAGGACAACTGTATCCAATCTTCCTTTCTTACCATGTCCGTATCTCTGGACTCCTCTGCTCCTTGGGATGTCCTTATGCCCAAATGGCTCATTAGATACGCTGCCTCATTGCCCTGGTCCTTAAGTCTTGTGAGCCAAGCCCTGTCTCTTTGGTCAGGTTGGCTCCTCTGTTCTCAAAGTGACTGTACTGGGGCTAGCCAGGCTCACCAGTTTGCCAGTTGGTAGGACTTGGGGCTGCCTATCTGCTGCTGTAGCTTGTGAGTAGGCTTCTTGGATACTAATTCATTAGAAGTCAGGGGAGATGGCTGACCCCGGAGAAGTCTGCGAGATTCCAAGATTATGGGGCGACAAAAAAAGGAAGAAAAAAAAACCCAACAGTTTTCTTCTGAGGGAAATCTTAGTTGATTTTGAGCAACAATATTTTAAATACACCTAACGTCAGACTTCTCTACAGATTATTCCAGTCAGCTGTCTTGTTGGGTGCTTTTACTATGCTACCAGCTACAAAGTGGGAAAAGAGAATTTCTTTTGAAGATCTGCAAGAATCCCTATGCAAATGAGAAATGCATATAGGACCTTGATATGAAAATCACAAAAAAAATACGAATCACATGTTAATTCTGTTCCTTGAAGAAATGCAAAGGGTAGCAATAATCTAAAATACAGTCACTATGTCAAGCTGAAAAATATATTTCTAGGATCAGTATGTTTTAAAATTTTTATTAAAAGATTTATACTCCCTGGTGACATTGACTTGAAAGGTGCTAGAATAAGAATAGGAAAGTTTAATCTCCCAACACCTCTCCTTACCTCCGAATAGGAAAGTTTAATCTCCCAACACCTCTCCTTACCTCCATATCGGCCACAGGTTACAGTAACAATTCAGATGTTTTATTATAAAAAATATAGAAGAAATATTTAGAAATCTTTCAAAGATGAAACGAAGCTTGATAAAAAAAAATCAAGAAAGAAGGAAGATAGACAGGAGTAGGATAAGTTTACTCATGTAGGCTTTGGCCTCAAAAAAAGAGGAAAAAAAAATAAAATAAAGTCATTCCAGAACAAGTCAGGAAAAAGGACATTTTCTGCAAAAACAGTTACATAAACTTTAGAAGAAATGACAGTCCCATGAGGTAAAAAAGGTGAGCAAGTATGTGAGAACTGTCAAGTGTGAGAAATTCAGAGCAGTTATTTTCCCTCAGTTTTCAATATATAAAAGAAGAGATCTTCAGCAAACCTTACGCAGAAATCAGAAAAATTATTAAGGACTACAGTTAGAGAAACCAGGACCAAAGGGCAGTTAAAAAGCTTACAAAAGAGTGTTTGTCACCCTAGGTATACATGGACCTGCAAATTTGAATGTACTGGAATTGAGTGGTGAATAACAAATATGGCACCTTGGAAAAAATCAGGAATGTAATAATTCCTTACCAAAAAATAGAGAAAATGAATTTGTTGCTTGTCTTTAAGAAAGTAAGCATAAAAAAATATGACTCAATCTTCATGAATCTACCCAGAATGGGATATTCTACCATCTAGTGAAAGAATCAATGCTCCAGGTCTGAGACCGGTTTAAATTAGCACAACTGCACTGACCTAATTCAAACCACATTGATTTACACTAGATAAGAATCAGTCCTGCAGAGCTGATATTTGGTAGAAAATGTGTAATATCTACAGCTGAGTAAATATGTGAAAAAAATGAAGATATGTATGCACCTAAGTGCTTTGTCACTTGCCATGCTTGTGTGAATGTCAAAGTGTTAGCCAGTAGGCTTACATCAGGAACCCTTTTTCATTAATTTGCCAACAGATGTCTGGTAGAATACCTACTTGTTTGATCCAATGTTTTTGTTAGGGCTTGACTGGAAGCAAGAGAAAAATCTATTTCTTCACATACTATTCTTTCACTTTTTTTTTCTTAACGGTAAAATTATTCCCCACTTCCTCTGAACTAAATTACATGTCACTGACAAAGACAGGATACAAGGCTACCCCAGCATGGTATTTCCTGCATTGCTCTCGTGTATGTAGCAATGACCTTTGCAATAATAGTCAAAACGTATCTGATCCTGGAATCTAAAATGTTCCTCTTGTTCATTGGGGAGGAGATAATTTAGAAACCCTTCAGGTCTGAGCCAAAGCTTAGGGTGAATAAGGGATATTAGTTAAGAAAATTTAAATGAGCTGAGAGCCTGCTTTTGTCCCTATCACTGGGTCAGATGTTAGGAGAAGGAGAGGTAAGACATTAAATAAATATGATCATGTTGGACACTTATATCAAAGATGCTGTACAGAAACAGTGGTGAATGAATAATAAATCTTCGTTGTGAAGATGCTCATACCTGAGATAGGTTAACGTGTTTGCCTGGCAGGTGGGTTACCTACAGAAGTGGTAGGTGATGTTCGCGTCATTACAAGTTGCTTTCATTCTTGACAACCTGATGGCCTTTGAGTTCAGGTTGTAGAGGTCTCCTGTAATGATAATTATTTTGCTTCAGGCATACCAGATGCATTTGTTGGCTGCATAACAGCATCTAATTTCCATTAATTTATCTTCAAACTCCATACTGTCACTTAATGGAGAATGGGAAACTCATCTTGAAAATCCTATTTAGTTAGAGTCTTAGAAGAAAAAAATGTACAGATCTGACTTGCATTGTATTAACGCTGATGTGTAGTAGAGGAAGGGTGAAAGTTCAACTATTCCATTGTCAGCATTCAAGTGGGTAATCTCAAATGTTTATTTTTGTTTACAATGTACTCAGATGTTTCTTTTTGAAATAAAAGGAAATTTTCACTTTTTTTTCAAGCATGAACACTTGTCAGATGAAATTGCTGTTAATTGAAGCTGTAATTGCTTTAGATGAACAGCATTACAATGCTTAGAAAAGTAATTTTGAGGGGTTGGTTTAAATTGGCTTTTGAAAGAAAACCTGCAGCATTTTTTATGTTACTTTTAAAAAAAGTTCAAAACAGTTGATTTAATTTGGATGGAAGAATGCAGAAGGATTCTAAGATTTTACACACCTTGTTCAAACACTGAAGTCCGCAATGAAGGAAGGAAAGTTAGGAGGGTTACCAACAGTTTGAATGCTATACAAATATTGTATAATTAAATGCATCCATAATATAGCGTCTTGACACATTTTTTTGTCAGTGAGAAAGCTTTTTTCCCACCCCATATTTGGGATCTAAGATGCTGCTAATGATGTTGTATCACCTGCAGATGTAATTAAGAATTTCCATACGACAGTTTGTTTTTAAAAAGTGGCTATTTCCACAGGGTTCCTCTAGCCACCACATGCCTGTAGGGTGCTCGGTCTTTTACTGACAGGTCAAAAGAAAATGGAGCATATATACATGTGTCTTAGGTTTGTACTTCTCAAGTGGTTGTCAAGGATCAGTGGACTTGTGGAAGCAAAGATGCAATGTGTTCCTGGCAAATTGCAAAAATACGGAGTCACAGTCATACTTGTAAATCCTGTTCATGGAGCTTTATATTGTGGAACAACTACACATCTGTTTACATATCACACTGCCTATTGCCTTAGGTCTTTTTCAAGGTGCAATGGTGGTCCACAATAAANTGTGGAAGCAAAGATGCAATGTGTTCCTGGCAAATTGCAAAAAAGTCACAGTCATACTCGTAAATCCTGTTCATGGAGCTTTATATTGTGGAACAGCTACACATCTGTTTACGTATCACTGTGCCTGTTGCCTTAGGTCTTTTTCAAGGTGCAATGGTGGTCCACAATAAACAGAACGCAGCCCTGTGGAAGGAGCAGCTATGATTGCTTGATCTGACTGGGGCTTCTGCAAGAACATCCGTCCCAGGGACGCAGCAGGAGCAACAATGTTTTATCTCCATGACTGTTAATGAAGTTGCTGGCTGAAACAGGGCTGCTGTGGTCAGTGCACATGGGGCTGGTACACAGAGGGATTGCTGCAGGGTTTTCAACCAAGGCCAGTCTGGAGTCTAGGTAAACCCACCTCCTCCATGGGAACATGGCAGCATCTTCCGTGTTATGAGCAGAGGGATGATGCGAGCTACAGGCTGATAGTGTGAATCTTTATTTTGAGTAAATGCCTGAGTGACTTGGTGGGACTTGGGGACTGTTGAAATCACAAAGTCAGGATATCACTGCTAGCTCTTTCTCCATCTCTCTCTCTTGCTGAGGTTGGCCACCTCCTCTCCTCCCTTCCCCGCATATGGTGTTTAAGCACTACTAGCCAAAATGTATCATACTTTGTGTTGGCATACAATGTGCCAGCAGCCTGATTCAAACAATCAGCCAAGCATACTGTCTGCAGCATACTGGTGTCAAAATTTGTTTGGCAATCACATCAAAATGCATCTGTTCATACCATGTGCCATACTTTTGTGGAAGTAGGAAAAAAAAGCAGTCTTGGAATTTTGTTATGTCTACTTTTGGTATGAGCTCAAAATCTGAAATACAGCTAGCTGGTTATTTTTAAAAGGCTCCACAAATTAAGGGAAAATAATGGCTTCACCAATGTTCTTCCTATGTCCTTAACATGATCACAATAGGTCTTGGTGCTTCTATGCTAAAAAAGGTAAATATATGTCACCAAGAGCGAAGCAGCAAATGCATACCTTGTCTAAGCTTGGCACAACTGGCTAGAATTGTTACAACTGGAAACTTCCCTGTAAGAGATGCAAAACATGTCAAGGAGGGATATTGATTTTTCTAGTATATATCATAATAGTTCCATGAATGAAAGGTATATTAATGAAAGGTTTATTTTCCAGTATTAATGCATCTACTTCTCTTATATAGAAATGTAAATAAATCATGCTTATTGTCAACTTTGCTGGCAGAAGTTCTAAACATTGACCTGAGCTTAGGCACCAGCACTATTTTTATCAGCTCTTAGCTCAGAGACTGTTAGAGAAGCTATCTGTAAAATAGCTTCTCTGTAACACAACTGTGAAAAATATAAAGGTCTAAATAATGCAGTATTTGGTAATACTTATGGGAAGTTGACAATGAAAAGTAAATAAGCTCCAGAATAAATCTGTGCTGTAGCAACATCAGAAGGACTTTCTGGTCAAAATAATGCAGCATGGACTTTTCTGAAGATAAGAACTGGCCATATAGTTAAAAACTTTTAGACATAGCTGCTTTTGGCAGATATTATGCTGAGTGGAGCTAAAGAAGGAAAAGTAGCCTTTTACTAGATACTCTTCTGTGTATAGTACCTTTATTACGTACTAGTTTATTCTAGGGCAGTGTCTTTTAGTTGAGGGGTATACGAACTACTTTCAATGGGTTATTGAGATGTGATTGAGAAAATCAGGTTTCTATATACAAGGAACAGTCTTCATGAAGTCAGCCTCCATGGAAAATGTTTAGGGAGTCACAAATAAAAAAAAATTTAAAATCCCTTCTCTCCAGGAAAATCCTTTGGCTTGTATACTCTAGGTTATGTCTTTCCTTGACATGATAAAGCCTCAGGAAGGAAACAGGGTACAAATCTATCTATGAGGAACCTTCTAGGGAGCTTTGAAGAGAAATATTTCCTCTAGAGGAAATCTGGTGAGATGGGAAAGAAATTCTGAAGGCCTCATGGGTAGCTACACAGACTGAAGAATACAGCTTTTTGTACTCTGCCTGACGTCTCACTTTCTTGTTGTCTCTGGTTTGATTCTTTCTCCCTGCTACCTTTCCGTCAGGGTGGATGGGACTGGAAGGTACATTAGAGGCTGTGCTTATTTCCTTGTGCATAACCTGCTGGGATGCTCCGGAGGTCACGAGAGCTTCCGCTGCAGAGACTGGCTATTTCCCATACTCACCTAACTTGACACCGATGGGATTTCTTCTGGTTTAAATAATTTGCTTGTTAGGCTGCTTTGGGGTAATACCACCCAATTTACTCTCATTTTCTTCACCATAGAGGTGATCAGAGAGAATAAACGTCTAAAACGTTTTGTTTGCTAGCTTTCAGAAGTGTAATTTGTTGCTCTGCCAGCTACAGAAAATAGAAACTGTAATACAAAAGAGGTTACTATTTGTCTCAAATAAGCATTTAACTTAGCTTTAATGAGCACGTTACTGTATATTAATTAAATCTAAATAGCTCATTGAGAGGCTTTCTGAGATTTTTCCTTGCCATCTGGTAAGCTTGTTTTAAATGACAAAAGCAGTAAGTACTTAATTACATTCCTATTAATATATTTTAATTTCTGGATCTTCTGAGCTTTTTAATGGGCATTTCTCAATGTATAGTGAAAGAATAGAGATTTTATCATGTAAGAGTAATTACTTGCACTAACAGCTTTGCTACAGAGTGCTGCTGTAACCTGTCTTTGGAACAGTGTCATCAGACAAGAACAAAATGTCAGCATTTTGCATGTGTTGTGGCAGCTTTAGAATGAAAAACGGAGACCTAGCAAGTGTCTCCTGAAGCAGATTTTGCATTTCTTTCTCCTGGTGCTTCTGTTCAGTAAAACTAAGTGTTGTGGCTTGGGCTTGCCTTGCAAGGTTACAGCCTGTGGATTTCCCTGTCTCGCCAAGGTGTGCTATAGTGGCATATTAGGATAGGATCATTCTGGAGGCAGTGTAGACTAACTGGCCGTTTCAACTCCTAGTGTTCCTGCTACAATTCACCTGTTTACTGCCACTGCTGTCACCTCTCTCTAGACATGGGTCATCTATGTCTCCCAGGATGCAGAAAAAAACAGAGCCCCACAAGAGAAGGAAACCTTTTTTCTTTTTAAATTAGGTAATATAACATGCAGCTGGTAAGAAAATAACTGGAATTATCACACTATTTAGAGAAACGTTCTCAGCTGTATGTTTAGTGCTCTGTGAAGTCTGGTGAAAAAGGATATATTTTCCTATATTTGTTGAAAAGGGAAAGTCGTCTTGAAGGCATGCTGCTGCTTTTGTCACAGCAGCGATCTGGTTGCCATTAGATATGGGTAACCTTAATTTCCACAAAATAATCTTTTCAGCTTGCATTTAAACACTATTAGCCACATCAACTCTCACTCAGTGACATGCTGAGTGACTGAAAGAAAATGAATGCCAGCTGTACCTGGTAAATCAGAAAAATGCCATTACCTGTCCTTCAGAGTCACCTTGGTCTGCAGACACAGATATTATGCAGATATTATGCAGTCCATCAGCCTTACAGGGAATGCCACAAATGGCAAAAGGTGGGCCTTGTCCCTAGAGGACATTTTATTCCCTGCTCAAACCATAAGGGTGCCATAGGGAATGCTCAGAGTTGATGTGCAAACTCCCTGTGCTGCTTACTCTGTCCAAGTGGGAGCTGAGTACAGTTTCTGTGACAGCTGCCACTTTTCATTAGTGAAGAGATAATGGTAACGTGGCACCTAAAGGAATTTGCCTTTTAGACTCTTCAGAAAGTAATGTAGAAAGAAAAGGTGAGAGAATTTCCTAGAGACTGCAGGACTACGACTGGCCAAAGAGAAGGCTTTTCCAATTGCAAGTAACGCTGGGGTGCTGTGTTAGGTTTGGTTCACAGTGGATCTAATTTGTTTGTTATTTACCTGTGCTGCTCATAAGACTTATTAGGATTTGAAGAGTTGTAGTTTCAATACCATCTTTTAAGAGTCAGAACCTCACAAAAGTCAACGGGCAGCTCCATACATAATATGTTTAGATATTTTATCAGCCAGGAAGTAACTTCAGATAAGAGCACGCAGAAAATAGTGAAAGCCCTCAAAACCCACTATTGTTTAGCAACTGGATAATGATATAATTACAGATTCAATGGCAGAATGCTTAACAGCAAACATGATTGTCTCATAAAATCTCCACACAGGGGGCTCTGCTGAACAGAATGTGCCCCCTCAGACTCATTTGAGTACCCTTCTTTGCTTTTCATTTTGTTGCGTTCAGAAATAGATCCATTTTGGTACAAATGGAAGACTTTAGCACCAGTTTCTCAATGCACAATTTGAATAATTGTGAGTTAATACCAGATTCATAAGCTACAGCTTGAATATCATTGTAAGGAAATAACAATGCTGAAAATAATGTATTAACTGCAAAGGTGCCGGCACATGTAACACAGGAATAAACTTTGTAATGAAAAATATATAATGTAAACCACCAAACCGATTTCTATTTTTCACCTTTTTTGCCCCATTCTTTCTCATTTTTTCTCTTGAGCATTATTTCTTTTCTCCTTATCTTTCAGCCTCATGATCCCTATTTTCAGAATGCTAAAGGCAGCAGAACTATTGCAGTTAGAGCAAAGTAGCAAACCATCTATCACATAACCTTATCCTATTCCGGCATCCTAAAATTCAGTCTTCTGCCTGACCTCCCACTCTTCTTCTTTTTAAGAGGGGAACAGAAAGCACCAGAGCTCTCACTTCAATTGCACCTGTTCCCTCTACTCTGCCCATTAGTTCTAAATTTCCACCAATGAATCAGACCTGTCGGCTTTTCTTTAACATCGGATATGCAGCTGTTACTTATACTGTAATTGCAAAGACTTCAAACTGAAGAGAAGACGGGGAAGCAACTACAGAGGTACTTCTTCACAGGGCAAGAAAAAAGTGTGGGTTTACTTCAAATTAAACTAACCAAGTGAATATGCAAATGCTGGGTCAAGTTGAGGAGAGAGCATGGACAGTAATGAAACCTCTCTGACCTCTATAAATTAGCCACAAAACCAGCTGGATGACCTATTTAGGGACTCAATCTGCTGATAAATTTTAGGGTTGGTTACATGGGCAGAGACAAGAAAGGAGGTTAGGAAGTATTCCCATTGGAACTTGCTGAGGGGCCAAGCCTCTGAGGACTGGTACAAAACAAAGTGGTCCTTATGTTTTTTCTATTTAAGGTCACACTAGCCTTTATCCTGATTCATCAGTTTCCAAGGGCTGTTCTTGGACCGGTGTTTTGCTCAGCTCAGTATGACTGCAGCTGGGAATTGGGACCAATATTTTTAGGTCACAGCAGGCCAGAAAGAAGGTTTTTAAAAAAGATTAATAATAATATACATAATAATTATTATTATTAGCAGTAGTAGTATTAGTATTATTAATTTCAGATGCTGCTAGTTCTTATTAAACTGCAGGTCAGAAACCTTTATTTCCCTGAAGCCGCTATTGCCCATGGAGAGCATGTAGAGCTCAGAGCAGCAACGAGCAGTGTTTGTTTCCTGTGCATCGCCCTAAGGGAAGGCAATGCCGGTATACCTCCCATCTTCCTAGGAAATGATTTTCCCTGCAGCACAAAGGAGCTGTGCTAGAGATGGGAAGTGTAATTTGTAGCCTGCTGAGCCACCTTCATTCAGTATTGCCCTAAATATGGAGTTGCATGTTGCAAGTTCACGACTTTTTGAAATGGCAAGTTAGGTAAGATAAGTGACTAGTTCTTAGAAGAACGCAACAGAAAAATGCTATATACGTCTATGTGGAGTGAAATGTGCCAGAGCTAGATAGAGTATAAGAGGGAGAATGAGCATGAGCAAACAAAACGATTCTTGCAATCAAGCCTCTTGATTACTTTGCAGATGCTTCAGTGGCAGCCCTGTAAATCAAGAAATGCTGGGTGGGCAGCTGCGAGAACATAAAGTAGGAAATTTATGTGATTGTACCATTCCCAGAACATTAATGATTAGATAGCTTACCCAAGCTCTTGACTTAAGAATTTGTAAGCTCTTGACTTAAGAAAACCTTGTTGTGCAGTATGGCCTGCAAGGGAGTCTTCTTGTGGTAGTAATAATGTAAGGGAAGCCAAGACCCACAGACAGTTAAATCATAGAATGGTTTAGGTTGGAAGGGACCTTAAAGATCATCTACTTAATACCCCCCTGCCATGGGCAGGGACACCTCCCAGTAGACCAGGTTGCTCAAAGCCCTGTATTCAGAATGGACTGAATAAATGTACATGTTTATCAGAGACGATAATATCCAAATGTGGCAAAATCCTTTATGGGAGAAACCTAAGACTGTAAGGAAAGGGGTCTTGTGTGAACAGATAGCTTTTTATAGGCTGTGGTTTCCCCTCCCTCCCCCATTGGTTGTGGGTGGCTGTAGCCTTGAAGCCCTGGGCTGCTGGCTGATCTAGACTCCTCAGTTTCCTCTTGGCCATAGTCAATACACAGCCACTGCGGTCACCTCAGTAGGCTCAGAAAATGCACCAGACACCTCTGGTATGCTTCAGCACAGCCAGATTAATTCATAGGCCTGTGGTAGAGATGTACCGGAATACCTCAAGGAGCAAGAACCATAAGACTTTAAGGGTAAATGCTCAAAAGACAGATGTAGGGGGCTGGACTCAGAAGGCAGAAGATGACATGGGTGTAAAAGAATCTTGAAAAATTCCACATAGAGAAAAAGTAGAGATAAGAAATCCTACCACGCATTATCCATTTTTAATGGGGGAACCTCTAGCTGAGGTGTGAGGTATCCTGAAAGGGAGCAGTAAGATAATTATGTTAGGTGACTTTTAGAAGTCATAATCAATAATTCCTTTATATAACACTGTTGTGAATTTCACAGTGCAATATTGAACTACTCCTGCCATCAGGACTAATAAAAATACCACTTACAATGGACCTTCCTAGCTGGAGTGACTTAATTGTAGCCCATTGAAAAATTTATTAAACACCCTAATAGAGTCCTTAGTTCTAACTTAAAGACCTTCTTTGCTGGCCTGGGTACTTATCACTGCCACATGCCAAAGGCATTTTTCACTTGCCTAGGTGATAATATGCCTATCTTGACATAAACGTTCACTCGCACAGTGAATTGCTTGGCACTTCGATATTTTTTTCTAGGTTACTGTCGAGTCAGCTAGCTTGAAGGGGCAACAGGTTATTTTCAACAGCTGGCATGCTCTGGCAATAAATAAACTATCCTGTTTTATTTACATATTTTCATTTTGTCGTCCTTTTACTGACTTACACATGATGGATTTTATTTGAAGTTTCTAGAGGTATTAATACCAAATAAAAAGAATGTGCTGCTATAAAGATAGATAGAAGAGCTATATTACAATACCTTGAAACGTTCTTTATTCTATTGAGCATATATGAAAGAGAATTGAATAGAGTGGGGCGGGGGGGAGAAGAGACATGTCTCTTTCTGTCTGTATCTGTGTGTAAAACCACAGAAACATCTATTTCTTTACATATGAAAATACCATTGTAACAAAAGTAAGGCTTTGATGTACCATATCTTTCTCTTTGAATTAGAAGAAAAACATGACTACTTTTTTGCAATGGGAATATTTGAAAAATGAAGTGGAAAGGCCTTGGAAGAGCATATCATAGTGGTGGATAAACAAGAAGAAAAAACAGTGGGTAGAAGTAAGGTGATCATCCCTAGATGTTAGACGTGGTATTTTGTGATGTACGGTTTTGTCCAGGACACTGACAATTTGTCATGGGTAGCCATTTCTAGAACATTAGCCTCCAGGACCAGAGTTCCGCTCACCTAATCCACAGAAATAATTCTACTCCAAAACAAGGTCTCTCGCAGTCTGACTTGGCCCTTGAAAGGTTGGGCATATTCTTTTCTGCGTTTGAAAGTAAGACTGTAAACATTGCAGTCACAAAGCTGGCAATAAGAACAGTTGCTGTTTGCTTCTTACCACCAGCAATTGCATATGGATTGTTTGCAATTAAAAGCTGCCCAAAAATACACAGTTACAAATTCTGGCTTAGAGAAGCAGCCAGTGTCTTGCAATGACACTATTTGACTGTAAAGATGCAGTCAGCAAGCGAGCGCGGGACTGAGGTGTCAGGGTGGGGATGGGGGAGATGAGCTGGGCAGGCAGCGAGTGGGGAAAGAGGAGCACAGCACCGCTGCCGGGGAGCTGATTTTAAAAAGCTGTGCAGGGCAAAGGTGCACAATGCCATCACTCTTGGGGCTGCCCTCCACAGCCCCTGTGAAGGTGACTGTCCCTGAGCCTGGGGACAGGGGTATTTTGTCTGCTCTCCACCTCCTTATTAAACCTAATACACAGCAATAAGATGTGGCCTGGATACTGCCCCTTTTTCTCCCTCTTTCCAGAGGACTCCTGGCTGGTTACCTGCAGCTGCCAACTGTTGCTGAGCTGACTGGCTCATCTCCATCTCCTCCTAGTGCACAGGGCAGCCTTGAAATCCTCCCACAAAGAGGGTTTTTCAGGTGACGTGTGATCATCCCTTTAAAAGACTGAAAGCCGGGAGTGGTTACGCTTAATGGGATACCTCAAGCTGGAGGTTGCTGGATCAGGAAGGATGGCATTAGAAAATGACCCCAAATCAGGGCCATGTTCTCTGCTGTGCTGTGTGTGAATACGTGGAGCAGAGGAGCCATTTTCACCTCCCTGCTCTGGAAGCCATCCAAATGCCTGTTCATCATCTGGCATAATTTAAAGTATCTTGCGGCCCAGAAAGTACAGTGCCTGTATGTGCACCAGCCAGCTGGTCGTTGCCAGAGTACTACTGCAGCTGTTCCCCCAGCACATTCCTTACCCCAGCACTAAAGGGACGTGCTGCGTAACAGCCAGGTCGTCTTGCTTTAACCTGCTCATATGCTCTATTGGACTTCTCGGAAGGGATGCACTGCACGAGCAGCTCAGGGTGGCTGAGGAGGTTGTGGTCCGAGCTTCTGGCTTTCTGCGCCATGGGAGAGTTGAGGCAGAGTGAGCAGAAACCTGAAATGCAGCACATCCAAAGGAGAAGCTGCCAAATATCCACGTGCGCTTCTAGTGAGGAAAAAGAAAAGGAAACTTTTAAAAGGAGAAAACATTTGGTATTCAAAGAGCAACAGCCTGCTAAACAAGTATCTCTGCACTTTTCATTTAGCTTAATGACAACTAGGAAAGGCTGGCAAGCTTCCTTCTTCAACTTACTGAAGCGTTACGCTAGTATGTGGGAGTATTTGCTCCGGCAGGCATTGTGTGCTGTTTGATTTGTGAGTGAAAGAGGCTGTCTGCATTTCGAGGAATCACAGTGAAAACTATACTCAATTTGTGGCAGAATAATAAGGTGATCTATTGTACTGCTTTTGGAAGTGGAAAATGAGCTCTGTTCTAGGTGTGTAATTTTCTGTCGTGGAAACAACAGAAATATTAGTAACATACAGATGCTCACATGTGCTGTGCCCCACATGTAGGGGGTTTGCTGGCTCGTATGTGAGCACGCATATATACCTGTACTGGGAGGGGGAGGATTCAGGTCTGGCATCATGGCCGTAAGCTGTGCAGGTCTCCAGCCTCCAGAGCAGAGGATCTTGTGAGGCATCAAAGGTCATGGCGAAGAGTTTATTTTGAAAGATTGAGAAATATTTCTCCACCTAAATTTTAGTTATGGGGACATCAAAAAACTACCTCCATCCACCAAGTTTGACTAACAACTCTGTTTGATCTGTAGAAAGAGCTGCAGGACCGATCTCAGAACCAGTTGCGTTATTTCTGTGCCTACACAGTGATCACACATTTTTGGACAAAGTGATGCTCAGTCTAGAAAATGGCAAAAGAGGGAGATGGGGAAGCAAGTGAACAAAGACCCGATGTAAAAACAGTGTGAAGGTAATGTTTATGTCTTCCCTGTGATATAAGGTAACGGCTCTGCTCGATGTAATGGGATAGAAACTGTCATTTTAAATTTAAAGGATCAGAACAGTGAAAGGAAAAAAGCCCCCACAGTATCAATAGCTAGCATGTTTCTCTTCCTAGATTTCTGTAGATACTTACAAGTATCTTAAAGATTGAAGAAAGCTAATCCTGAGACAAAAAGAAATAATTCTGGGCAGTAAGAGAAAATAATACTGTTAAATATTTGATGAAGCAGGTATGTAAATTACTGAAAACCAGAACTCTCCAACTCAGTATTCGGAAGTCCAAATTAATTAAATTTTCTGGTTTGCACCAAACTAGATTTTCATCATAATCTTCCACAGTCACTACTGACTCAGAAGGGTCAAACTTTTTTAAGTCAGTAGTGCTTTCTCAATGCAAATGAAGCAACGCGTGCAGGGCTGTGTAAGGAGAAGCATTGCCAGCAGACCAAAAGAAATTATGGTTTGCCTTTCTCTGGCACTGTTGAGGCTGTACATGAAGACTGTCCAATTCTGGGCTTCCAGTTAAAAAGAGACATTGAGAAATGGGGCAAGTTCCAGACAGGGTGTCCAGAGAGGGACCAGGATGTCAGGGACCTCGAGCTTATGACCTGTGAGGAGACAGTGGAAAGCTGGGCTAATTTAGTGTGAAGAAGCTAAGAAGCTATCTGATAGTAGCTGGCACCTGTCTGAATGGCAAAGGAGACAAAGCCAAACTTTTCTCAGTGGTAGCAGATGATACAAAACCAAGCAACAGCCACAGACTGGATTTGGAGCTTCAATGACTGGGCCATAAGAAAAACTTTTTCACTAGTAGGGGCAGACGAGGATTTCAGAAGTCAGGTAGATCAATCTTTGGCTGACCTTATTTAGTGTTGGTGATAGCACTGAGTCTTCTGCAGGTTATATCTGTAATGAATGAGAGATGAAAAATCCCTCCAACATAGGTTCTGCTGAGCACTGGGAACACCTGAGACTGTACTGCCATTTGTGTCATATACCCTCATGGAGAGTGGAAAAGAGCCACACAGAGTTCCCATCATAGTTTCATTATAATATGTAAGCCCATTAAAGCCATCAGGGACATGGATTTCTGATTTAAGCTCTCAACTCTAAGTAGTGAAAAATCCTATCAGAGGCCATGTGTTGGCTTTATTTTGCCAACCTTATTGCTCAGTTAATATATATGATACATTTACCGAAATACCATTAATGAGCATCTTTTCTTTTAAAGAGCCAAATCTTAATACAAGGCAGTTCCCCTGGATTTCAGCAAAAGTAAGGGAAGCATCCAGTGAGAAATCCTAAGTGAACTAATTCGGTTTCTCAGGTGCTGATGGCAGAAGATGTCCTGCTTGACTCTCACTGACAATAAGGAAGTTTAAAAAGATTTTTAAATAATTCATTTGATGCAGTTCTATGCTATCATGCTACATGGTGAGAATTGTTTGTAATTGCTTGCAAGCTGGCTGAGCTGCTGAATTTGCAATGAGCACCCATTTATAATTTACAATAGTGAAAAAGAAAAAAGACTAACTTTGCATTAGTTTTCCTGATTTCTATTACATAGATTCAAGAAGACCTAATTAAAAGTCTATTTGATTAAAAAGCAAGAAACTGAACAGGAGCTTGCAAGATTCTGGCGGATATAGTCCAGTACTTCTTAAACAGCTATGTTATGGATTTCAATGGGACATTAATTATGTAGGAAAATTAACTTCCAGAAGTAATTAACATAATCACTTTTTGAAAAATTTAACTAGAAGTCTAATCATTAAATTATTTCATGCAAACTACTCAGGGATTGATGAAGACCAGGGAATTGAATGACTTGAGGGGTACTCTCCCGGTTCTGCCTTACTGAGAGTTGACATTGAAATCTGTGAAGGATATGAAGAAACACCTTCTGCCTCATTTTTGTAAGTGTTTTGTCTCCTTTTGTCTACTGACTTAGAGACTCTTGGTGGACACTGTCCTATTAGCAGAAGGCTGAAACTGGCCTACAATTAAACTACATAGCAGGCTGTCTTAATGTAATCAGAGATGCTTATGTGATTCCCAGCTCTATTTACGTAAATTTTAACATGGCTACATTTTTAGGACAAAAAGACATAGCTAATAATCAGAGTTTTAAAAAACAAGGCAAACATAGTACCTTGCCCTCATCCTGTACCTTTGCATTTTCTGATATGAAATGGAGGTTTTCTGTGGGAGGAACTGCAGCAGTGGCAAACTGCTGGATCTGTCCCATCTGCTTTGCTCCTTTCACCATGGGACCAGCAGACTGGGGGAAATAGGTATTGGCATCAGACTTGCAGCAGCTCCAGTGTAATTTCATGTTCCTCTAGTATGAAAAAGAACTAATCAAAGTAAAGAAGGGTCAAAGGCTAGCTGCTTTTTATTTAATAAGTCTCCAGCTCTGGTGGTAGCTTTTTAGAGGGTCTCGCAGATGTGGGGTTGCTCTATGTAATATTTTTTTTATAAACTATGTCCTGAGTAGTCACTGTATATCTGTGTTATCTTTCTTGTTTAAATGCACTTACTGAGTCAAATATGGGCTACTGTGTGGAGCGGTTGACATGCTGGAGGGGAGAGATGCCATCCAGAGGGACCTGGACAGGCTTGAGAGGTGGGCCTGTGCAAACCTCATGAAGTTCAATAAGGCCAAGTTCAAGATCCTGCACGTGGGTCAGGGCAATCCCAAATACAAATACAGGTTGGGTGGGAAATGGATTGAGGACAGCCCTGAGGAGAAGGATTTGGGGGCGTTGGTTGATGAGAAACTCAACATGAGCTGGCAATATATACTCACAGCCCAGAAGGCCAACTGTATCCTGGGCTGCATCAGAAGAAGCGTGGCCAGCAGGTCGAGGGAGGTCATTCTGAGCCTCTACTCTGCTCTTGTGAGACCCCACCCGGAGTATTGTGTCCAGCTCTGGAGCCCTCAAGATAAGAAGGACATGGACCTGTTGGGGTGAGTCCAGAGGAGGGCCACTAAGATGATTAGTGGGCTGGAGCACCTCTCCTACGAAGACAGGCTGAGAGAGTTGGGGTTGTTCAGCCTGGAGAAGAGAGTGCTCTGGGGAGACCTTATAGCAGCCTTCTAGCATCTGAAGGGTGCCTATGAGAAGGCTGGAGAGGGACTTTTTCCAAGGGTTTGTAGGGATAGGATGAGGGGTAATGACTTCAGACTGAAAGAGGGGAGATTTAGATCCGATATTAGGAGAAAAATTTTACTATGAGGGTGGTGAGACACTGGAACAGGTTGCCCAGGGAAGTTGTAGCTGCCCCATTCCTGGAAGTGTTCAAAACCAGACTGGATGAGGCTTTGAGCAACCTGGTCTAGTGGAAGGTGCCCCTGCCCATGGCAGGGTGGTTGGAACTAGATGATCTTTAGGGTCCCTTCCAACCTAAACCATTTTATGATTCTATGGTTCTGTGATTCTACCGGGGTTCCGGGGGTGGGGGAGCAGAACAGCAAGGCAATAGCTTCAGGTGAGTCACGGAATCATGGAATCACGGAATCACGGAATTTTCAGAGTTGGAAGGGACCTCTAGAGATCATCTAGTCCAACTCCCCTGCCAAAGCAGGATTGCCTAGAGCACATTACTCAGGACTGCATCCAGGCGAGACTTGAAGATCTCCANACCTCCCGATAACCACGTTGGAGAGGTGGAAAGATACTGGAGGTGCTAAAAATAAAGAAGCCGCTCAGGAGCCCTGTCTGGTTACACTGGCTTTCTGGATAAGGCTTGGAAGCCTGAAAGTGCAGAGCCTCCAACTGGGTATAGGTAGCTCAGGGATAAGGACATGGTGTGGAGTTGCCAGTGGGTTGCTTGTGGGGGGATCAAAGATGAGTTGAAGAGGAGCACCTGAGCCAACTGGCTCCAATCTTCTTTGAGAGGAGAGCAAATGATGGGAAAGGCAAGTTTCTGTGGAGATGTAGTTGTAGTCACCTCTCAAAAACTGGGAGGAAGGGTCAGACAGTTTTCTGGCCATATCTGGAGCCAAAAGTGTATTATGGGGGACAGGGATTATATTATAGGGACAACACTAAGTAACTCACAAACTTAAACATCCACCTTCCATGTGACTCTTTAGATCTAAAACCTTGTTATCAAGGTAGAAAAGCCTGAATATGCAGGTTTACTATTTTGTGCATTTTGTTAGCAAGAATCAAATGAGCAAACAACATAAATTAAATATGTAAAACAAGATAAAATTAAGTGGATTAATATCATAACACAAAAAGAAGCTAATTAGCAAACTGCTTAAGCTGACCTGATTAAACTAACCCTTTTTAATACTTTCCATACCGTAGACTGGAAAATCAGAGGTCATGTTTAGTTATCAGCCCATCAGCCCCAGCATTAACTTAACTTGCTCTACAATGATGGTATCAGAATGTTTGTATTCTGGCAGGTATTGTGTGTATATATACACATATACAGTCCCTTGTGAAATGAAGTCAATATTAAGATTAAAATGTTGATGGTGTATAATGCAGAGTGCTTGTCCTCTAAGTTGTCAAAGAAAAGTCAGTGTTTCATGACTGAGCACATAAGGATACATAAAATATTCTGATGCAGCTCAAGGTGAAAAAGGTTTCTGTGCCTAACTGGCAAAGAATAAACACACAAATAACAATTTCAGAACTGCAGCACTGTCTGTGGCCTGTAAAATTTTTCCACTTGTGAGTTTTTAGGCAATGAAATTATGATAGGGAGCCCAAGGAGCCCTAATGAATTCCCAGTGTTGTCCTAGAATTTAGGATTACTGTGTTTTTCAAATAACATTGTGGCATACTAATGTGAAAGATTGTTGGCTGTTTCACTTGTGGGCATATAGTGTCTTGCCCAGTGCAGGGTCTTTAGTCATGTAAGTCATTACAAAGTGTTGGCAAAACCATTATCTTGAAAAGGGCTTGGGAGTACAAGATGGGCCTTTGATTAAGCATTTTTTTCAGTGACGTACAGAGAAAACTAAGGAATTTGAGGGTCAGACTAGAACACCTGGTTATTGTTAGCCAGTGGAAAGATTTGGATTCTCTAATGCCTCTGAACTGTGTGGTTTTTGTTGGTGGGTTTCTTGCTTTTATTCTCTTCCGTGGGCACGGTCCAGAGCTGTATTTCATCTCCTGTCTGCTCAGTGACCAAGGGAGTGCCAAGATGCACTGTCTCTCTTCACTAAAATGGAGGGTGTCATGCCTCTGGCAGAAGTATGCAATCTAAGTGACAGTACAGAATGAATGTAAGATACACCAAGCTGCAACTCCCATCACTCAGCATGGCAGCAGGTCTACTCTGAAATATTTTGAGGGGGAAAAAAGGTATTTTAAAACTAGATATTTTTCATGGAGAATTTCAGCTTTCTGAGCCCTCAATTTTCTGTTGATAACTACCTGACTTTAACTGGGGTAAAGATTTCTTGAGGGAAAAGTCTAGAAAGACGCTACTTCAGGGTACCTACAGTACGGTCACAGGTGTGAGGTAAGGTAACCTGTGCTGATTGGAATACCATATGAGCCCATTGCTATGCTATGCTGCAGTCACCTCTGTGATTGCAGTGTATACATATGCTGAACCTATTATTATGCAAAATTCTACACAACCCTACATAGTTTTTAGAGATTTATTTTGATCTATACAATTTCCATTAGATGGCCATTCAGTGTTTTAGGGGCCTATTATGCAAATTACTATTCATAATATAAATTACCAGATAATATAATGGGTTTCTTACTCTGTTTCAATGAATGGATAATTATCCAGGAGCAGGGCAGGAAATTCAAAGCCATTGAAAGAATAGGTCAAACAGAATCTATAACAACCAGATGCAGTAACTTTCCTCCAGGCTCATATCCAGTGGAATTCTTCT
The DNA here is from genome assembly GCA_003993805.1 of Himantopus leucocephalus. Lineage (NCBI taxonomy): Eukaryota > Metazoa > Chordata > Aves > Charadriiformes > Recurvirostridae > Himantopus > Himantopus leucocephalus. Next base: position 37,176,815 of record RSEF01000003.1, on the reverse strand, counting down.
AGCTCTGTATATTTCTGCACATGACAGGGAATATGTCTCCTAAATCTAGCTAGGTGAAGCTAACAAAGTTCGTCTCTATTTTAGTTTACATTTGGTAGGAGGCTGATTGCTCTCTGCTATTTGGTCTTGGTCCATAAGGACATCTTTCTGTTTTAATTATTTTTTTTCTTCTGCACCCGTTCTGATAACTATTGTGCCATTATGTATTATTAGCTACAGTTTTTTTTGATTCTTCTTTTTGGATGGTGTTTGGCCTTTGGCAATACAAGCTGCATAAGTTTTCCCAAGTTGTTATTACTTAATGGACTATTCAGAGAAGGACAGGGCAGGCAATAATTAAATAGTCACAATGAAGATTTTCAGGGATGAAAGCCAATATAAAAATTCCACGGGCTGTATTGAATAGATAATAGACACAGAAGTCTATTCATTTTAATTGTTTTGGATTTACCCATAGGAAAGAGGAAGACATAGCCTTTATAATGCATTAAGTGAAGAAGAGAGTTGTGTGTTACTGGCTGTTAATTCAGTCCCTCGTGGAAAATTCCTGCCAGTACAGGAACTTGTTAAGTATGTAGAGTATTATTGCATATTCCTAAAATGTGCAGTAGATCTCTGGGGTCACTAGTTAATTGTTTTAACTGCCAAGTTCCATAGATTACATAAATCTAAATAGAGTGATGAAGAAATGTAGAAGAGGGACAGAGCCCCCACATTTTTTCATTAAAAAATAATAGTGGACTCATAAACACCCAAGCACTGTCTTTATGGCGATTAGCTAGAATTCCAGTGGCAGTGGGCTCAAGTAAGATCTTGCCATGCAATTAGTTTTTCAGAGTTGTCCTTTTATCAAGTCCCGTTAAGCATTTGTCTTAAGTCATGGCTCCATACATCTGTTCATACATACAGTTGTGTTCACATTTGCCTTGTGGTTGGAGCTTGTAGAGTGCAAGACTGTGGCAGAGGGTCGCTTCCAATCAAGACATTAAACAGAACTGACATCTTTCCTGCAGTATTTGTGGCATTAGCTATAATTAGAAAGGGAAGACGTGCAAATGTAGCAGTAAATTGATCCACTGTGGTTTGTATGTTTCCAGTGTCTCATGAGGCCCACTGTAAATCTGTGATATGTCACTAATTTTTGAAATTTGATGTAATTTTGTCACTGACCGGTAGTTCTGAGACCATAATGTTAAAATAACAAAAGGAATTTCTATAAAAATGTAACAAAAGCTTATTTATTTCCCCCCAGGACCTCCGACCGTGTCCTGCAAAATCTCAGTCTTTTGTGGCAACTCTATTTCTGGAGGCAATTTTATCAAGTCAGATACTTTGAATGATCCCTGAAGGATGGATATTACCTTTGCCTTTGCCTTTTGCTTATAGCCCAGCCTTGCTGACTTATCAAGACTGAAATTTACTCTACTACCTACTTTCTTAAGTATCACACAACTCCCCAAAACTTCTGTCTCTATGAGCATCTCCTCTGTCAGGTCTTGTGAGGGCATTAGAAGATAATTTGCAGCTATCTGCCTTGGTCTTATTTGAAAGGAATTAGTTCCTCATTGGATGAAGACTTTCATACTCCTATTTGTGTGCAGAGACTAGAGAAGGTATGTACATTTTACCTTTGAAGTTAGGACTCCTGTTAATTTGTATTTTTCCTTCAGGGGTTGACATGATTAGCCAAAAGTCTTTGGTGCAGTTCATTACGGAATCAAACTTAGCTTCTGAATCACCAGGGAAGTCTCTGTGAGGCTTAGGATCTGGGTAAGATAAGTGAGCATTTAAATGAGTGTTTCTGAATTTACATGCAGAAAAAAACCTTAGCTGGGATCTGACCTGATGAAACAAGTCCCTTTGATAAAAGAAAGGAAGTTACTCTTGTTATTTCTTCAAATTCTCCTTATTTGCTTTTTGGTTAAAGAAACAAAGACTATGTTTAAAGATCACGATATTCATTGTTTTCCCACTGCACTGAAAATAGCTCAGCTGTGATAATTAATTGTTCAAATCTCCCTAAATTTGTAGAACAGTTCTTCCTTTCTATCTAGACAAGTTCTGAGTTAAGATTTAAGAGAAAAAAGATATTATTTATTGTGATAATGTACAGTTTGATGTTACTGCAGAGTAAATGGTAAAACAAGTAGATTTAAGTGAGAGCTCTCTTTACATAGGATATTCTTCAAACAAAGCTAAAAAAACTCAAAAAGATATAGCTTTGAGGAAAATATGGTAGAAACATTTGTACAATGGTTACAATGACCACACTTGTACCATGTCTAAACTTCTGTTAGAAACCTGAAATCCAATAAGCTTACAGTACCTTTGCCTGGAAACATGATGAAAGATACTGCAAAAGAGATTGTGTAAAAACTGGAATGTATCACCCTAACTTTTATTTCAAAGTCTGTTAAAAAACAATAAAAATTTCTACTCTTTACATGTTAATTCCCAAGAAAAGGAATATCAGGTATAGAGCTGGAATACTCACAAGCTGTAAGTGTAGGCAGGTATAAAGTAGCTTCAGCTCCACTTACTTTTGCATGTCTGTACTCCTACTGTAAAAGATGACAATAAAAGACACTGCCTTTACCTCAGCCGCTATGTGGATTGCTCTTTCTGATGTGGGAAGCCAGTTAAAATTAAAGCAGATTTGCTACTTCCAGTGCAAAGTTTTCTATCCGAGATGCTGATTCTTCAAAACTAAAATGATCCATAAGGAAATGACAATTTAGACACTACATAAGAAGCAAGAATTTTTAAATGTAATAAATTTAAATATTGTATGATGGTATATTATATTATAGTTCACCGATCACCAGTTACCAAATGTGCTTTTTATCAGAATAATTAAAACGTTAATTTCCAAAGCAATTTTTTGTTTCTTAGCCAGTTATCAGCTAGAATGCCAACTCCTAAACCAGTAGTAAATATCAACCTTCATGCAGGCTTTGTCATTACTAAATCTTGGTTGGAAAATAAAATAGCAAACATGAAAATTGAAATATGCATTTTCGATAGGAAAATCCAAACCCAATATATTTTCAGTACAAAAATCAACGAACAATATTTCTTATTTTCCAGAAATGACTGAATTACTGAATTTCTGTTTGTTATTTTGAAGTTTTGATTTCTCATTCTAAAATGGAACACATCATTTTATCAGTATCTGTCCCCAAAATGTGTTTACTCAGCATATGAGAGTATGCAGAGCAAATTGTCTACATTTACTTTTGGGGGGCATCAGGAATTACATACCTGGCAGAGGCCTCATAAGAGATTTGGTGCCAGCACCAACTCCAGCGCCCTGGCCCCTAACCAATACTTAGCAAGGACCCACAGCTCCCTGATCCTCCCAGTTCCAGTCCTGGCAAGATCCTTCGGTGCTGTCCACAGAACCATACCTCCTGCTCCCAGTTTGCACCACCTCATCCTTCTCTCTCCTTGAGCTCCTCATCCCGTCCATGGGAGAGGTATGCTGCTGCTTTCTCCACTCCCTCTTGCCATGTTGGCTTGTCTGCCCAAACGCCCTACCTTTATTCCCTTTGTTATCCTCTTTTTCAGGCCTAGCTCCGATTTCTTTAAAGTTCTTGCCACTCCACAGCCTTCATCTTTTCAACCCATTGAAGACCTTCTTGACTCTGAGCTTTCTCACTACCCACGAGCTTTAGGTCATCTCCAGTTTTCTCAGTTATGTCACAGCCCCAGTTCCTGCTGCTTTTGTGCCTATGGTTTGGGCTGGGAAGTGCAAGCTCAAGGGAGGAAGAGGAATCTGGGTGCTTGGAATGAGCTCCTGGGGCAGCAAGGGGTTGTAGGGTCTGTAAGTTATGATATGTAAAGGATTGCCTGTAGATATCACTGCTGTTGTCTCCCATCTGACTTCCTCCAGATCCGTTGTCTGCTATTGTCCAAGATGCTGCCTCTTTCCACCTGGTCAATGGAAATGGCTGAAGCTCCCTCCCACCTCCCTCTTTCTACCTTGTTAACGACTCAAGGCCCAATCCTGCCTCCTGCAGAAGTTCCAAAGGGCTGTGTGTAGGCGGTGCTTATTAAAGGGCCACTCAGGATACTGAAACCTAAAGAGTTGTGTCTGGGAATGGTAGCCACAATTCCATGTACTAAGAAATACAGAACCATTCATCTTGCAAGCATCAACAGTCCCATCAACAACCATAAAATGCAGGCAAGTGACACGGGATAACTTACCTGGCCTTTGTTTTGAATTTTGAACAAAAGCCTTGAACACCATTGGTAGTCTTTTTGAAAAGCATTTTTCAAATTAAAAAAAAATAAGGGGGGACTTTTCCATGTACCATACTTTACTGAAAATTCAAATTTAGATTGAGTTAACGCCATGAAGATAGCTCCCTGAAGAACATCAGCTGTAGTTTGACAATATGTTGTCTCTGGCAGCAATATCAGCTTTAAGATTTTCCAGACTTACTATGTTCCTATGTCCTGATCCTCCACCCCTCCTCTGCCTCCTGGCTCATGGTACAGTATATACTAACACAGCTGTTTTGTAGGGATGGTCTATATCCTTGGAGGGCTTTTTAAGTTAGATCATATATCTGATCTGATTTAGAGCACAGGCCCCAACTGCATTTTGCTTATGTGAAGGATTTGGGAATTGCTGTGGTAAAGCAGTGGGGATAAGTGGCAGGAACCACAGTATCACAAAAAAAAAATTAGGTTGGGAGGGATCTCTGAAGGACCAGCCTCTGGCTCAAGACTTGGCTACTGTCAAAGATATGGCAGTTTGCTCCTGGCTTTATCCAATCAGAGTTTAAACATCTTTATACAAAATCTGTAACCTCAGCTCTACAATCCTTATGCCAATAGTGCTGCAGAGGACGATACGGAGGTTGCAGGCCAGCTGTGTTATATTTTGATAGCTGAACAGGTCTTTGGACTATAACCCCTTCTGTTCCACTTTAGCTCTGGAAGTATTAGTTTATGTCTCAGAGGAATAATAGCAGCTCTGCAAGGTAGTTGCACTTTGGCTAATGAGCCTTGTCTCATAATGTGGCTGATTATCTCAGGAGACACAGGCAGATGGGTCTGCATTACTTCCAGTCTGAAACCAGCCCAGGTAACTGTTCTGTATGTATAGTGAGGTAGTGCACTGTACAGACTTTCCTGATTGCTCTTGGACAATGTGCAGATGGTATAAAGGAGGGGATTTGGGAATATGAGCCAGACTTCTCTGTTCATATGTCAGTGTTTAGATCTAACTGGTAATCTGATATCCAAAATAAAGAGAGCTGCAAAATCAACTAAAGCTACTGCAGTGCTTGTATCAGTCCATTTGCCTGTGCATTAATTCTTTTTTTAACCAAATGGAAACAGCTGGGTACATGATGCATGACAAAACAAGTGAAGGGTTTCTGTTTGTGCAGTAGGGCTGCTAAATATTTACATTTTGTTCAAGCTACTGGAAGCAGCTGAGAGGTAAGTATGCCAGGCAAACCAGACCTGACTGCAAAACAATGATTCATTCAGTCAATTTGTCACTTAGCTGAAGTCTGCATTAAATTTAAAAAAAGGAAAGAAGAAACAATGAACTCACTCCATTAGCTTCTACCCCTTCAGTGTTGAAGTTATCCTGCTTCAGGTAAAGAAAAAGAAAATGAAGTATGGAACAGTATCTATAGGATCTTTAGGTAAATAGTAAGTTAAATATAGGCAAAATCCTCTGAAGAACTTTTTGCAAGCTTCTTTTCTGAAATCCATAAACACAGTCCTAGATAAATTGGTGTAAAATCTTGCTTTTACCTATTGCTTACAAAATGAGCTGGAGAGTAACAGCGCTGCTCTCGGTTGCAAACTGGGAATGAAGCAATGTTGATTCATACTGAATTTGCAAAGGCATTTGGGATGCTGAAAGGTGGATCCAGGTTGACTTCAGCAGGAGCTGACTATCCTGACTTCCCTGTATTGTTAGACACTAATGTACCCGTGTGTGCCTGATCCTCACTCCTTAGAAACAGACCCCCCGGGGCCTGTCCCCAGGGATTCTGACGGGGAGCTGCCATGCCACCCAGGGACCAGACTCGCTGGTGGAAGACCAGAAGCAGCGAGTGACAGCGCAGCAGCTCGCACCTGAACTAAAAGGTACTGTCATGAATGTTTCTGCCTCAGTCACTCTGGCCAACTCACTGATGGCAACATACTGTTGCTTGTTACAGTCTGATAAAAAGTTACTGTTAGTCAAAATTCCCTCCCTTTCAGAATATAATTATTTCTCCCCTTCAATTCACCGACAGAGTAAATATGATCTGAAATCAATTCTGTTAGTGCAGATCACTTTCTAATTAGAAGAATTTCACCTGTATCTCTTGAAATCATATTTGTGGAGAGTTTCCAGGATTAGACAGTGCACAGCATGACACTCCGGTCACACCAGAGGACAAGTCCTTTGGGGCACTGGTGTTGGCATTGCTGAGGCTTACCTCCACAGATAGAGGACGGGTGGCTGCTTGTAAGGTGAGCAAGTCCCAGTGCACTTCGCATCTCCTGTGGCAGCACTTCCTTTGGTGAAGTGATAATCCAGGAGCCTTCAGTCTTGGAGAAGACACTCTGAGTACAGAAGAAGTCAAATACTGACTTGGACTACAGACACACTAGCTGCAAAAAAATTGCCCCAGTTTTAATAGCCCTACGTATTAGTTCTGACTGCTTAACAGCAACACCCTTTTTCAGCCCCTGTATTGTTGCTATTCCTATACATTTTATTGTATACTAGATTTTAAGATAAGAGTAATAGCCTGGAAATATGTATTTTAGGCAGTTTGAGGCTAATATAACAGCTGAAATAAAACTGTCCCATCTTATTCATATAGGGAATATGCGAAAAACGACACAAAACAAAAGACAGGGAAGAAAAATTTAAAAAAATTAATAGAAAAGCAGACTATTCATCTGAAAACAAGACAAATACATATGGAATGGCTACTAAAAACAGCAAGATGGATTGCAAATATGTATATACCAGGCAAAATAGGGAGATAGAGGTAGATCTATTAAATGAACAGATCAATTCAGAGCCAGAGATACCAGGCAAAAGCAGCAAGCAGAAAAGATGGGGGCAGAGACATCTTAAATGGCTTTGAAAAAAATAGTTTCTCCATTTAGTAGATAATCTATACAATTTCCTTAGGGTGAGAGGACTATAGTAGTATTTTGCAGGATCTGAATTCCCCAGAGTAGATTTTAAATTCTGACAACATTAAATTGCAATTTTCTGTGAAATTAAGAGAAAGGACAATTATCAAAGCAACTTTTTGGTTTTTGTTCATGCAATGACAAGTCCTTTGTGAATTGTGGTGGAGTACATAACATTAAAATTGTATATTTGTCTTGGAAGGAAAACAAAGTATGCAAGCCCAGTTTCAGTGCCTCTGGTGAAACCATGTACACACTAAGATGAGGTGGGTACCCCTGCATGATGTGCATCAGGTATCCTAGCAAGGTAGGACAAGGATTCATTGTTTCTTCGCATTTTTGGTCTATACTGTCAAGGCTGGTGCTGATTTAGGTTACAAGACCTGCTTATTACTGTTTGTAAAGTGCAAAGAAATTGCTTTACCTGTAAACTCTTGTTCAGCTTTCCTGAAATCAGTTTGCCTGGCTGCATGCACAGTTTATCTCCATCATTACAGCAATTGCAGTTTTGCCTTTCACCTTAATTTTTTCCCTTCTCTGTGTGTTTTGCTATGACATGCAGCTTAAGCAGGCAGTCAACGTCTATACACTAAGCTGAAAGAAATGTCTTCCCTGTTCCATCTCATACTACTGATTTTGAGATGTTTTAAGCACCAAATAAAGTCAATACTACTCTCCTCCACTTTTATTTGTAGGGTTGACAATAATTAATAAGTTCACGTTGAAAAGAAACCATTAAAGACACTGTACTGAAGAATAAAGAATGAAAACACAATATGAGCTCACGTTGATATGATAGCAGTAACTAGGTGCTTGTTCAGTCACCACACCAACCAACGGGTCACATGACTTAGCAGAAGAACGGATCTTTGTGAAATATTAATTGCAATAGAAAAACTTCAACCCTATTCTTCTTCTCAGAATACACTTATTTTTTTAAGTAAAGGTAGACAAATCTTCAGCAGCTGTAAACTCTTCCCCAGATTTATTTCTTTTTATTGTTTGTATTCTTGCTGTTACAGAAGAGATAAAAGAAGGCTGTTTTAGGAATGATTTGATTTCCTCATTACAACCTACTTAGCATCCATGATCATAGGAGGAAAGAATATTCCATAGGTGTGTAATCCAGATACAGTTTACAGTTTACAGTTTATGACTCTTTACATACTGGTGTTTCAAGTCTAAATCTAAACCTAATCTAGAGCTGGTTTTTTTTCTATGTAAGAACAAACCTTTTTGGATGCTTTGCAAGGGATATATGGAATTGAATATAAACAACATTTTTTAGGGCTTTAATTGTGAGGAATTATAAGGCTGAACTGAAAATGAGATTATTAGTCATGATTTTCCTGTTAAAAATGATCTAAATATTCATTTAGAAAGGAAAAATCAGAATAAAAATACCAGAAAAACACCTTATGACACAAGTGACTGTATATCGTAAATATAAAATAGGAACTGGCCAAGGCCTATTTGTCATCCAGAATGGAAATATTACTTGTCAGATTTTTCAGCCATTCCTTACAGATCATGGATGTCTGCAGAATCATGGTAGTTCACTAACCAACATGAAGATTAAATTCATCAGTAGTAGTATTCACACGGAATATCTTGATCAGTGATTTTCTGCTTACAGTTATCAAGTAAATCAAAGACCCTCCCATTACATTTCACAGTTGTGGAGAAAGACAATATTTAAATGCTTGCATCTTATTGAGTCACTGATGAATACTGGTTTGGTTTTACCATTGCCTGTAGGGAAGACTGTTAACGACTCTCTGAAGAGCGGTGTTAAGTCCTTCTTGCTCTCCCCCTGCCCTTCCTCTTTTTGGTTATTCCTTAAAACAATATAATCCTTCTTTCCTGCCAGTGCCTCTGCATTTCTTCATCACCTCCACAGGGTTTAATCTCGTAGCCTCAATACTAGCTACAGACTTCTCTAGCAAAGTCAGCTAGACTGCTTGGTACTTTCACAGGCCTATGAAGATCTTACAACCTTATGCTGCCACAATACATATTCAAGAAATAAGATCCATTCTGAAATTCAAAGAACCTTGGCACATATTAATAAAATTCTTTCCTGAGTTCCAAATGAATTTGCTCCCTTTGCATCTTAAAAAAAAATGCAATAAACATTTGCTCAACCATAAAAAGGTGGAATGAATGCAATTAAGCCATTTAAATATCAATCATTTAGACAAACAAAACACACAAGTGCCCAAGTGTTCAGCCAGTCAATTTTATAAACACACAGGAAAGAATAAACCAAGAGTATTTTAATGGAAAAGCAAGCTAATTTGCAGTCTGCTACAACACACCGCTAAGCTTCTTGGGTATACTGTGATTAGACATGGATTGCAGTAAAATAGCTACCAAGAAGCCACAAACTCTGATGGTATTAGCAAGAATTCTAACTTTCCCACAGCCGCATATAGGAGAAACAATGGTTATGAAGGGGGAGTGGTGTTAATACTGAAGCTTAATGGGGCAAGACTTGCTGTTCATCAGAGAGGCTGGATTTTGGATCAGCTCCAAGCCCATAAAAATCTGCCCAGGAAAATATGATACTCAATATAGACGATGTCTCCTTATTTAAAAAATGTAGTGCAATCACTGCAAAGTTGTTTGGGCATTTTAATATCAAGGAATAACAGTAAAGAAACCAGAACATTTATTTCTTCAGAATCCCCTTGATGCCATCTGCAACTAATGTACCAAATGCCATTTCTGAATGCTTTGCAGCCACAAGGTGACAAAGTAGCTATCAACGAGATAAGGATTGTTCTGCTTAGAGCTGCTCTTGAAGTTACAATAGGGAAGTGATAAATTACAGACTTCAATGATCTTTCTGGACGAAAGGTTTGAGACAGTTACAGCTGAGATTAGCACTTTGGATAAGAGAGTGACAGGAGATGAAAGAAGACCAGAAGCCTGCAAGAAAGATCACAAGATGTAGAAGAAAAGACTCTAAAATATTCTGCTCATACAAATGCAAATGATCATGGAATAATGAACTGAGCACCTGCAGCACAAAATTAAAGCAGGAAAAAAAATTCTCAACTGGATAAATTAGCTGGATTAATTTGACCTGAGTTTTTGCTGTGGTCTGTGAATGAAACCTTTTGTTTTCAAACACCATGAAAAGCAAAAAGCAAAAGGGAAGCCCAGGAATGGAAAATACTTTTTTTTCCTCCAAGGATCTTGAACATATTCTGAGCAAAAGCCACATAGTATAAGATTTAGGAATATGTCAAATATGCCTAATTTCCAGAAAGACTCCAGGGGCAGGAATTGGCAAAAATGAATGTCAGGGAAGAGCGTGTGAAATAGCTGAGGAGTGTTCGGAAAGATAGATGCAAGTTCTTGGCAGTGGACAGTTCTGTCTGATAGACTCAACTTGGTCATGGTAGCAGCCTCAGTGTCTGCATCGACATCTTGGGGAGAATCCAATTGCCTTTTCCTTGCGATTTTTTTTTTTTGTTTCAGTATAAAGCTGACTTAAGCCATAAGACAGCATGTTGATTTTGAAGCTGTGGGAGGTTTCCATATGTGCAGCATTGGTCTGTCAGTGACTTTAAGATAAATATTGTTAGTGCTTGGTAACAGATCACAGTGCTTAGTGCTGTTGGTAATACGCTCAAATGAGCGTTAATACAACGTTCCTTTTAATGAAGTGCAGTCTATCATCAACTAAGAATGTTAACTTGGAGATTTACCTGGAATCTGTGGCTAGTGTGCTTTTGAAGTGTTTCCTAATGAAAGAACAATTTTTCCATCCAGTAATACATCGATTTTCATGAGGAAAATCAGATTTTGTAGATGTGCTGTGGTGAAAAAATGGAGGCTTCAGAGCCATAATCTGCATGTGCTTCCAAAGGAGACCCTTTTTGCTTTAAGGACATTAATAGTTAAGACGGAACTTAGAGAAAGAGAGAAACCTGGGGACAAGCTGCCTTCCCAGCAGTGTTTATACTTTTCCTACATTAGGTATTCTTGAAGGAACAAATACTGCCCCAGCCGCTCCAAGCACCTGAACCAAAGCCCACTACAGGGAATCGGGAGATTATCAAGTTATGAATTTCTAGCAGTGCATTGTCATCCCAACTGTTTATTTGTATGTTCACCAAAGTCATGACCATTGCTAGTACCAACGCAGCTTACTAAAAGCTGAACTATTTGGGAATGGGGCGTTATTTATTGCTGTGGAGGTTTTGGAGATACGTGAGTTTGTGAGAAGGCTCGCTGCATTTTTTTCAGATCTACAGGAATGCAGGAGAAAGCTGCCATTGAAAAATATACCCTAATTCTCCTAGTTCCATAGAAGACCTTGAGAATATGAACATTCTACACTCAAAATATAATGGCAAAGAAAAAGACCCTCCCTCAACAGTATTTTTTCTAATCTCATCGCTTGGTGGGTGGGAGAGGTAGAAATTGCCCATGATTTTTGGATATTTGGATTTGACAACATTGTTAAAGACAAGATGCAGAATACATTTCTTAAACAGAGAAATATCATCTTTCCATCGGGGAAAATCTCAGGCCTTGAGACCAGATCATTTATGACAGTCTCAAGATGAGCCTGTAGCAGGAGTCTGGAGAAATGTCAGGGTTTTTGAATTGTAGCCCCATGCCTTTACCACAAAACTGCCCTTAAAATGTATGCTCCCAGGGCATATAATCCCCCAGCATCACTGCTTTTTGATCTGCTAAACCAGGCATATGAAGATATTGAAAAATTTATTAATGTTAACAAAATGCTTTCAAAGGAAGGCTGTGACCTTCCAATTTAATTACAGTGGCAAATCTCTATCTCTTGTCCAGACTATTGCATTTAATTTGGTCAGTGTGTGTTCAAACATAGCTTGTTGCTCAATATTCTGTATGCAGCTCTTGGACACCCCATTCGTAATTGTTGCTCTGCTTACTTAGGTATGTCACAGCTACACAAAGATATTTGCCTTGAAGAAGGCAAATGGTAAATGCCTGGTTAATGGTAAAAGAGTAAATAATCAGAACTGATGGACAGGCTCAGCCTGAGTTATATAATCAAGCAATCCTCTGAGTCAAGACTTGACAAAAGAAAGCTTTTGATCATTTCTACTAATATTGCGGACTTCTGCTTGATTTACAAATGGCCATAAATTCCAGATACACAAGAATAAGGAATAATCACTGACACTTGCTCAAGGACCACCTTAAAAAAAATATTGATTAAATTACTGATTCCTTGTTGACCTGCCAACAATATCTTTTCAGGCTAGTTCTGCACAGACAATAAGAGGGGAGTTTGCCTCATGTTGAGAAGACCACAGACCTCGGACATTAAGCCATAGGCTAGGCTTCTGTCCATTCATCATAGTCCCCGGATGCTGCATTTGATAGTGTTGCCTACAGAACAGGAACAACCTGTGCTGTCAGTTTCCAAAGTGATGATTTCAATGATAGAGCAATTCATAGGATTAGCTTCTCAAAATTTTCTTTTTATTCATACTTTGTCCATGTGTCAGCTTGTGAGTGTGGTTTTTTTTTTTCCTTCTGAAATGTTGTCATCTCCTTGCACATCCAGCCCTTCTTTGAACGATTGTGGTTTGTAGATGATGCCTTTGGGCTCCCAATCCAACTTCATGGGAAGCCTTAGCAAATTCTAGAGGATCTGGGTGCAAAAGAACCCAGAAAGCTTCACATCATTTAATGGTGTTATGGGACTTCAGCGTTCCTGTTAGAAATCCAATCTATTTCCTGGATATTCTTGCTAGGATTAGTATTGAACTCAGAATTGATGGGAGTTGTTCTGTGCACAGGAGTCTGTAAGGTTATAAAACCAGCACTCTTGATTACAAAGAAATAAAAAGTGCTCTAACATGAAAATGATTTTGTTTACAGGCAGTGAAAAATGTAAGATTTTCTTTAGCTCTGGAGAGACTGTTGTTGTGCATATATTAGCTTTGCCTCCATGCTCATTTATACTGAGACTTTGCAATACCAAATATTTAATTTACAGCAAAGCATAATAAGAATAGCAAAAGAAGCTTTGAAAAATAGAAGTAACCATGTGTGTGTACCTCCTCAATTAGCTACAGCCCTTATAAAACAGCCACTGCAAACGTGCTGCTTTGCTGTAGTGAGGATGCTCTGGACTTTCTTCTTGCTATCACTTCTGCACAAGATGATTTAAAGTTTATTGACTCGTTTTTATAATTTCATGCTGGGTATTGACTGTATATCAGTGCTTGGGAATGTATTTGGTAACTGTGAAAATATTCTTCCCATATACCTTCCTTGCTTGAATATGTACCATTAGAGACTGTAAAACAGAGAACAGTGCTAGAAATAGAAAGACAGGTTTATGGAAAGGGGACAGCACCAGATACTAACTGAGAAGGCTGCCTTGTATCTGTCTTCTGTTCCTACTATAAAACTAGCTGCCTTTTCCAAGGGTGACAAGTAATTCACAGTCCTTACAATAGGCTCACTTCTACTGACTCAAGAGTTTTCGTATAAGAGACGTTTTTAAAAGAAATCATGGATCTGTTCCTAATCAGTATTTTGTGCTGCAAATAGATGGATGTTCACATATTCTTCTATATCCAGAAAGAAATTTCCCAGTTAATGAATCACAAAACAAGTCATTCTGCAAGCTAATTAGAGAGATAATAATTACATTAATTTGAGTTAAACAGAAAGAGCATAGTAGTTTCAGTTAAAGTGCAATTCACTTGCACAAACCAATCCCTGCACTCAGAAAAGAGCCAATATTTGCATTTGAACTCACTGGATAAAGGATTCCTTTATAATTACACTGTTTAACATATGCAGATTAGACTACAGAAGATTCTGTATTGAAACTCAATGAGAAGAAATAAAAATTCAAAGTCTGAATTTACAGTTTGACCTTATTCAGTCTATGATTACTGTTAAGTTTCTCTGTATCCCCAAAATATAACTTAATCACTTTAAAGCTTCAAATAATCTAAAACATGACTCTGACAGAAGGGCTAGCCAAGAAATTATGCACATGTCTCAAAAAGATGTGGAGTTCCCTTAGCCTCTTAATACTGCTGAGAAAATGTCATTAGCTGACAGCATTCACCTTTGAAAGTTGAAGGTAAAGCCCTTATTTTATTTTTGTGCTCCCCTCAGCTCTTATGTGACAGACTGAGCTTGAACCATCTGGAGTTGACACATTCTGACCCTGGTAAGGTGGAGACCACGCTATTACTACTGAGTGAATCTAGAAAGCTACAGCCAAATTGACGAGAACCGTGACAAGAGCTTTGTGTTACCACTGTGAATAACCAGACAACTGTTTTTCCTCCACAACCAGAACAAAAGAGCACTTAACCTAAAACTCGCCCTGAGATGAGTTGGCAACATCCCCAAAAAGTGAATGCTTGTGGGTCAGATTCCCAGCCTGCACCGCTCCACACCAGTGCTAGGCCTATTCATTGCAATCTTATCTTCCCAAAGAAACAGCAGCAAAATCTTCAGTCACCATACACTGTGTTTTGCATTTAGAGCTTAAAAATTCCTACAGGGTGAAATATGATCAGGAAGGGCTCATCTACAATGTGCCTGATTCGATACCTGATGGCTCGCTAATTACGGAGGAACTAAATGCCCGATCAGACTCCTGTTTATTTACTTTAAATGCAATACATTCAACATTATCTAGTATCTCCTGTGCCTCCTCACAAACAAATTAGTTGCAGTCATTTCATTTTTTTCACCATCTGTTAATACTGCAAGGTTTTTGGCCTAGGGACCACCTTTTTGGCATCTCAGGCGAGGTGGCAGTGACACCTGGCACTGTGGTTGCCCAGCACCTCCCTCCAGCTGACAACACAAGGCATATAAAGGCCTCTTTTCGGTTGCGTAAGCATTTGTTAAGCTTACACCCCTTATGCTGTAACCTTCAATGCACTGTGTCTGCCTCAAGCTGGAATTAACTTGAAACACTTCAGGGGAAATGTTCCAGCTGCGTGCAAGAGGAAAGCTAGGAAAACTTTACTGTTTTGCTCATGTTAAAAAAATTCTAGTGACTTTTTCTTTGAGATGCTCTAGTTCACCCAGTCTTTGCAGAAGAATTAAGGCTAGTGATGCAAATGGCTTTGCTGTATAAGAGAAGGTGGACTTAAACTGAGCCACTTTTTAAGTCTTTCAAATCCACAATTTGCACGTACGACATAGAGACCTGCTAGAACCTGGCAGTCAAGCCTCTTTGTGCTTTGGGTATCCTTTTGGGAATACTCTTGTCATGTTTTTTTTACTGCTCTATGTAGCTGGCTGAACCGGGGACCTAGAACAGTCTTTGCTGAGTTGTCAGAGGCCCTCCTTCCAAGAGCAGCGGTCTGGAAGTGTCCTCTTGTATGACTGATTCTTGTTCCAGTTATCTCAGATAACCCCGTCATATAACTTCATTAACAAGCCACTGAGGTCCATCTTAGAAACAAGTGTTTTTTTGGTCTCTGATAAGCTACTTATTTGCAGAAAGTAACTCTCATGGGTACATTTCAACCTTACTTACATTCATAGCTCGTTTATTTCCTTTTTTTTTTTTTTTTACCTAAAGTATACCTGAGTGTAAATCTCTCTTTTTTCCACTTTCTTTTCCACGTGGTAGCATCTCCATGTACGTTTTATCAGTATGGCCCCTCTCTGCATCATTCCCAGCCTGAATCCATCTTCTTGTACATAGATATAGCAGGAGGGCTTCAGAGAGTCTTCCTGTGTTGGATTTTTCCCTGGGACTTGAATGATGGAACAAGGAGTACACATATTAAATGGAAATTTGGCATTAGGAAAAAAATCTCAGTAATGCATTATCCAGGGAGAATGTGACATCTTGACTGTAGGAGATAATTTAAAAAAAAAAATTAAAAATAGGGCAAATATGAATGGATTTGGGGGATGTGGGATAGACAAGGGCTTCAGAGGGTTATTGCTGGTGTATTATAGTAATAGGTCTTTTTATTTGTTTCTGAAAGAATATCCTTCCTCCTAGTATTATCTAACTTAATCTGATCCTTTTTATTCACATATTGCCATTATTCTAATCAATTTCTTAATGTCCTTAGCTTATTGAATGGTATTCAGAGCCTTTTATAATGTTTCCCAGTTTTGTATCATTAGCAAACTGTATTAGCACTCCATTTTTTTGACTAAGATGACTAATGAAAATGTTAAATAAGATCAAACCAAGACAAACCATTAAGCTGTATTAAAATACATCTAGACTGTGAACATAGTCTGTTATTTCTTCTCTTAATATGTTCCTTCTCAACATTAGAGTTCTTGAACTAGGCTACATTTTCTCCTGCTTAACTGATAATTTCCCCTGTGATGCTGAACCAAATACTTCGCTGTAATCCAAACAGACCGACAAGCTTCCTTCCCATCATCTAGCAAAGCAGTTATTTTATCAAGTGAAAGTGTCAGGTTAGGCTTACGCAGTCTTTTTAGTAAATCTGCATAATATTTTACCTCATTTTGGTTTTCTGCCATTTTTATCTTACTCTTTTCTCAAAAGCTGTATTATAGGCTTTCTGCACCACTAAGGTAAGCATAACAAACCTCTAATTCTCTATCATTTAACTTTCCCCTTCTCAAGTGTAGGGTTTTTATGTGATAGCTCTCCATCACTGATGCCAGATTTTTGGATATACAGATCCAAATAGGGTGAGCTATGATTTCATTTGTCAGCCTTTTTAGACCTCTCTTAAGGATGAACCACCTACATTTGAATGCCTTAACCTCTGAGTTTTCCTTCCATTTTGGATGCAGAAACCTCTATTTTTATTTTGTCATTCCTAGTAGGCAGTCTTTCTTTATTGTATTGATTTTGGTCTCTCCACAGCTTTGCGCCTCAGCTGCCGAGCCTTTTGCTTACTCTTCCCCTCCCTCCTTTACTCTGTATGGCTGACAAATCTTTTATTTATATTTCTTAATCTGTTTTGTAACGTGTATGTCGGTCTAAATTTTGCTTATCCTTTTATATTACCTCCTATCTAGAACAGAGTTTTCTTTTCTGAGCAGTTTTCTTTTCCTTCATTCATTGCCAGCCTCTCATTTATGCTTAGTATCTGTTTTGCTTGTCTGTTATTACCTTTCTATAATGTTCTCATTAATTACTGCAATGAAATCTGAAAAAAAAATAGTACCATCTGATGAAGGGGCATTTGTAATAAAAGATATTGCACTGTGTACTATAGATTTCCCAAACTGCCTTTAAAAGGTGCACTGACAAAGCTGAAGCACTGCATTTCAACATGTCATTGCAAAAGAGAAAAATCTTTTATAGTCTCTCACTGTCTGCAGTTTTGCCCATGAAGACAAGTCTCTTCAGTTCATTAGAAAAGTGAATATTTTATTTTGCAAAACCGTCTAAAAGGGCATCAAATTTGTTCAAAGGAAAGAGGAAAGAAACAGAAACATTCTGAATTAATTTTTCATCTTCTCCCCTGCAGTCAGAAGCTCCCTTAAAATCCACGTTCATTTTCCTTTCCCTCTACAGCTGAGCACTGTGACTGTAAGTGGACACATGACTCTCTGACACTTATTGTGCATAGCTGGCAACCAGCAAGGCCAAAATGTTTGTCAGTATTTTAAGGTTTGTACTGATTTAACAGAAATGCTCTGAATCGTAATATGGCCGTGGTTTCTGACCTGACTGGTGAGCCAGAAAATTGAATAGCTGCTTCAGAAAATCAGTACAGTAGTGCACAGGCCAACTAAATAGTTAGTTAAAAATGTTAATTGAATTGTGCTTGCAAGAACTGAATCTGTGGGTTGTAGGGAGGAACCATTAAGGCACAGAATGCTTTGAAAATGTGGAATGGTATAAGACTGCTAGAAATAAAAGCTGAAAACAAACGTACACACTGTATAAGCTCTACGTCTTTATAAGTTTCTGAATCCAAATAAAAGAGTCTCTGAAAAGGGTTAAAACCGGTATTATTTCAAAGTGATTTTTTTGAAAGTATAGCAACTCATAAATAAAATCAAATTACCATTACAGATTAAACAGAGATCATGTATACATTCATAGATATAACACTATTTTAGTAGTTTTGCCAACACTTTTAGTGTTTTCAGTATACTGCTTAATTGCTACATAATCAAGGCCCTTAAAATATTTTAGAAAGGTGGAGAAATTCACTAAATACTTTTATACTTGGACCTAAAATTTATAAATTATATTTAAAATATTTCTTTGAATATGTTCTTGGTTTGTTGTTTGAAAAATACAGCAACACTGTGTCCTGAATTCAGGCAAGGATTTCACGTACACCTTCCTCTTGACTTCGCTGTGTTATAAATACGTACTAGAAAGACAGTTCATGAAAAATACTTTGCTGATGGATGACTGATAGAAGACTGATACAATAAATTAATCATCAAAGGGAAGGTCTTATGATTTTGTGCCGGTGTTCACCATTACTATACCTCCTCTCCTTCTGTATTCCTCTGATGGCAGGCCTGAGGGCTCAGTCACATTTACCATTATCCTTTCTGGAGTAAAGCTCCTCACATCACGGAAATTAGAGTTTTAGTCTAAAAATGTTAGTCATTTGGTTTTATTCTTGTTGGTGTTGATTTACCTTTATTGACTGGATGGTAAGAGTTTTTCTGTAGGAAGAATGTTATTGCTATGAGTATCATTGTTTTGTGGAGAGGACGTAAAACATGAATCCTCACTGCCTAATTGTGCAACTCTTTCCAAGTCACTGGCTCTTTCTTACGCCTCGGTCAGTTCAGGCAAGAAAGTGGATCCAATTAAATTCCATTAAAATCAGTGGGCGTATTAAAGTTAAGCCTTCATGGATAAATGGGTAAAATAAAAAGGAGTATGTGAGCATTGCATTATTTAATGTGGATTCATTTCTGGGGCATGACTTTCAGAAGGCACTCAAGGCTTCAGTGCTCTTGGGATAGATTTCACATACTGTACAAAACCATATATTTCCTCTTCTCATTCCTCAGGAAACCATAGGGTGAACAGTGATAATAGAATGTCACAACAACCATTCATTTCTTATTTATCAGTGTGTATGTTCCTGTATTGAATTACATGTACTTATATTTCATTTTGCAGCTTCATTTCTGAGATTCAGGCTGATCATGATGGCTCTCTGTGACTATTGACTCCTGCAAAATTCTTTGAGCTTTCCTATCCCAGGAGGCTAACAGAAGTTACATTAATTTGCATTCAGGAATAATATTACCTGTAATTTTCTAAAATGCTGTTTTAACATGACCAAGTTTCTGGGTGGCTAACAATGAAATTGCTGCTTCTTTATAACTGCTTAATTTCAGTCCATAATGGAAAACCATTATACAGTACCTAAAGGCTGATAGGGTAAGTGGCTTTCAGAGCTTTTCACTTCATAAGTAGTTTTGTTGAATTAGTTATAAAAGATATAAAGAATCCTAAAAAATTTTGGTGCAGTCTGCCAGAAGCCGTGTGTCTGTGTCAGACAAACCTGAAGGTTGTGCCTTCACACCAAATGGCAGAGGATAAGTCTTTAACTGGCCTAGACTGTCAACTGAATACACAAATTGTGCCAGCAAATGAAAAAGTCAGTAGCTTCTCTGCAGGATTATTTGGTCTTTGCCTCTTACTACTTGCAAACTGAAATGGAAACAAATATCAGTATGGGAAATACTTTTATTTTAAAACACAGAATGAAATATTTTAGGCCAGTGGCCATGCACAGTGAGGAAATGTACTTCAGGATGGGGGAGAGAGAGGCGTTTCGAGCACTTAAGGGACAATGGTTTCCAATTGTTTTGCTTCTCTTTTATGTAGTTGTCTGGTTTTATGCCTACCAAGAGCCCGAGCACCCTAGAGCTACAGCTCCCACTTCTTCAAATGTTCTGTATGCCTTTATATTAAAGCCTGGTAGAAGCTGATATCCTTACTTTATGCAAAACTAAACTGTATTTCCGCTCCCTAAGCATCCTTTCAAGGTGCGAGTGACTTGTAGAACTGAGCTGACTCTGAAAACAGCGACAGACTGAATTCAAAATTAGGAACACAAAGGTAACAAATTGTTCATAAAAAACACATTCCTATAAGAAGAATATTCCCTGTCTGACTTAGCCTTACCTTTGCATACTTATCTGAATGGAGTCAGAAAAGGGCGGAATTTTATTGCAAGATGATGTGGATCTGTTAAAATATCAATTGCAAAACATTGATGACAGTATGTACTGTCAGTACATACTAATATCTTTAGGAACACAGTATTAGATTCATGGCATTTTAAAATCTGCCTCAGTACCTTAGGTTGAACAGTGTTAGCAGAAATAAGTGTGTATTACATTTCTAAAAATTATTATATATTATTAGAATATTAGAACATATTATATATTCTAAAAATGGTGAAACTTGTTACTGTGTGATGAGCCAAATCTTGGTTCCTCCAAAGTCAATAGGTAATTCTTATCTATTGCTTGGAGGAATCCACCAGGTAATGTCATTAATGTCCATTAGACTCATACTAATTTTGAACAAGGCTCTCCTGTAAGCAGAAAATCAGTGTGATAAATCCTCCTACCATTTTTTTCACATTAACTTACCGAAAACGTTAATCAAAATGCAGACTTAGAAGTCAGTTTTGTAGGTCCATCCAGAATAACTTCTTAAGTGAGTGTCTCAACATTGATTTAATAATAGTGCTAATTTCCCCTCACAAAGGAATGTTTCCATAGTCTCAGTAGATCCAAAGAATACGTTTGTTCTCCTGAGAATGTGCCTCAGCCCATGCTTGAGATCAAACTCGCTTCACATCCAAACTGCTGGAATCTAATCCACTTAGGAAAGAGTAAGTATTTGGTGAGTGATGGGATAACAGAGGTGGCAAACTTTTGATCCCATGTTTCCACTAGCAAGAATCGAAGCATGCTTCAGCCTGCAAGAACCAAGTTTCTCACTGTACATCCAGCACTGCTTAGATGTGGCATGAAATGCCACCAGGCAGGCAGGGCTCTTCCTATACCGATGTGGGACCTGTAGGCTGAAAACATCAGTTACAGACATTTTCTGGATGTAAACACAGTCATACAGCACACAGATTATATCTTTTGTCACACTTTAATCCTCTTATAACACTGAGGGCATATAAATATAGGTAATTTTTCCCACATTAGTCTTGATTTTTTCCATACTATGCTTAGCAGTCAGCTGAGACCAGGACTTCTTCAGGCCTTAAGGAATTGCAAAAGACCCTGATGATCACAGAAGAATACACTTTTTAAAGGAAAACATTGTTTTGTCGTAGAATTCTGGGTTTGAATTGCAGGAATATTGCGTTATAAGCCATAATAATTGAAAAATCTCCATGCTTCTAATATTTGACTAAAACTCTGTTGCAGTAATTATAATCTTAATAAGGCTTTTTTACCTTGCCCCCTGGTCTTATTCAGGTTAAAATGTAGGTTTACCAGAAGCATTTAAATAAAGATTCAGTATTTTTCTAGATGATGTGTTCTGCTTTAAATAGAAATTAATTCAGGAAGTTCTACTGTACAGGAGTCAGACGTCAAAATCACTGGGGTCTCTTCTGGCCTTATAATGAATGAATGTATGACTTTATGCCAAGAACAAGCTATTAATTGGGCCTATGTCTCTGAATGTCCTTTGTCTCTGTACCTGATTAAAGCCGTGCCAAATGCTTTCTCCTCTGAAGACCGGGAAAACAGTCAGTAGTATAGAGCATTAAGCAATATGGATGTGTCTTATTGCACTTCCCTCTTGGCAGGCTATATTAAATTCATTGAAGATATGGAAATGTATCCCCAAATATTCCTCTTAATAAATTATGAAAATTCTTGCCTTGGAAAGTGCTGTTTCAAGCAGGAAAATTTTTCTACACCATCGGAAGGTCAACGCTAGGAAACCAGCATCAATTTTCTTGATGAATTGATAGTTCAGAAGCAATTCGGTGTGAGTCTTCAATTCTGACAATAAATGTGACTTTGGCTAGATGCCTAGATATATACAGTGAGTAAACACAACGTAGTGCAGATGATCTTGATGTCTTATGTCCAGTGTGCTCAGACAAATCATATTGGCACTTAAATATGGCTGCCAAAGCTATCAGAAATAAAAGTACAAGACACAAAAAATAACAACAGTCTCTACTTTGAATAATCATGGGTCATTGTGAGCTGTGGTAAATCTACTGGTACTAAAGTTTCCTGGATTTGGAAACCAAAGATTAAAATAACTAACTCTGCAGTTTGTTAGTCCTTCTTTCTTTGAAGGGCTTGCCATCCATCTAGAAGGATTAGATAAGGTCTTAGGATACACAAAGAATTTGTACTTGCCTCTATATCAAATGAACATGAAAAGGCATTGGACATATATAAAGAGAGATGGGAGATCAAGCGTGAAGTCAGTTCTTTGTAACCATTCTTTTTTTGCCTTATTATCGAAGTAGTCTTGAGGTGGCTGTCAGTTACAAAACCTGCTAAAAAATAATGAAGATATACAGTAGCTGGTGCACAGGGAGACATGATAACAAATATTAGAAAGTGTGCAAAAAGCCTCCTTTAAAAGCTTTTCAATCTCCTGAGGTTTTGAAAGGAGAATCAATTCAAATGCCTCCTCACTCTAGTGTAAACATAGCAGAAAATAGTGGGAAATAGTTAAACCCAACGTGTTTTTGTATTGTACATCATGTTAGTGCCTTTTAAAAGGTTGAAGGCAAATTTCAGAGGTTTCTGGAGCAGTGCTTGTGGTTTCCTTTCTGACTGAATTTAGGATTTTTGGGTTTTTTTTACTAGTTTGGTGTTTTGGTGGTGTTTATTTCTAAAGAAAAGAAAGGACAAAGCCCGTTTTCATTTTTGTTCTACATTTTCTCCCTAAACAGCACAAAATGCTGTTTTAAATTCTATCTCTGGTCTCATCAGGGCAGTGCAATTTTTACTAAACATAGATTCTTGTTTTTTTCACCTTAGTGGAGCTGAACCTTTTTGGAATAACATCAGTTTTATGTTAGTATAATTTTCTAGCTTTGAAGGAAATCATTACTTCCTTGCTCTGGACAGATTGTCAGTCTTTATTTTATAGTCCATAATATCAATTTTACCCTATATGACTTCAACGACTCCCCCCTCACCTAACAACATATAACTCTATGGCTTTTCATTATACATTTGAAATTAAGTAAGTTCCCATGGAAATCAGTCGGATTGTACCAGGAGAAGGCGGTTACAACACAACAGAGAGTTCAGCTCTGCCTCTTACAGTAGAAATACAGCTGTAGGAAGTAGTTTCACACATTTGTTTAGCAAGGGAAGGCTGCTCTAGGAGTCTTCGACCAAAATATGTGTGATAAATACTCAAATGACAATTTTGAATTGTCTGTTGGGCCAGCAAGGGTTATCTAGGCTACATCAATTTCTATTTGCATAGTCTATCCTGCAAAGCCTCAAGCTTAACTTTATAAAGTTAAAAATCTTTGAAAATCCTTGAAAAAAAGTCTTTTAAAAATCTTTAATTTATATCTGGGACTACTTAATGTACAGTTTGCTCTTCCAATATAAAAACTTACCATACAAATAGAATTTATCAACATTTTACCATCAATGCTTGACTTCAATCCATTGAGATGTCTCAGATTTTTACAGTATATATCTTGGTTGGATGTGAATGGATGCCCTGTTGTCCTGTACCCCCTTGCTGGTGAGGCATGAAAGCTTAAGGAGAAAGAAAATGAATGAGTGACGAAGCTAGTTCGTCTCATCTGTGGAGAAACCTTCGTATCTCATGTATGTACCAATTTTTAGCTTCATTGAGAGCCTCAAATAAACGAAAATGGTGAGAAAAAACACTTAGTAATTCCTTTTTATGTTCTCATTGTTTAAACTTCATACCATTTCTTGGGCAATGATACCAGTCTGTTTTTTACTGTACATATATTTATGATTACAAGTGAAAACGGTCATAGGATGTCCTTGTCCCACCTGAAAACAGTGGCCGAACTCCTGGTTGGGCTCACTAAAGCATGCATCTGGTCCAGGGGATATTTCTTCTGAAGCTTCTCTTCCATATCTGCTACACCTCATTCTGAGTGTGAGAAACACCAGTGATTGTAACCCTTATAATAATTTACCCTTCTTCTTCCCACCTGAATGCATCCATGCGATTTCCTTTAATTCCTGATATTACCTGAATAGGCAAACTCATTGATCATTCCCTCTAAAGAAATCTTACTGGATTAGAGTTCATGAAATTTATGAGAAACGCAGACTGTTTCAAACTATGTCCTTATTGACATTAACAGTCATTTTGCAGTGATATAGCCCAGTCTCTCAGTTTCATTCAATGCATCTGGAGTGAATCATTACCCTATGTGAGTTTTTATTAACTTTAATAGCAATATTTTCCTTTCTTATTTCTTTGTGGGTTTTGGATATCTTGGTGTCTGCTCCTGCCTAGGATTTCTACTTCGTGCACTACAATTCATAAATCCCTAAAGAAATGCAGCATCCATCTAATTCTGTTGCAGAAGCTATATGATTATTAGATCTCTATTTTCTATTAATTTATCTGCTTTTGATATCTGATTGGACCTTTCTCCTTGCATATTTGTTTGCCTTAAAAATGTCTTGCAAGGGGCTTTTTCTATACCTTATATTTGAACTTCCAAATATAGCACATTATTTTCACTGACTTTCTTTTACCCACAATAGTATTCCTGCTTTCAAAGAAATATGCCGAGACAGGTGCAATTTACTGTACATACAGGAAGAATGAGAAGATGCATTGTTCTTCCCGTAATACCTATTTTTGCATGTGTGTATTTGCATCTACTTTGAAAAACAGACTTTTATTTCAAACAAGCGTTTTGTTAACTTTCACAAGATAAAAATAAAGAACAGTTAAAAATAAATTAAAGTTGTAAGTTATCTCTTCAATTCACTAATTCATTGTTGATAAAATCGTCCTACAATAGTGATAGCAGCTTGTTAATGCTGATCTCATTATAGGTAAGGTTGAAATATTTAATGGCAGGCATAATTTCTTTAAAAAAACCTGTACTTAGTAACTAATGTAATTATACCAGGAGGCATAACAGAAGAGATTAGTGCAATAAGTGACCTAGCTTTAATAATGTCGTCAAAAATTGTAATTGCAAAATTATCCACTATGTTATAATGTTCACTAACATAGTATTCAAGTCACTCATCATTTGCAGCACTTTGTGAAGTAAGCAATTATTTTTTCCAGTGTACAAATATCAATTCCATTAATTTTAATAATCCCCTCCTTGCTGTGCAATCCTGAGAACTCTATATGTAGACATAGTACAAAATGCCCTCAGCCATGACTGAAAAATATGTTATAACCGACAGCGTTTGACTTCCAGCTTTCTAAATCTTGGTACTAAGCATACCTAGAAAGATTCAGAAGTCAAGTTTGAGATAAGAACTTGGAACTGCATAAAAATATCTGCAACCTACTCTAATAAAGATATTGATGGTGTGTCCCAGATTTCTTTATTTACAGATAGATTGTATGCATATATGTCCGTCCATCCACCCATCCACCTACCCATCCATCCATCCATCCATCCATCCATCCATCCATCCATCCATTCATGTTAATCTGTCTCACAGTATTTTAACATTATACCTACAAGACTTAGGTCAACCCGAAAAAGGAAAAAAAACCCCAACCAACCAAACCTGAATGAAAATGGGAAGCTTCATAAAAAGCTATGTGTGGGTTTCGGTTTTTTTTAGTCCTTTAAGAACTTTATTATTCAGCAGGATGAGGAATAGATCTGGTTCTTTTGTTCCCTGAACTGCATTAAGCTATTGTCAGAATGAATAAGAAAACCATGTTTTCCCTATGAAGATGAATTAGTCAACTGCAATAGTAGTTTTCCTTCAAGTTCCCTGGCATTTTCTGCCATGTAATTGTCTACATACATGGGAACCTGCTGGACTGAGACATAAAACCAATGCATGGTGCTTCTCCAGATCCAATAATGGCTAAGGTGTTTATTATAACAGGTAGAATTATTTCCCAGGTATTTTTTATTCCTTGCTTTTTAACTGTTTGGTGTTTATCTTCACTTTGTTGCTTGTTACTGTACATTTTGTTGCAAACTCTTGTGAATCGAGAATCCTTTAACATGTGTGAACCGAGCCTGGTGCATTGTGGACCTTTCCTCTACGTACTCGTGGAAGACAAGCAACAACACCACCTGTATGGTGAAATGTAAGATGAAAATGGGCTTGACAAACCAAGACACACTAGGTCTGAAAACTGGAGAATTTTCAAAGCTATGTTACCCGAGTAATTTCCTAATAAAACCAATATATGGAGTGATAAGAAAATAACTATGTGCAAATATCTTCCTTCACTGAAAACCTGCCACCCCATCCTACTAGATACTAAGGATGCAAATTGTCGTGCCCAATTCAGATTGTGTAAAAGGTGTCCAAGGTTGGACATCCAAGAAAGACATCCAAGGTTGAAATTAAGTGCTTTTGAAAACACACCTTGCTTCCCAACAGCTATAATGGAAGCCTTGGTCGCTCCTTACTAAGTCTATACGCTCATTGTACTGATGTTGGGCTTAGACTAGATGCCTAGCTTTCAGTCAGCTAGTATGTCTCATGGATACCATCTGTATTATCTTCAGCACAGAAATGCAGTATCCCATCTAGTATGATCATGCTTTTAGAGGTAGCATCTGCCTTGAAGCAGACTAAAAATTCTGAATCTTACAAAGAAAGTCTCTCTTCCCCTTTTTACATAGCTCTTTACAGAAACTCCAGCCATGAGTTTCAAAAGGTTTCAACAATGGTATGAAATTGCAATGATTTATGTGAAAGCAGGGTTAGACCAGCACTGAACTTTGCTGAAAACATCATTCATGATGAACATATTGCACATCTGCTGGATTTTTCAAGACTCTGCAGAGATGGCTTTTCAGCCACACCTGCTTACTTCTGACTTCTAGAATTTCCTGTAAACTCTGCCCAACTGGCTTTCTTAGGGGTGCGGAAATAAAATATGTTTTTATACCAAACATAGACGTCATAGGCTTTCTGCAGCAATATTACCTGTTGGGAGCAAAAAGAAAAATACCCTGCACTAAATTGTCAAGGAAAATGGTTTTGGAAGCATTACCAAGATCAGTGAACTTTCCTTTGTCAACTACTATTGCCAAAGGTATTGTATTTGCTAGTATTTCTAGGGTGTAATTTCCATGTTGTTGCTGCTTTTTCTTGTAACGTGGACCTATTTTCATTGTTAAGTGGTTATCACTTCCAGTTTGTATTTCATCTCTGTGACTTCTTATTTTTTACAGTCTCTTGTGCAGTTTTTTGATGTCAATGATAAGAAACAGTGATTTAGATATTTTAGCTAAGCTCTAAATTATTTTTCTGCTTTTATGACTATTATTTCTGTAATGCCTAGTCATTAAAGAAAAAATATGCATCCTATAATATCTAGAGTAGTTAGTTTCTATATTATGAATGGAAATACTATATAGCTTAATTCAGATGACAATATGTAAGATTATATGTTGGATTGCAATGAAATTATTGTATATAATTATACGCTGCTGTTAAATTGTATAAAATACATAACTGAAATGTTTTACATGCTGCTGAAGTGATTTACAAAAATAATTTGTGTAAATTTAGAAATTTCTGTATTTTATGTTTTTAATGAACAGGGTGCAGAAACCTGATGTTACTACAGATTTCTGTGTTTGACTTGTAGAAATCCAGGGCAAATTAATTCCTGGTGTGGTGCCATTAATTTGATGGGAGTTACATCAGAGGTATGAACTCATTCAGTTATTGCTAGCACCATCTGGAAATTTATAATGCCACAGCAATGTTTCATTTGTTGAAGACACATTCATCCTCTTTGTTTGGGATGTGAAGACAGGGATTAAAAATTGAAGATCACTTTAGCTTGCTCTATATCATCTTGAATTCCCTTGTAGGCTTTGTTATGTTTGGATGGCAAGATGAGAATTTAAATAATATTTAAATAGGCGTAATAGCGCAATCAAGAAAAGACAAAATACATCTCCTGAGGAAAAACAATCTCATGAATATCAACATAATACTTTTACAGTAGGAGTGGATCTACAGAAGTGACATTTCCCTTGGTGCATATAGATAGCCGTCTCTGCCTTTCCTGACACCACTTTGTATCTCTAAGTTGATGTTGGCATGTAGGAACCTCACTTCTAGGACTAGAAGAGACCTGTATTGTGAAGTCCAGCTTTATTCTGTCATGGTTTACCACATTGCATAATTCTGCCAGAAATGTCAGAAACTTCATTTTATCTTCCATTTGTTTAGGAGGTTATGTTGTTTGTTGTCTTTATTTTTATTGGTATTGCATCCAGAAATTTGTTTTCCAGTGATTAGAAACCTTTGTTTAGTTTTGAAACTATGCTTTATTCACGCGGAAACATTGAATCATATCTTAAGCCATTTGCTTTCTCCCCTGCCTCCTCCAGAGCATGGACAGGAATTATGCCTTAAAATGAGTTCTGACTTACTGGCTTCTGCTCAGAAGTCCGCCCAGTGTACCCAGGCCCAGTCATGTCAAAACTTCAGGTAGCTCAAGACCAAGGCTACAGAAACAGTGGGAATATGGACAAAGTTCTAACTACACAGCATATATAGATGTATGTGTGCTATGTATACACATTTATATCTGTGTAACAGATAGCTCTTTGTTGTGCAAGGTGACAAAACTCCAGAGCTGGCAAAAAATAATTTTCTATGAACAAGACTAATTTAGGCATAACTGACTAATTACCACAACCCAGATTTAATGTGGCATCTTTGAGTCAGCTTATTAAGAAACTTTGTGCAGGTATGGAGGAATAATATGTGTTGTCCCATCTGGAAAACTGATTCTTCTGCTCCTCAAGCATCTGCTTATTTCTCTTTCCCATGCCGAGAGCGTGCCTGGGCTAGGCAGCGTGCCCAGCATGGCCCTCCTGCGGTGATCCCCCGCAGACAGCACAGCCCCCGAGGCTGTCGCGCCGGAGGGAAGCTGGCACATTTGCTGGCAGCCCGGGGAGTGATGGAGCACAAAGCTGACAGTCACCTTCCTCATCTTCAGTCTCATTGAGTCATATGGAACGGGGTGAGAATTTTTGTTAAATGTAATGGTTTTGATTAAATATGAATATTGGGGTGTGTTAGCAGGTGTTTACCATAAGTTCCCTGGTAACATAATTTCATAATTTTTCATGAAAGTGCCTACCCTTAGAGGTTCATTTGTTTGCCTATTAGCCCCTTGTTATTTGTGTCTGGTTTGTATTTACAAATCCCACAGTATTCATCAAAACTGTTCACCTTTGAAATTAATGGAAATGTTGCTGTGTAGTTCACTGGAAAATACTGCCTAAGAAAATTTGTATTCTGAATGTTTTAGCAATTATAGTTTATTTTTATTCAGCCAGGATACAGTTAAAAAAAAAAGATATTTTTTTTTCCAATGAATTTTTAATTTAAATAAGCTGATTACATAGCTATCTAATGCTAGGATGATGAACATTAACCACTATTTATAATAAATTATTGTGATGAACTTAGATAGTCCCATAGATGTGTGTGTTTATATGAAGAAGAGAATTTGTGCAACGTAAACCAGATAATTTATCTTTGTTGCAGTCAGCTTGGTAGGCATGTTGGCTCTGGAATTCTAATAATCGCCAATTTTTATGTAACAAAAAGTGGAATACACAGTATTTAGAAACACTCAGAAGGAGAATTTCTTTTCAAGGACAGTAAAAGCACAAAAATGTCTAAAGGGTCACTAATAGCAAAAAAAACCCAACCAAAACACCATCCTCAAAACTGAGTACGGGAGATTATGAAAAATATCAACCAATCCAGTAAATCAGGAAAAGTGTATTTAGATGTAAAGATGTAATAATAAAGTTGAAAAATAAAGGGGAAAAAATAATGAAGAGCAAATCTGAATTTTAAAACAGATTCTGTTAAATACATCTTCCCAAATTGTCAGTCTTATAACATTATGTTTTTTATTTGCCTACCTAAAGACCTACCAAAGAGGACAATTTCTGTTCACTNCATATCATGTGACATAAACAAGGAGCAGCCGGAGAGGTGACTGATGAGTCAAATCCCTTTCTGTCACCCCAAATTCACTGCTGGTATGACTTAATTTCTTTACTCCATTTCTGAAACCTGTGATAAAGAGAGTTTCACTTCTGTGTTTGCTGGTGGGGGACATACTGTCTGGGGGCTTCACTCTAGGGACTCCTGATATTAAAGCAAGCAATGCACTGTGGGGAGCCAGTTTCTGAGGTAGTGTTTTAACATGAGCTCTGCTCCCCACAGTACACCTACAACACTTATATTTTGTTGTTGGCATAGAATAAATCACTCCTTTCTATGAGCTGAAGTGGGGGAAGGAGCAAGTTCTGTCCCAGCTGCATACCAGAATTATTAGTCCTGGTTGTCCTACACCATCCCTCCTCTGAAAGATACAATCTACATCATCTGTAGCCTTTGACATGCCAAAAGTCAGCAGGCTCTGCTGAGTGTTCACTTGGTAGCAATATGGTTATAGTTCATTTTTACCGCTATTTAATTGATGTTTTCTGATGTAACATTTTTCCATGTTGAATACCACGCCATATTTGACACTAGTTAGTGACAAATTTCAATGCCCATAACTGCAGCAGAGAAGCAAGATTTTTGGAAGTTTATGCTGTCGCCTCCCCCAGCACCAAGAGCACCAGACATATTTATTTCTTTCTCTGTTTTCCAACAGTTTAGTTGCTGACAGTCAGAAGGGTGTTTTACCACAGGAGGCAGAGCTGAATCATATGAAAGTTTAGCTATAGCAGAACCCTGGCTGCATTTAACCAAAGCATGAAAACATGCAAATGGAGAAGCCATGAGGTACTGAAGTAGTTTACATTGTTAACATTCATCACAGACTACAGGCATCGTGCCATCTCTGTTCCTCACAGAGAAATAAAACTTGGGCAGCTTTCTGAATTCACTTTCAAGAAGATGCAACACTCAACATCAAAGTAGTGAATTGGTGCTTCAGTCTTACCATCTAGACCAAAAAGTTTATCTAATGTCCAGCCTCAGAACACTCTACATAGCCCAAGAGAAAGGGTCTTCTTTGTTCAAGGGGAAATTTCTATGCAGAAATAGGCCTGGCTCAGAGAGAGGAAAATAGTCTGGGTAGCACACAGTTGGGCACAGTAGCAATCATGTTTGCTTCCTCCTCTCACATGAACATTTATAGAGGTTTTAGTTGCTACAAACTTATCAGCCATCCACAAGTTCCCGTCTGCATCACTGCAGCCTCCTGGTGGCTTGTCCAGTTGCCACTACACTGAAATGATTGCGCTGCCCTTTTAAAGGCATTCTTACCTGCTGGGGTGGAAACTGGCATGAAGAGCATAGGCCGTAACCAGAAAATGTATAGGTACATGGGTACTGCTCTGAGGGCATTAGAAATGGTGTATGCAATTCAAGAGCAAAGGCTGTCCCTTCACGTTGTGTGGTTTGCAGTTGACATAGGGAAGAAAGACAGAACACGTTAGTTACTTTCTTATATATGAGCTTAAAGTTTCATGTGGCTTTACAAATTTGTCAGCTAGTAAGTATACTATCAAACCTATGTAGCATTGTCTTGATAAGTTGCCATCAGGTTGGACAGGTGAAAAAAGACCCAAACTCAATAAACAAGCACTGATACAATTTATTGGTGCTGAAGGATTTATTTTGTTGATACTGTCAGTGTTAGTGTCTCATCTGTCTCCTCTGCAGCCTGAAAAGTTTCTGCAGTGAATTACGGACATTCAAAATTCCTTTTTGACTGATGTTTTGAGTGTTGTAAGCACAGGAGGAGAAGGAGAAAGCGCAGTCTGCAGAACAAAATCTATAGAAACAGACCAAAGAAACCAGCTTGAGCAAACAGAGCTTCAGCATTGGAAACACCAAATCAAAGACTTTCTGTGTCTGGGTGACAATTTAACAGCCATTAAACCGATGTCACTTTGGCAAACATCAGTAAAATGTTTCATCTGGTATAGACAAGCTCTGACAGTTATGAGTTTATAACAATTACTGTTTGTTGGCTAAACCTGGCCTCTGCTTCTGAAGCATTACTGCAAAAAAAGATGTGCAGCAAAATGCAGTCTTGTGTTGTCAGGTCATTTTTACTATGCATTTTCTCTTGTAGAAATAATAATAATAACAACAATAACAGCAACATCAACAGTAATAAAAATAATAGTAGTAGTAGTAGTAGTAGTAGTAATAGTAATAATAATAATAATATAAAATCAACCCAGTCCTTTGTCTTATCAGGGTTTGAACTGTCTTTTGTTCAATTAGGATAGAATTAGATGTACTTTTCCAAGCATGCCAGTCTTTATTCTCTGGGGATGGAGTCCCTTCTTCTCCATGAAGAAAGGACTCTGAAGAATCGTCTCCCAGCTTTCACAAGAATGCTGTGGTGTGGCTCCAGAACATCTAGCTTCTCACCAGCCGCAGCCATATCCTCAAACTTATCAACACAGATGTTCTGTTCAGGACTGGATTCACATAGACTTTTTTCTAGCTTGGCCTATTTCCAAAATACACACGGTTGAGAAGTCTGAGGATGAAGCTACTAAAGTCATGGGGTGATGTTACTCACTTCACCATGATACGTAACAAACAAATGATTTCTGTACTTCAAAGCTTGATGCTGGGAGTTTTGAAAGAGCTGTAGTCAGGTGGGTGTTTCCAGCCCAGCTGACACATTCCTCAAGTACTGCCTCTGAACAGCTCTGCAGACGCAGGGCTATCTTCATGCTTGGTGGTGCCACAAGGTGGTGATGAAAATCTATTCATAATAGACCTCCAGAAATTTAGAATGGCAAAGAGTAGGTCCTTTTAAATGTTTTATCACTTTTACGCTGTGCTGTATATGGACTTTGGTTTATTGCTCTCTGTGCTTACCCTGTTCATATGAGACAGGTTTGCCATGGTTAAGCTGCTCATATGAGGCAGCGGCAGGGAGCTGCGGTGCTCTGGTCCCTCCCCCTGTCCCCAGCAGCAGGGCAGGGTCATCTCGAGCTGTATCGCTGGTACACGGTACCTGGCTCAGTCCCTCGTGGTGAGCTGTCACTTTAAAAGCATTTATCTGCAATGATAAAATCATACACCGCTGCTGCTCTTATTGCAGTACTAAACATCTATTAACACTGACAGTCGAGTAATGAGGTGACTGCAACAATTAATTTCCATGTTTCCATTGATCTAGGCTCTGGAAAATTGTTACACTCATTCTTTATGAACATCCAAATATCTGGAGAGGGGGAAGAAAGGAAGTCCCGTGTTTCAGCACTTTCACCTTTCTGCTAGACGTTGCCAAAAGGCCACTGTCTTTGGATCACTTTCCTGTTTTCAAGTGCCAGAAATTTGATATAGTGTTATTTTATGGTTTGCTGAACATGGGGAGAGTTGCAACCAGCGGTGCATTTCTGCAAAATCAGTGTAACCCTCACTTGATTTCATACTGTTTCAGAATCCAGTGAAATAGCTTCAGTCTTTCTCTGTTTCATGATGACAAATCATTACCAATGTTACCAGGAGACCAAAATATCATTGGAATAGGCATTGAATATTAAGATGACTGTACCTATTGACTGATTACCTGTTGTTTCTTTCCAATAGAATAATAGCATTAAATAACATTGCTACATTTAAAAAAACCCAAACTCACTAAAAATGAGCGATTGTTCTAAAGGCAGGAGATGAAAACCAGGTTTTCCCAAAGGGCAGGCTGCTGTCTGTTCCTGCATTTCTGTTTATAGATCTACACTTGAAATCACCGCTCTGGTTAAAGGTATAGTAGACTGCCTCAGTTCAGTAAAGAGCTTTAGGCTGAAGAATAGACTGTGTGTTGGTAACAGTAACTAACAACAGTAACCATCAAACAGACACAACGAGAGGGTAATATGGTCTCAATTTTTTGGAAGGCAATTGGATCTGCATCTTACGTATATGGGCATAGATCCACTGAAAATAACAGAGTTATATCAGCTTATGTTGAGATTTGCGCCTACTGCTTTCAATAGACCAGTGAGAACGTACTGTGGGCTTGGGCATTATCTCATCTCCTTTCAGCAGCTGACAAAAAGGCAGGAGAGGTCTCAGGAAATGGGATGGACCCAGGGAGTTACAGGGTTTGTCTGCTCAGTGCAACCACCTGTGGAAGAGGCTCCAAAAGGAGCAGTGATGGCACTAGCTCTGACACTCAAGGCGAAACAGCCACAGCTTCCTGGCACCCAGTTAGGGTGGTTGTATTGGCTATGCTGTGTCTGCATGCAAATAAATGGTTAAAGTTCAGTTCTCAGTGTCCCAGAGACTCTTGATCCCTGTGATACCCATTGTCTAACATAAACAAAGCCTTGATGAACACTAACACAACTCCAAAATAAAAAAATAATTTTAAGGCTGCTTCTGCAGCTCTGAAGTGAAATAAATCCAGTCAATACATTGAAAGCCATACTAGGGAAGAAAGTTTTCTGGAAAGTAATTAATTATCTAATTGTCTCTACCAATCTTTGTAGCCATGGTAGTGCTGCATAAAGCCTTAGCACTGCTCACGTGCCTCTGTGCCAGGTGCTACATTAATGTGTAGGAGGCAGTCTCTGCCTCTAAGACATTTGCATCAGCTGTGTATGAAGCACAAATACAGATGAGTGCCCACGCTGGGTACAGAGAGAGGCAGCTGAGACTGATGTCTGGGGGAACTGATCCTCCCTTTCACCTCCAGAGCCAGGGTCTGGATCAGGCTCATGGTGTTGCTGCCTCTGAAGGACACTGCGCTCTTCTGCAGACCTTCTTCCCACATGTAATTATTCTTGGGCATGTGTGATCTGCCTGCATGCAAGTTTGTAATCTGGTAAATAAGTAAAGAGAGGAATGGGAAAATCAGTTTGCCTGCGACTTGCCTCATATAACAGTTTGCAGTGGCTCCAGAGCTGTGTTCAGCCAGCAGGACCGTAACTCTCGGAGGTAATTTGCAAAGACTGACTAACCAGTCTCTGGAGACAGCTATGCAGGAGCTAAGGAGGAGCCTTTCTGTTAAATGTGATCTCAATCATGTTTTCTAGCAGCGTGCTTGGAGAGAAATGTGGCAAGCATTTAAATCGCTTGCTGAAGACCACTACTCCACCAACAGTGGTGTAGCGAGAGGCATGAACTCACGGCAGTGAAGTCAAAAAGGCAGCTCAGCAGATTTTCAGGAGTGACAAGCAGCAATCTCACTAGGCTTATTGGAAATACTAAAAAATAAGTAAAAGTAATGAAGTAGGTTGCAAGAAGAACTGAAGCATAGGAAAATTTTGGCTGTGACATACAGGACAATTCCAGATCATTGGCTACCACAACTGGCAGCCTTCTAATAATTTATGAGTAAATTTCTCATTGTAATATTTGTTTTGCAAAAATTTTTAGAAAAACATGATCAACCAGGCATAGCACGTATTGCATGCATTACTGCAAATAAATCTTAAGGGCAAAATGAATGTGTGGGCCCTGGTGTGGGAGTGTAGTCACTGATTACGGTGAGGTTGCTCCACCTTTTTCGGTCTGCTCTCCGTCTGGTCAACAATTTGCTCTGCACAATGTCTTTCAATTCCATATTTGTTTATGTCATGATGCTACAAAACCTAAACTTCAGGCTGTTGAATTTCACAGCCAGATTGAAGCATTATAGCCCGACACACGTTTTAGCCTCTTTGCTGCCAAACCCTCCAGCTGAGAAGTAACATAGAAAGCAAAAGTAACATTCAGCCTGATGAACTCCTTGATTTGGACAGGTATAGATCCACCAAAAGGCCATGCTAGCACTGCACAAGAAGTGCAAACAGGCATTGACAAGGGCATTAAAAACTCAACAAAACACAGATTTACTATATGTTTATTACTATATTTTTTTAAAAAACCCTCTTCATAGAGGAGTGCTTGCAAACTGCATTCTCTCTTCACTACCCATTTTTTTTTATACTTATCACTCTATTTCCTTCTTTATTGCCTCAAGAGATTTTTCAGAACTTGTTCTCTTTCTGTTATCTACATTTTATTTTCTTTAGAAAAAGGAAAATGCTTTTTCATTTTTTTTCTGTAATCTTTTTCCATGAATTCTAGCTTGAAGTTCCTCTCAAATACAAGTTTTGTAGTGACTTTAATTTCTCTAATGCCTAAAGTGAGCCTCTTGTCTGATCTTAGCCTTCTACTTCCTCTCTTTCAATAGACCTGAAAGGAAAGACCTCTGTAAAAGCCACTTGCAAATGAGGAGACGCATAAAAATAATGCCAACCCTTAATTCTTCAAGAGAGCAATTTATATTTTCTTGTAAGGGCAGAAAAGTGAGTTATTTTCTTTTATTAAAAGTGCAAAATTTAGCAGCCCAGTAAATGGCTGGGAAGAAAATCCCTGTGTTCAGGTTATCAACAAGGCTTCAACTCAGCAACTGTGCGCTAACGGAGAGCCTGGCTCAGCAACCAGCCTGGTTCGTCTGGGGAAAAAGTCCACAGGACAGATAGAAATATGGATATACAACTGAACCTGTCTGGTCTCAGCTAACTAGTTAATGGAAGGAGAGGGGCACTTCCCTCCAATATCTACAGTACGAGGAGAAAAAATAATCCCTGGAGATGTTTCTGTTGTTTGTAAGGGGTCCTAGACAGCGAGTTGCCTGTAGACTATTGACTGTTAGGAGGCTAAAGCTACGTGTAGGATCCCACTGTGTCGGTAAATAGTGAGCAAAAGGCAAGTAATAATTAGACAACATCTAGAAAGTTACAGGCAGCCAATTACAAACAGCACCATCTGGCCACCCCTGCAATCAGCCTCTAGCTTCTGTTTTAATGGTGTGCACCCGTTGCACCTTGTGGTTTTCAGAGTGGCTGCAAGTCACTGATGGAAATAGTGGGATCATCTGTTGGAAATATCACTCACTGCTTGGAAAACTGCATGCCTATGCATTTTGTGTGGACTAATTATTTAGCAATAAGATCTATTCATTGTGGTAACTATCCCTTTGAAAATGGCATCTTTAATAAACATTTGGAATATTTGAGTGGAAAATTTATCTTTGGCTTCAGGAGTCGAAGGAAAATAATCTGGCCCTTTTCCTTGTCTGTTCTGCTTTGTGCAAGCGATCTGAGAGCACAGCCTGCAAGGCTCGCCAGGCAGATCTAAGCTCTGTGTTACATCCACTGCACCACTCCTTTCCCTTCCCCAACTGCTTTAACAACAATGCTTCCTCTCTCTTTTGGGTACTGCCATCCCACACCCAGGTACCCTTTGGCTTCTTTGCATTTGATTTCATTGTTTCCTACCACTTCTTTGTCCCAGTATGCCGGTGTGCATTCAGGGGCAAGCCTGGGTGCAATTAAGCAGAGCTCATTGCTGTCTCCCAAGTGCAGGCTCGAGAACTCAGTAACGATCAGAAAAACTCTGGTAACAGTAAAGAAGTTGGTAACATCTTTGCTCCAGTCTTCTGTTAGCTTTAATAAGATTCACCTTAAAACCCTACAAACTTACCTGTTCAAAAGGATGAATAAATGACTTAATTGCTTAGTCAGAAAGAAGAATCAGATAAGATTTAACGGTATCACCCAACCTGAAGGGATCTAATTCTGGCTTTCAGTAAAGTAGTGTAAAAAGATTATTTTCTCACCCATGGGAATTATTACATGACTGCAAAAATTTTCCCGTAGAAATGGAAACATCCCCCTTCTATACCTTCTGCTGATTTCTGCCTGTGAACTACAACTCTGGCAGTCAGTGCAGTGAATAAAGACAGGGAAAAAAAGGGGTGAGAAAGAAAGTGCATGTGGGGAACCCTCTGAAGAACAAAGCCACGGTTTGTGACACCAGAGGGCAATGTTCTCTTGCGATATCCATTGTGGGACAAAACCACGAGCCTGAAAAATCTGCATCACAGGCAAAAGATCTTTTGAAAAAGACCACAGTTTTGAAAAAATGTAGTTTACAGGGTGGTGTGCTAAGCTATACTATCAGTTTTGAAGCTTTGCATGACGTACAGGTATTGGTTACACAGAATGCTTTTTTTAAAATCAATTTTAAGTTTTAAAGTGGATCATATGTGCAATGTCAGCAGACATGCAATGTCAGGGAAAGCTGAAAATCTCAAGCACATGTGTACTCAGGGTAAACATGGTATAAAAGTACTATATTCACCTTTTTCTTTGAGTGCACAAAATAATCATGAGTCTTACCTCAACTGAACTGGGTTCGTGCTCATGTCGTGGCTCAGTAAAAATTAAGGTCCTAATAGGTTAATAAGCATATGTGACATTGCAATAAAAGTGAAAAAGACAGTAATGCCATGCTTTTCTTTAATAAAAGTATTGAAAACAGGTGTGCACATTTCTCCCCCTGTGCCATTTCCACAGTGGGTTTATTAGCTTCAAAATTAAGTGAGCTGAAGTGATGCAACCTGTCCCTTTCCTCCAAATAAAATAAGAAGGCACTGTTGATTGGTCAGGGCCATGCTGGAGCCTGTTGGAGCCCCTGGCTCCAAGTGTGTGTGTGCTCAGGCAGAGCTGAGGTCCAGGTGATGGGCAGCTCCCCTGGGCAGCCCCGCTGAGGTGCAGCACCCCTGCCTGCAGCACATGGCCATGCATGTCTGTCTACCCTTCGTTAGGCAGGGTGGGAGGGGTGATTTGTCTTTAACTGGGTAATTATGTCTGTTAAATGAACAAACATCTTGCACAGAAATTAAGGTAGATAGGAAAGATGTCATGGATGGCCTGAGGGGCAGGTGTGAAGGCAAAATCCTCAAAAAGATTTAAGCATCACAGGGCCAAGTGCTAACTTGCTATTTTCTGCAGTCCTTATCTGATGAGTCAGAAATAGACATTTAAAAATGGGGTCTACAAAGTTATTAATGGTCAGATTTTTCTGAAAGGGCTGGAACAAGGGGTGGAAATTAACCAGCAACATTTGGTAAATAGGCTGACTAACCTGGCTTCGTCCTGAAAGATCTTAAAACTTTCTTCCCTCTCTGGGGACTGTCCTAGTCCTTTGGGAAGAGGTAGGGTGTACATTGAGGGGGCAGAGGAAGGACAAGAGAAAGCTCAGAGGACAGGAGCAAAGGTGACTGAAGGTGAGCAATGGCTTGTGCACAGGAAACACCTCCATGGGCACCTCCAGAAAACAAAAATGAGGGGCAAAACAGAGGATGCATGGTGTGGAGAAGGTGAGGAGGCATGATGGTTCAGTGTTTCTCCTGTTGAAAGAACTAAGGGGCATCAAGAGAAATCAGCTGATAATAGACTCAAAATAAGCAATGTCTTCATAGACATTGTGGATGCTGGAAGCTTGCATTGATTTGTGGAAAGCAATCCAGCACAGAAAATCCAGTAAGGACTATTTAACAAAGAGATACCACCTTTGTATCAAGAATTCATTAGCCACAAACCTGTGGATCTGGGACTGACTAGTGGGAAAGCAGCACTGTAGGCTTTCCTTGTTTCTGTACTCTTCCCTAGGGACCTGCTACGGGTCACTGATGGAGACAGCCCTGCAGGAGGCGGACCGCTGATTTGAACTGGTACAGCTATATCTTATGAATTTATTTCTACTTGCTGTTGTTTTTCCACTTTTTATTGAATAATGACATTTCCCATTTTCTTTGGGTAGAGAAAGGTAGAATGTGCATAACTTTAAAGGTTAGAGGTTAAGTTATCCGGTTCTTCTTCTGCCTCCCCCTGCCATCCACAGCTGCATCAAATCCACATTATCACTTTGTCTTAATTATCACATTATCTTCTAGGGAATTTCAAATATCTTGTTGTGGCTTATGAGCTTTACTGACCTCACTTGTGTGCAAGGATTATATAAGAAACTTTGACAGAGACACTAATTAAAACTCTGCAGATAAATGGAAAGGGGGATAAAATGGAATAAGGCTTGGTCAGAGGCACATTGTGTCAGGCTATCCTGATGCTTGTCTTATCAAAGAAGATTGATAAGAATCTTCATTTATGTGTCCAGAAAAAAAAAAGATGATTCTGTAGACAAAAGCAGTAGATCAAATCTATCTGACCTTGAGAAAAGCATCTGATGCAGTGCCACATGGGAAATTATTAGCTAAAAATGGTGAAGATGGAGATTATTACAGGAACTGAGATGTGGTAAGGAGCTCTCTAAATGAGATATGACAATGACTCATGCTGTGAAGCAAATGATCAAGCTGAAAGAGATTACTAGACAATTTCCTTAAGGACTGGTCTCAGGACAGATCTTATTTGATATTGCCAATAAAGACCTTGGCATAAAAGACAGGAGCATGATAATGAAATTGGCTGACACATATAAGAAGCATCTGTAGTGTACAGCAGTACTGGAGTCTTGTACATTATCATGGGGTGATCTTGAGGACCAGAAGGGTAGAAATGGATACAGTAGGAGATGGGCCAAGGACACACATCTTGGGGCTAATGGGATGAGTCTGTGCTAGGATCTCAGTGGTAGGAAAGGACATATGGGAGAACATCTTTTAATACAAGAGATCAAAAGAGGTTGGCTTAGTTAGCAAAGTAAGATGACAGCTCTGATGGGGGTGGAGAGGGTGGTTGTCTCCTATAAGCATGTCCCAGAGGAGGCTGCTGAGATCTGAGAAGAACTAGTTTAACTAAATGATGTGTTTGTGAAAAAGCTATTTGGGGATGAACCAGCCATAAATCAGTTACAGCTGCAAATTGGAAAGATTTCTTACCATCTGAAGACTGAGAGCATGGAGCCATATTCTAGAAGGAATAGTAAAACCAAAGAAACCCCTAGTTTCAAGATGATGCTTGATAAGCTTGTATTATAGATTATCTGATAATTCCTGCTCGTAATGAGTGAAACTGGACTCAGTTGCTAAAACGTCCTCTTCCAGTCCTACAGTTGTTTCAATCATTTGGTTATAAGCAGTCTTGCTTTTACTCAAAAAGTACTGAATTCTTTCATTCGGATAGACCAGATTCAATAGAGACAGTTGCCATCCCAAATGCCTGTTAGCATAATAACTAAGATGCATGCCCACATAGGAGTTGAATCAGGTTTCATACCACCCTTGGAAAAATAAATAAATGGAGGTAGACAGAACCTTCGTTCTTTTCTCCTTTGAAATTCTTCTGCCAGCACCTTAGTAATGTGTTTCTCCTTTCAGGCCACACTGAGATAAAAGTTGCACCAAGCTGCCATAGTGTCACAGCTTGTAAGGCCAGAACAGATTGCTGGGTCAGCTGGTGTGACCCTTGGTATTTTTCAAGGCTCTGTGGTACCTTGCTTTCACTACCTTATCATATAATGTCTCATCTTATACCAATGACCTACAGGGTTTTTCTTGTTCCTTGGAAGAAGGATTGGATGATTTCTATACAGCAAAGAATTTATTAAAATCGTTCTAGTTCCTTTCCGTGTTTATGAGCTGTCCTTAAGTTGATTTATGTTCCTAAAATATGTCACTCAAAGTCATTAAGTGCTGCTAGCATATTTGAGACTAAGAACTTTTCATATGGTACTTATTGTTCCTGCTAATCTGTAGTGTGTTAATCAGAATTTTCGTCACGCTATATAGTGGGTATAATAAGGCTGGCATCATAAGGTTTTTGATGTTGCTGCTGTTCCCTGACTGCATGGGTCACAAACCATCCAAGCACATTAAAAAAAAAACTACTGACCACTTCCAAACAAACATTTCTATATTTGGGTAGGGTTTTGTAACACATTTCCTTTCTGGAGGTATCTTTGACTACAGAAGTGTTCTGCAGACCAGCATTCACTGAAAATGATGNGATGGGTCACAAACCATCCAAGCACATTAAAAAAAACCTACTGACCACTTCCAAACAAACACTTCTATATTTGGGTAGTGTTTTGTAACACATTTCCTTTCTGGAGGTATCTTGGACTACAGAAGTGTTCTGCAGACCAGCATTCACTGAAAATGATGGCTGGCGCTGTGATGCAGGTAACACTGAAATGGGCCCTGGGTTTTACTCTGAACATTCAGCTGCAGGCATCGCTCTGCTCAGCTTTGCAGTTTTATAGCACTTCTAGTAGCATACTTAGCCAAAACTTTTAATCATCAGCTTTGGTCATTCTTAATCTTGTCAGCTCATGAGTGTGTGAATATTACCTTTCTTCCTATAAATTGTTCCCTTGAACAGATAGCGATCAAGTTGCTGCTCCTCTGGGTAATTGCTACTATGTTGTATCTGACGATCTTGATATGTGACCTTCATTACACTGACTTCCACTGGAGTTAGCCACAATAAAGCGTGATGAGAGAAAGAAATCAGTATCTGACTTTCCCATATATGTGGAAAGCGCATATGTGTGTTTTATGTAGATTAATGTGTACACCTATAAATACAAGTTAATCTAATTGTTCATTGTTCTCAAACCGTGGGCATGATGAACGTTTTCAAAATGAGAACCTTGTTTGTTTAGTTTTACATGTGTATTGTAGAACTAGGAACAATGGAAGAAAATTACATCAAGTGTTGCTTTGCTGCAACTCCCAACTCCACAAGAAAAAAACCCTGCAAGGATATAGGCATAGCTGCTTGTTCTGCAGAGATTCAGAACAATACTGCTTACCATCTGTTGAAATATAGTAACAAGACTACATGGCACATTTCCATGGGATTTTCATTTATTCCAAACACTGTAGCAGAACCAGAATC
Organism: Himantopus leucocephalus; assembly: GCA_003993805.1. NCBI lineage: Eukaryota > Metazoa > Chordata > Aves > Charadriiformes > Recurvirostridae > Himantopus > Himantopus leucocephalus. The sequence continues at coordinate 37,133,889 of RSEF01000003.1, read as the reverse complement.
CTTTGAGGAATGGGAAGAATAAAATAGCAGCGGATTTTCTGTACGAGAAGAGCAAGGTTTTCTATATGAGCAAATGTGAGAAGCAAAGCAAAGAGGAAAATGAGCTGATAAAACTGGTGGAAATTTCTGAGTATGGATGATTCTCCCCTTCTGCATGTCAAATTTTTAGATGACTAGTATGTTTAAAATCTCCTTGGGGTAACCTCATGGTGAAGATTAGTACTGAATTCAAAGATGAAGAGCTGAGTGAAAACTCCCCATCATATATATTCTCTTGGACTGTTTATTTGCAAGTCTTTGACGTACTCCCATGTCTAATACAAGCAAGGTGGCTTCAGTGGTCACCTAAGAACGTTCTTAGCTAGTCACATCTGTGAACTATAAGTGTTGTCTGCCTGCTCCCATACAGGCTTATTTCTTGCTGCTTGCTTCAGGTGCTCCTTAAGTTCACAGATGACTACATCTCCGTATGTAAAATTTTCCAAGGAATATTCTCCTGACCATGCCCAGAACTGCAGACCACCAAGAGCTGAGCTGCCAGGCCCCAAAAGTTNCAGGCTTATTTCTTGCTGCTTGCTTCAGGTGCGTCTTAAGTTCACAGATGACTACATGTCCATATGTAAAATTTTCCAAGGAATATTCTCCTGACCATGCCCAGAACTGCAGACCACCAAGAGCTGAGCTGCCAGGCCCCAAAAGTTTTTTGATGCTTAGGGCACATAAACTCCAGTTTTGAAAGGTTTTTCCTACATTTAGGTTGTGGTGTCACTGAGGTCTCTGTGTATCCGAGAGCCGCCAACTGGCTGTGCACTGCCGCAGTGTGAGGTGGTGGTTCCAGCGCCCATTGCCAGTAGAAAGTGGTGATGATACCACCAGACTTCCATGTCAGCCACATGCCTATTTTGACACAATCAATAAAATAGTGGTTTGGTGGTCAAGGGTTGGGGTGGGACATGGCTTTTGTCCACACATTTATTAACCTGCAGTACCGCAGCTGTGCCTCCTTCCATGCTGCCCTGGAGTTTGGGTGATGCGACATGTGCTGTGCTGCTTCTAGCTCTGCCCTGGCTGCTTAGACCCTACAGAAGATACTTCTGGCTGTACAAGTGCAGGGTCAGAGTTTGATTGCAGGTGTCTGCCAGACAGCTGTAGGTCAAGGTAACATGAAAGGAAGAATTAATTCAAACTGGCCAGTGTAGGATTATCCCCATTGCAAAGATATCAAAACTGAGGAACAAATTTTCAGATGCTGATTTTTCCCCCTTGTTCCTTCTGTTTTGTCTTTCCTAGCATTCACTTTGTTGCTACATCCTTTAGCGGTTCTCATTGCCTCCTCCCTTCCCGTTATCCCTGGTGCAATACACTTACGTGCTTGAGAGGGTTAGAAAGGATGCTGCCTGTGTCAGAATCAAATATTCTCCCAGAGGCTTAAAATCATCTAGTCATGTCTGTATTGGCTGCTGCTGCAGTTACCCACAGTACAGACCACACCAGCAGTAGAGAAAGAAGGCAGGTGGGTGTTTAAGGATGTTTAAACTTACCGGAGCATATTTTCACTGGGAGCAGAAGGACAAGTGTTATTCTACTTCTCCCCATAAAATACAGTTTTATTTGTAGACTGCATAATAACAGCTAATCACGTATTTCCTCCAACCCTTACCTGTGGGAATATAGCTAAAACACAATCTCATACCTCCCAACAAACAGCAACTGAAGCTTTCTTTGTTGTCTTATGATCTTCAGAGGCTGCAAAATGGCAAGCCTTCCAGACAACCCCCCTGTAAAGCCTCTCTTCTTTTTGCCTTTATTTCAATATCTACAACCATAGGGCTGGATTTATGAGGATTTATGGTATATTCTGTGCTGCTTCTTGGTATTTTAAGTTCTTGTAACTCAGACACAAAGCACTGGAGAGAGAATCTACAGAAACAATGTGCAGTGTGAAATGGGGGACCTTTTCTCTTACGAGGCTTCTCATCTTGGAAGACGTGGCTAGTGTGTGGCTAGTGGGTTTTTGTTCCCTGCCAGAGGGGGTACTGACTCCTTGACACGATTCACGGAGACAACAAGCAGAGTCGTGAGGCTGAGAGCGCCGGGTAGTGGAGAAGTCATTAGCACAGCATATAAACTGCCGGCAGTGGGTGTTGCCTCCCCCTCCTGCATGTCATTCCATTGCGCTTGCTGTCAGAGCTAACAATGTGCTCTGCAGGCCCTTCTTTTCAGTGAGGATGCTGTTTGTTTTCTATGCCGGTCTGTTGCTGCTTTTTTCCTCCTTGTTCCTTGTCTTAAGGCCTCTTCAGAATAAACAGCGACGTGCTAGAATCCTTGTGTTATCACAATCATAATATAAAATAGATAGCACTAAGGATTGAAAACGGCGGAGAATAAAAGAAAATGGGATCATTAGCTTTAGGTTGAGACCTGGGCAGGGTGCTGTACCTGCAGGCTGAGGCATTGAGGCGTGCAGCAAAAGCGTTAGCCATGATATCTGACATTTCATCTTGAATCTTTTAGTCTATAAATTTTTGGTCCAGTGTATTTATCAGCTCACATAAGATCAAATACTGTTTGGTAATTAATTTGACAAAGAGCAAAAAACCATCAAAAACTTGTGTGTGTGAATATATACGCTTTGCTATCTCTGTTTCTCAGACTAAAATCACTTTGACAAGATATACGCAGTACTTGATCTTAAATATAAAGTCTCAAATATAAAGATCTGAAGCTGGAAATGAGCATGAGTAAATAGCATAAAATTTAAATATTATGTAAAATTGTTCATTTATTTCTATCCTTTTATTTTTGTCACCTTAAAGTATTGAAATGCTGATTAATTTGTTAATGGTACTGGGAGGGTTTCTTATCAGTGCAAACAGGAATTATAGCCTCAGACATTTTGTGCCTTTGGAAATCTTCTGTTTCTCTACTTTGGAGCTCAGTAATGATGAGTAATTTTCTATATATGCCGTAGCACAGTAATTGTGCTGTTCTGAGCCTGTTATGTCCAGATTAGATTAAACAGAGAAAATTAGTTCTTATCATAATGCTTCATTAAAATTTTAGAAGTAGGGCAATATCAAATGAGAATTTGACTTCATTATCTGCAGAAATATGAAGGCAGTTACATTTATGCTACTTATCATATCCAATTAGACTGTGCTTGTGAAAACAGAAGAAGAGTTAGCCTTCAGTCTTCAGTGTGGCTTTTCACAAACATGTGTGATATTTTCCCATACAAACTGCCAGCATCACTGAGGGCACATTTAACAGCAGTTGAAGAGCTCATGTGATTCATAGGTGCTACCAGCAGTGACAAATTTCACTCTTGAAGAACGAAAGTCTTGCATTTTTGTGTTGTTTTTGAAGCTGCTCCTGCTGACTTTAAAGTCAGTGGAAGATTAGCCATTCATTTCACAGCCAGGAGTGTCAGACTCTTAAAGAGCACTTTGATTTGCTCTTAAATCTACCCCTTAAGTATGAATTTCCACACTTACCAAAACCAGTCTGGAAAGCTCCTGGAAGGAGAGTGCTCTCTTATAACAGTAGCTATCACTTCTGAAAGTGAGAGGGAAAAGGCTCAAGGGATCACTCTTGGACAGCAGCTCCACAGTCTTTGCACAGCAGCAATTCTGTTAAGCAATTAAACACCCATCCTTTCATCTGTGATGTGCTTTCATGTGTTCTTAAATTTCATAAACTGCCAAATTAGGTATTCAATAGTAAGTGGTAAATTGCAGTTCTTATTTTAACAACCAACAATTAGTCCAGCAAATTATGGGGTTTGATTGCTGAAGCAGTTTTGGACGTTAACAGGCAAATAGTGAGATAAAATAATGATCAGAATGAGTCTAAACTCAGAAATTTGCCTATTGTACAGTTAGTGAAAACTCTTTAGGTGGTGATAATGCTGCAGTGTGACAGTCCTGGACTGGTCTCCAGACAGCCAGCTCTGCCCCACAATCATCATTCCCAGTAGATCAACCAGGAAAACGTAGGACTCCTCATCCATGGCTGTGTGGGCTTTGACTCAGTCTGCCATGCAGCCAGGAGAACATTTGGTGTTCCAGTCTGGCGCCAGGTTTTCTTTTGGGCCTCATTTTTTTCTTCTGCCCCAGCCTACAGGTTTTAGCATGCATACGGCTGTACGGGTCCCTTTCACGAGCTGCTCGTCACTGGCTGGTTGTCATCATCCCCACAACCACTTGTGGCCCAATTTGTTTCAGTCTTGCAGAGATCAACTAGTACTTCCCTCAGTACACATCCTACCCAGAGATGTCGTATAATCTTAAAATCTGACAAGAAACGATATTTAAACAACCCCCCCACCCCCAACTTTGTAACAGCAGACAGCTCCCTGTCTGGCATGTTTTGACAATAGCTCCTTTAGATCAGCATGTTTCATATAAACAACATTTTGTTCTGCACACTGACAGTCTGTGATAAGTTCTGTTACTACTGAACGGGAGAAACACATCTGGTTATCCTGATATGGAAAAGACCCTGTCACTGATAAATATATATCTTTTTTAAAGCTAATCTGTTACAAGGTACTTACCTGCAGGGCAAAATATCTAAGATGTAAACATTTTTCTTGCAAGAAGCCTTCTAACAGAATGATGTGTCAGAAATTTAACTAATTCTTTTCAAATACATAAGCGTTTAAGAGAATCAGCTATTTATTTATTTTTGGTGCCGTCCTCCTTTTCTGTGAATGTTAGCACTAGGATATACAGTTCTCTGCATTGGTTGATGAAAGAGAAAAATAGTTGTCCTTGTCTGCTGCTATTTTTCCCCTTTCTTGGAGAATCATCTAACGTCTGTAGAACAGACGTACCTATTTTAGGATCTGTGATGGAAGGTGGGCAGGAAAGAAAGAACTTTCAAATGATGTGCATGCAGCGTCAATGGAAAAATATCTTTTTAATAAAGAGACTTTGTATTGTCATTTAAAACTATGACTGTCAACTGGGATTTACATCTTCATGACTCCAAGGGTTACATTAAATATGTTACTACTAAAATATAGAGCACTAGTGAGGCTGTCAAATATACTGAAACTTAGTTTGGAGTCATGGCACTTTAATACACGTGAGACATTTTTACTATTTGTGGGGGATAGAGCTTGGAAAATTTTTTAGACATTTTTTAAAAATGAGGTCTATATGAGAAACTCCGCTTAATTTTAGTGATATGACATAAAATCTAATGGCTCTAAATCNGGAGTCATGGCACTTTAATACACGTGAGACATTTTTACCATTTGTGGGGGCTAGAGCTTGGAAAATTTTTTAGACATTTTAAAAAATTGGGTCTATATGAGAAACTCTGCTTAATTTTAGTGATATGACATAAAATCTAATGGCTCTAAATCTCTTCTATCTTCAAAAATATAGATGAATTNCTCTTCTATCTTCAAAAATATAGATGAATTCTCAGGCTCAGTTAACAGGACAAACTAATTACTCTGCACTCTCAGTCTTCAGCTCAACCTGCTGATAAACTCTCACTGAACTGAAGCTTGTATATGTTACTACATGATAGTTAACACGAGGAATATTTTTCCCAATCTTGCAATACTCATAAACTTAACCTGTTTTTAATATGCTATTCAGACTTCTGAAAACCAGCAGTGACATTCGGAAGGTAACATATAAATGATTGCCTTACTTATCTCACACATTTTCACCATGTTTTTGTTACTGGATTTGGTTTGGTTTTTTTTTTTTTTTT
>RSEF01000003.1:37110790-37128059 GCA_003993805.1 Himantopus leucocephalus | reverse complement strand
TTTGTTTGTTCGTTTGCTTGTTTTAGATATAATTCTGGACATTCTCAGTAGTTTGAGTCCTACCCAAAGGTTAATATCTCCTCTCCTGTAAACATTTATGCTCTTTCACTCATCTCCTCCTTACATACCCTGACATCCAACTGTGCACCATCAGTTCCTGTCCATTTTACAGCTGCCATCTCCAAGTTATCAGCTGTTTCCAGCACTCTAGAATAGTTACGAATTTCCGTCCTTATTGACATATCACTACGGTGTTTATGTTAGCATTTAAATGCTGTATAAATGTCCTGTTTATTGCACATAAGTTATCCCTAAGCAGGTGTACGCATCCTTTTAACTCCGCAACAGGCTGTGCAAATGTGCTTTTCAGAAAAATGATGGACAGACTGAGAATATGCATGACTGATAAAATACTCATAAGTGTTTCTTGTTCTCATACTCATATGAGAAATAGGAGAAGTCCTTGTCTCTAAGGACTTGGGGACAGAGGCAGTGAAATGCTTTGGATGAGACATTCGGCAGCAGGAGGATAAACAGCCCCTGGCAACGCCAGCGCTGCAAGGAGCTGCGGGGAGAGCTGCCATTTGGCCAAGTCGAAACAGATATAAAGCAAGAACGTACGCACTGATGATTTGTTGCAATGGTGTGCTGGCTCTTTGAAAACAGTCCTTGAGCTAAAGGGGAGCTCAAGTCACACATATGTGCAGCCCTTTGTAAGAGATGACCAAAGTCTCGGAGGACTGTATTTTTCCTGTGTGACTCAGTAACACAACGTTGTGTCTCTTCTAGTTGACTCCCTCTATCACATTGCCCTTTTTCCTATTTGGCACCTTCTTAAACGCATGCTGCCAGAATACTGCTTCAGACTTAATGTATTATTTCATTTGGTTCATAACTAACAAAGGTTTTCACGCTTCTATTACCTTTCGCACACATCGCTAGATAAGATGCCTGAAACAACTCTTGATCAAATGATTAGTGAGCTGCCTGTTTGAATCCTTTACAAGCTGTTATCCACAGCATTAGAAACAAATCTTTTTTTTTTCCCTAAAGTTCCTGTAGACAAACACAAAAAAATTAAATTGGGGTTGAAGGGAAATGAAAATAAGTGTAATTTGGGGTCCATTCCACCTTATGGAATGTTTTTTATGCATGAAAGTGTTATTTAACACTTTTAGATAGTGGAATTTTTGAAGCAACAGCAATAAAAGTCCGAACACTTGAATATTTCCATGTTCTCTCCCCCCTCTTTTTGGTTACTCACTAAATTTGAGCAGAACATGTTAGTCGTTTCAGTCCCTTGGGAAAGTTCATTTTTCATGGAAAATGCACTCTTCACTGAAGAACTGCATCAACTTCCATTTGACCTTAGTTTGAGCAAGAAACGTAGAAAAATCAAAGTTTTCAATCTGTATCTTCCACCCGTGATTGTGTCCTGCCAGTGCTTTGGAAGACCGGGACTGTGTGAGCTGAAGAGTGCTGTTCTGCTCAGGCTGACAGGGAAGATACAGAGCCACAGCCCTCAGGATTAGGCCACATATAAGACTATGACAAACTAGCAACTTTGGTGAACCTGTGTCTGTCTGCAGTGCAGTTTTGAATCGTTTCTGTGAGTGGAATCAATATATTGTGAAAGAAATGAGATAAGAAAATAGATGAGAAGGAATTTGTGCAAGTAAAAGTTTTTCCTGTCTCTCCCCAGACATTGTCAGGTTGAAGAATAAGCCTTTTCTCATCTTGATTTGCTGTCTCTTTTTTTTATTTTATTAAACAAAGGAAATTGCTTATTTCATACTCTGTAAACTTTAGCTGATTCTGTTTGCCCCCACCCTCCACCTACACAGAAAAAATGTTCCTAAAGTATAAACAAAGCTTTTGTATGTGCTAACAAGACTGCTGAATCCGGAGGTGTAAATAACTGGCAGGTAATATAGACCAAGGTGTTTAAGTGAGAAAGGCAAGCCTTCTCAAGAAAGAGCAGAGAGTGATGCAGATAATCCACACCCTCTTTTGCCCTTGCATTCTCTGGAGTTCCTTCTCCTTCTGGCCCAAGTAGCAGAAACCAGAAGTTTTGATGTTGTCATTACTTGTCCCTGAGCACCTCTCTACAGTGTTGCCTCTGTAGTACGATGCTCTCTGTGTCTCCTGAAGGACAGGTTGCATGAAATCAAGGCTACAGCTACCTCAGTGCTGAACTTTAGTTAAGGCAATTAGTTACCTGTGTATGAGTAAGCCTAGGCGCAGAAAGGCAGCATTGCTTTTGCCTGGACATACACAAACTGGCGGAGCACCACAAGCTCACAGAAGTGCCCTGTGCCCATTTTGCCCTTGGTTTCCATAAGGGAATTGTCTATACAGGGCAACGCTGGGGTGGTTTTGGAGGGTGACCTTTCTGCATTCAAAAAGTAGGCAGGTAGCTTGCAGAGGAAGAAACCGCAAGAAGCACTATCTTTTGCCACACATTCTTCTTCTTCTTCAGTTAGCATGCGGGAAAGTTGTTTTCTCCAGTCCGAAATGAATGTTAAGTGCTATATAGACACATATCAAGTGCTGAAACTGTCCTAAATAGGTGTACAACAGCTCAGCATAACCTGTGTTATGGTGCTGCAGGTCAGTGGGAGGCAATACCAACCTGGTCTCCTGAGTTGGAGCCCAGGAACTGCTCTTTTTGGATGCAAAAGGTTGAGATAAAGCCTGGGTATCTGTTACTGTCACCAGCATTTCTTCCCTTTTTTGAAAGGACAGCCTAGAGGTAGCTTCACCCAACAGAGATCCAAGTTTTAGTGTTCCAGTCCCAGAAGTGATTTGCCAACCTTTAATGCCTTCTCTTCAGCATTAGCCTGATGGTTGGCCCAGCCTGGGAAAGAGCGACTGCCCGGGAACTGCGATGCCCTCCCAGGTACTGGTCTTACACCTCTGAAAGACTGGCATTGTTATGGACATATCTCCTGTTTCTCTGTCCTCCAGCAACTCAGATTGTTCTGCAGATCTTTCCCTGGGAGAACTTCTCTTTCCTTATAGCTCCAAGATGGAAATAACAGACTAGAGGATAGAGAGACTGTGGTTGCTCTAGTGAGTTTGCTTGCACTTGCAATGTGAATACCAGAAGAACACTGCCCACTGTCTGGCTGACACTGCTGATCCACCATATCAAGTACCAGTGGATGAAAACTACTCTTACCTCTGTGCGAGTTTCCAGCACCTGGGCTGGGGAAAGTGCCTAGGCTAGCTGCAGGAAAAATTGACTCTGTATATGTAATATCTCTCTTTCACTTGTACCTTCAAGTAATGAGCCCCATAGGACAAAATAATGTTATCATCTGGTACAGTTACTGTCTGGTACTTTAATATTAATTCATAAGATTTTTTTTTTTTTTATTTTAATAGGGTGTTATTTCTGTTTGCAACATACATACAGTGCTTCTATTCCAAACATTTTTCTCCAAAATACCAGAAAACAGCCTACAGTATCCTCATCGGAAGAGAGATAATTAACAAATAATAAAGGAAGTGAACAGCCTACGAGTCTCGAACCTAACAGAATGCCAAACTAATTATGTGCAGGAATGACAAGGCACTGGTGGAGCACAGGAATAACAACTGAACCATGAGCGTATATGAAAACACGCTTGTGGGACTGCAGTTGCTCATTCCATAGCAATTTAGTGGATGCACTGAACTTAGGATCCTGAGAAAGATGAGAAATCCTTTTTGACATGTTAGATGGGTGTCTCAGGCTTTAGGGTGAAAAGTTGCATTTGTAAGATTAAAAATTACAACCCTCTTAGAAGCACCGAAGTGAATTATGATGACTCTTTTAAAGGTCTCTGTCACAACTCCATTGATCTTTGTTGCTTTACTCACTGACTTTAATAAACTGGCCCGTAAGGAGAGTTTTCTTTTGTCCTCAAATACACCTTCTCTTCAGCTCTGATTATTAATTGCAATAAATAGCAATAAATAAAATCAAAATGAACGTAAAAATAAAAGAGTTAAGAGTTTTCTTTGACTTGTGGAATCATTCTCATGATTGCACAAAAAAATGTTGACAGTCTCTGGTTCTTCATGGAAAGGTCTGTGAATTCCAAATGTTATTGCAATAACTATATGCTAGAAAATTTGTATTGTCTATCCTCATCATTAAAGTTTTTCTGCTGCTTATCCAGCAAGCCAAAATTAGATTATCTCTGTTGTTTGTGATGTAAAAGCAGCATTTGAGAGTTTACTCTCACTGAGAGTAAACATGTTTACAGAAAATTATGCATAAAGATGGCTAACACCACAGAAATGCCCTGCTGGATATTCAGAGCCCATTCTTTGTTCACTGATCGCTATAAGCAGACTTAATCTGAGTCTTTGGTTGCATCTGACTCTGGAGCTTGTACCTACATGAAGCTACAAGGGATGGAGAGCGAGCATGTGAGCAGATCTGGCTGTAAATAAGCCACAGCCTGAGAAGCATTTGTTTGTCTATCTTTGGCAGTATCAGCAGCTAATGAATACACTTAAAAGAATAAGGACCTTGGAGAAGTCATGAGCTGAAAAAGCAGATAATCTCTACTAGCGTTTACTGAATCCCATGAGTTCTGGATCAGGCACAACAGCAGTATGCAGATATAACAGGGTAAGATCCAGGCTACTGTGAGCACCTCTCCACACCTGGCTCCTGGGATTAGTTATCTGTAGGCAGAGTCACTGCCTGACACGTGGAGATTTAGACTGGTGTGTCAAATGTTGGACCAGTTATGGGATCACTTCCAAACTGAGGGCCTACGGCTCTGTGTCTTAAATCAGTCCTGATTAACCCATGAATTTGGAAGTTAAATTATCCATAAGTTTCCTTAGCTGCAGTCATTCTCAAACTGGTCATGGCAATATACAGGCTGCATATGCAAAGGGTGTGTAATTGGGAAAGGCTGGCACCTGGCAGAGGCTGAGTACTTTCAAGATCCATTTTGAAGGAAGTACTTAGCACCCCATTGGTATATTGCTAGTTATTTTGCCTTCTATGATGAAAGTGACCTCTGTAAAGGACTGAGTAATACAATTTCAATGTTTTGACTCTATATTTCGTGTTAGAATAGGTTAACATGGATAGTTCTTGTAAGTGCTTTAATTAAACTCTAATTCTTAAAAGATGATTTGCAGTGGGTTAGCTACAATGGACTGTTCCCATCACAGAAAAATCTTCAAGGTGGAAAAAAGAATAGCGAAAATGACCTTCCATTTTCTCCCTTTGAATGTAGTGGCATCGGGCCGCTGTATGGGGCCACCACTCAGTACAGCCTGGAAATTTGACATAATGTAAGACTCCAAGGGAAAATGAGACTCCATTCTGTTAAGCATAGGCATTGTGTGTGCTTTTCTGCAGAATGAACTACCCCTTTTAGGACTCTGCTAGAGAAACACTTTTTCTTAGAAATAATATCCTTTTTCCTCTCATTTCACTTTTAAAAAACTTATTTTCTGTGAAACTGGAAACTTTATTGGTTTTTGAAAACACTGAAACTTTTAATCAAAAGAAAGACAAAGAAGAAAAAGAAAAATAGCATCAAAGCCGGAATATTTTAATGGATGTTTTATATCTTATGCGTTTTCGGTTTAAAAGGAATACTCTCTCCCTTGAGATAGTCTTTCAGCAAAAATATCTGAACAGAACCATCACTTACCTTAAAAATATAGGATGGTAACAACAATTTTAGGCTTTACTCTATAACAGTAATTTAACAAAACTGACACTCTCCTGCTGATTCACTGCTGATATGGTCTTGCTACTAGGCAATCTTCTTAAGTTCAAAGCAGAGGAAAAGTTTGTGGCTTTGAGGACTGCATCATGGTGTGACGGGTCCTCTGTGTTGATGATGGTATTCTGCTGAAGGAGTACTGCTACTGAAAGCCTTTAGTCAGTTGGCTAGAGGAATATTTGAGAGTGTAGCCATTCAAGACAACCCTGTGTCACTGGAATAATGAAACTGTTGAACAAGAGGACAAGACTCACCTCTAACTTGAGGACTTAAGTATTTGCCTTGGATTCCTTCCCCCAAAACAACAATCTTCATAAAGCACAGGATAAACAAGAGATAAATGTAGACGCTGGTATTTCAATAAGTGCCTCGTCCCCACTTGGATACCACCATGTGTGTACAAACATGTACAGGATAAAAAATGGTTACGCTTTAGCTTGTTTCCAAATTAATTTCCCTTCACTAAACTGGTTTCTTTATTACACATGAAAAGCTTTTCTTTGAAACTCTCATCCTGGTGAATGTTATCAGAGTTTGTTGGGCTTGAAATGATTCTTGTGGAAAAGTGGGAGAACACTAGAAAAGATGTAATTATTTTCCATTTATTTATTTTCTTTTGAAAATACCGAACTTCTTCTGAAACAATTCCAACACTCCTGAAATGGAAGTTTCATAGATCAATGACAGGGAATTTGCAGCTAATGACTTTGGGGCAAGAAGGAGTGGGGGTGAACATTTTCTTGTATTTGATTTTTTAAAAAATCTGCTTGTGAAGGAAAAGTTGACTTGAATAATTTTTCTCTTTTGCGGTTTGTACTTTTCTGGTCCATTTTCTTATAGAAAAGCCTTTCTTGTCCATGCAGTCATCTTCTTGGATAACTGAAGTTTTGATAATTAGGCCTGGGTATGGAAATGGTCGAAAACTGTTGTTTCAAAACTCTTTCCTTCAATGATTCCCTGTTCAGCATTTTGTTCTATTGAATTCCTCCCTGTGTTTTCTTTGACTGTGTTACTGTGTCTGACTTCAGTTTATCTCTACTTACACACAAATGTAGCAAATGATGTTCATGCATCTTGGTAAATGAATAAAAGCTAGTCCATCACAGTACTCACTGAATAAAATACCCATGAAGCAGAAGTTCAGAAAGCTGGAAGAGCTGGGACCTGAACACCAAAATCTTTGAAAGAAAGCCAAATGAGCTGCTGAAAACTGATTAGAAACAAGGACTGTTGAGGAAACACACAGCAGAGGAATGAGAGGTGTTCAAAGCAGAGATAGTTGGCATGATACCCTCTCTGTTCATTACAGTGGAATATAGGTATAAAAAATGACAAAAGAAACTAATGTGGGTTAGCAAAGAGAGTGAAATATGAAACAATGCCAGGAAGGGTGAACAGCCCTCCTCTGCCTATTCCCTCCTCCACGCCTCCCAAAAAGAAGAGAAAATAAAATCTGAACAGCTTTGATAGGACTTTTTAAAGTTCTTGTCATTTTTTAAAAGCTCCACAAATAAGTGTTACCAGTTCCTCTATGGAAGAGTAGTGAGAGGAGAGGGAATAGCAGGATAACGCCAATGAGCTTTGATATTGCATTTTGTCAGTTGGCTTGGCGTGGTCCCATGGACAGGAAATATAAGACTATAAACCAGAATGATAGGCTCCAGTGCATCATATGTGTAGTATCAGAGTCTGTTTCCTATTTGATAAAATTCCTATACAGGGACAGTTTACTCCAAAGGAGAAAATTGATACAATTCTAAGAACGGTACCCAAGTCTTATAAAGTGACTATTATTTGACTCCTTTTGGTGCAAACAGGGATGAAGAGCATTCAGTATCACATACTGAGCATGTGGATTTGCAAAAATTGCCACCCCTCTCATCCTTCTCAGAAAGATATTCTGCCCCTTCTTTAATTCAATAGTAATTTTCTGTGAGGAGTCTGTTAGGAGCAAGGCTGCTTCCCCTACTGGGAGGGATACCAACTCATTAGATACTATATCAGCAATCCACACACAGGCATAAGTCAGGCCTTTAATCATACCAGTGTTCACTGTCATCTTGTGGGTAGTGTCCAGAAGTTTAATGAAAGAAGAGTTAAGTGGCTTGCAATTTCACAGGCATTTCTACTGTTGCATATGAACAAAATGTTCTGTTTTCATAAATCAATGCCAAAGAAGCTTTCTTAGTCTTCAGGAAGGCTGACTAAAACATTAATGTTCAAACATGATGTATATTTTTTCCTCCTAAAATTTGTTTCCACAAATAGTTTCCAGCCTTCACTCTTCTGAACTTTGATTAGTTCAGAATAAAGGAATGATTGACCTTCTCATTTGCCATTGAGACACGCAACCCTGCCTACAGAAAATGTCTTTTCTTCAGCCAATGGTAACTAATGTAGGGGTTAACAGCACCTCAGTCTATTCCTACAGGGGCAAGCAGGACATACTCCAACAGCAGTAGTCCTCTTACACACTCCACCACTCTGCTGGCTGTTTTATCTCCTGCAAGCAGCTATTGCTGATTTTCCTCCTTCATCAATCAGGTGCAACATCCCATGCAAGTATGTCTTTGCCTGTTCTTGGACATGGACCAATGGGGTTTTTATGGATCCTATTCTTGCGACTAGAAGTGAGCATTTCCAGTACAGGGACTTACAGCCAGCCTTACCACTTAATACTCAATGGAAATCTAGTTTATGTAGCCAGTAATGTCTCTAATGCAATCCATCTTATCCTAAAGTCAATGCCTGTGTTTTCTGGATGAATCATGTTCTGAACTCCATTACTCTAAGGGGACCAACCTCATTGCAGACACCTACACTGCCATTAGAAAAGATTAATTCCACAGTAGGATTTCATTGTATCACAAAACTGATTTATACACCTGTTTGTATTACTCTCAAAATCTTGTTATGTGCAGAAAGGGAGCACACCTGACATGTAGACAGAAGAATTTATTGTTAGTCTCATCAAAGTCTTGACAGGCTAATCAAATACAACAAACAGTTATTATTAGTCCAGGCACAATAATAATAACACTCATAGTCCAAATGAACACGAGGAAAAAAACCCTCATTAACAACACAGTTAAAATGTTCATTTTAAAAACCAAAGCCTGTAAAAGCCAAATTTCCTTTTACCTATCTGTTTGTTTCTCTGGCACTGTGGTCACTCATCAGAGGTTCTCTGAGTCATTAGATCACAGCTTCAGTGCCCCTCCAGAAGAAGCTGGTGAGGATATCAAGAGTCATTGGTGCCCTGGGTGCTTTACCAGAAGAGGTTTGATACTGGTTGCAGTGATCCCTTCCTCCTTGGTCCTGCAGACTCCTTTTCCTCTTGTTTCCTGACACAACGTGCATGTGCGCTCTTTGTTTTCATTGCTTGCCAGTTATCTTTTTTTTGTTGTTGTTGTCTTTGTTGTCCCTGATTCGCAAGGCTGCACTCCTGTAGTGACCAGTAGCTGCCCACTGTGATTTGTGTTCACTAGATGTCTGCCTGTGTTGGTGCTCTTCCACGACACATTTTATTCTTGAGTTTATGCCACAGCACATAGCTTCTGGCTATTGCTATTAACAATAATTTTTAACCACACCATTGCACAAAATTAAATGAAAGTTGAAAACAATTTAGGGAACACTTACCTGGCTGCTTGACAATTGCTATCACAGCTTAAACAAGCTAAACCCAGTTCAGGTCAAGGCAACCTCAGTCCTGCAGTCTGTTCTCTCTTACTACTAATGGCAATTTGCATTTTCTGTGCTAAAATGGGGAGCTGAGAGCTGCAGCTGGAGCAGGAGTGGAAAGAAGCTGCTGGAGCAAAGTATGGGCTGCAAAGACAACTGGGATGGAGGAAAATATTTTGACTGTGCAATGTCTTGGGGACCTTGTGTAAGGCTCATTCCACAACAGGGGCTGGAGTTAGGATCCCATCCATTTTTAGTACGTGTGCTTGATTAGGTGACACCGTTGCATGGAGCACGTCCACTGTTGAGAGCATCTTGCATTTGTGCAGGTTTATTTTCTGGTGCAGTGCCTATCACTTAATTTCTTCACAGAGAAATATACCCAAAACTTCACTGGGGTCAGTTTCTTTTGAAGTATCTTTGGCAAGGATATTGAACACTGGCCTTAAGCCTTTTCTCTTTAATCGGCAGAAGCTGCCGTGTGAGTTATGATTGTAACCTTTGCTTTACTGTGTTTAACTCCCACTGGAATCCCATAGAAACTGTGTTACATCCATAGCAAATTTATATGTTAACTTCTTTTGGTTAATCTTTGTTTCTTTATGTTCTTGCTCTCTTACATTGTGTCCTCAAAATATAAAATTGTCGTCACAATCAATCTCATTTGTTGAAACTATGATTTCATCAGCATTATCTTCATTTTCCTCACAGAGATATCACTTAGATTTCTTCCTGCTCCAGGAAATTGCTAAATCACTGCCTGCATCTTTAATTCTCCTTGCAACAGCTATTGGGGCTGAGTTTAGAAATTTTTGGCAAAAATTACTTTTGCCAAAAAGGAAAAATCAAGCTTGTTGGGAATTCGCACCTTTTTTTGCACTGTACAGAAAAAAATACCTCTGAAAGAATGCCATTTCCAAATAAGCCAAGACATTTTATTATAGTATTTTTAGGTAAACATTTCATTTTTTTTTTTTTTTTCAGAACAACCCAATGCTTTGAAGTTTCTTTCAATGTATACGTTATTTTCATTGGTGTGTAAAAGTAATAATTTAAGACAACAGCTCTCAATCAGCTCTCAGAAGCAGTCTTTGCAGTATATTTTTGTGGTCCACAACAATCACCGATTCCCTTCAGTTTTATATTTCAAAAAGTGGCACTCTCGTCTTGGGGAAGAAAGAAGGAACTAGAGCTCTTCTTAGAGATGAGGGTCATCAGTGGGACTGAGGTTGCATGAGCCATCAGCAACATAGCAGCTAAAGGGAAGAAGAGAACAGAATAAAACTGGTGTTCTAACTTTTTCCTGGCTCAGTAGGTTTGGAAAAAAGGGATGCAGATAGAAGGAGAAAAAAAATGTCACCAAGAATTCTTATCTCATTAAAGACAACTAAAATACATTAAAGGCTTTTCTTGAGCCACAGATCTGTCTAAGCAATGATAAACAGTGGGGAGGGTGAAGCATATGACAGTTCCCCCATAAAAATATGGCTTATGGGAATACTTAACATTTTTGCAATCTCAATAGAAATAGGTGTGCTCACCTGAATATCTTCCAGTGTACTCTGGTGTGTAAAAAACAATTGTATTGACCTTTGAAGTCATGTTCACAGGTGTTTTAAATTTGGGATTCTCTAAGTTTCTGTGTGATTTGTTAATCATAATGTCTCCTATTATTTGTGAGCAGATATTTTGCTCTCACACAGACAGCGTGAATGACAGGTTTTTCTCCTACTATTTAAAATGAATAATGAATTGTTTCAATGCACACATAGGAAGGATATCATTTAGACTTAGTTTTTATTTCCAGACTGTGCCTTATCTATTTTTTACTGAGTAGAAAATGAGCCCATAACTTAAAGTCTTTTCTACTTCTAACTTCTTTTCGGTAGTATTCAACATAAAGTATTTCCTCTGAAAATTATCTTAGACCACCTTGTCAGTGTTTCTTTTTTCTTTGTTTTTAGTCTGATTTAAATGAATTGCTTCGGAAAAAAATGGTCTTTAAATGCAGAGATTTGTGCTTTATTTTTAAGAAGAAAAATATTCTCTTAGTATCTCAGGTAAGCATTATATTGTATCTTTCTTGAGTACATCATTGCCAACTCAAGGAAAACCTTGTACCTTGAATTCAAGTAGAGAAAAATACATTAAAACTAAGGTAGAGACTCATTTTGAAGTCTAAGATGTTAAAATACAAAGAACTCTTGGCTATTGCAGAAGCTACTTACACTGAAAATCTTTCCCTTTTTTCCATACTCCTACCATTCTGAATTACTCTGTGCATTATTTATGAACTTCTTAGTCATCGGTGTTGAGTTGAGGTTGCCTTTATTCTATTTAGTTCAGTGAGTAATGAACTTTGTCTCATACTTTGTGGCTACTGTTGCAATTCCAGAAGCATATTGGGGGAAAAAAATGTTCATAGTTGGGTTTTTTTGTTTTTCTCTGCAGACAGATGCATTTTTCACCTGAAGCTGTAATGCTCTCATTCTCCACCATTTTATGTCTTGCATGGACACTAATAATTATGCCTGTGCACCATGGGAACTTAAGCTTTTTGCATCACAGCAAGAGATGAGATCCTTATCCCTGCGTGTACAAGTGATGAAAAAAAACCCAAACCGACCACAACAAACCACCAGGAAAACCAGGCTTCAGTTTTATTTGTTTGTTGTTATTTCTCCATTGTCTTTAGTACCAATTGCCAGACTACCGGAGTCCCTTACTATTCTGTAATTATGCAACTGATACACAAAAGAGTCTCGGCTCTTCTCCCTCTAAACAAAGATGATGGAGAAACTGCATAAAATGTGCTCTACCAAGTCACTTCACTGAATCATCTAAAACTGGTATGCTTTTGTTACAAATTGAGTAGGGCTTCTGAAGAAGATGCAAGAAATGCTAGATAATGATGAACTGACTTGCCATAATGAGCAATTAGGAGTTGGCTTGTGAATCTAAGCGAGAAGGTTGGTATTCAATCTGCTTATTTTTTTTTTTTCAAACCTGTGTTTTTCTATTGTTTTTCCCCCTCCCTTGTTTCTCTACAAGAGCCTGACTGTGCTCATTATCTTCATAAATGCCTACTGTTCTGACCCTTGAGAAGTTCTTGGCCTTACTATGTCAAAGAAATATATTTACAGGCTAGTTATGCAGTATATTAAAGTATCAGGTCTTTTTCTCAGTTTGTCCCATGTTGAATAAGTAAGTGATAAATAATAGGTGCAATGTAGAATCACAGCAAATCTATACATATCAGGAACATCAAGAAATTCAGGAACAGAGAAACTAGAGGACGTTTCTTCATCTTATCCTATGATTTCCACTTTTTGATAATAGAAGTGATATAATCACTGTCATAAACATCAGCTTTTATGCCTCAGTACTCCTACAGGGAAGCTGTTCTCGCTTTTCTGCTTATGACTAGAAACTGTCTCCACACTTCCAATGTAATTTTATTTATGGGCAATGTTTATCCCTTTGACAACCCTTGTATTATTATTTTTTTTTTGATATTCCAATTTGCTCTTTGAATAAACTCACAGGCTGCTCTTGGATCCTCACTCAGCCTTTGGTTTACTAAACAAGTCCAGCTCTTTTAGCCTCCTCTCAGAAGATCATCCCACCAACAAGCAAAGCTTACCTGGTGTGAAACTGGTTTGTGCTGGGAACCAGAGATTTGTGCAAAATTCTGCATAAAGTTTTACCAATATCTAGTAAAATATTTTAATCACCTCCACGTATCTACTAGAAACACTGTCTAAGTAGAGTCTTTGGGAAACTGCACTTCCTTTTTCTTCAGGGGTGCATTACTTTGCTGTTTTAATACTTTGATGTGTCTATGGCTCACCTGGCCTTCTGGAAATTCTCTCCATTCAGCTCCCAAAGGTTCTTATGCAGTTAACTTTACTTTTCTCTTCTTTTATCAGTTTCTTCTTTTGAACTAAAAAAACCTCAATTGCAGATTTCCCTGTATTATTTCGTTTAGACCAAATTAATTCCAGATCATTCTGCTTGACTTAATTTTGTATAGCCAGTTTTTCTACAGTGTCCTCATCACTTGCCAAAGCCAACTATTTTCAGCTAGTAGTCGAAAGAAAAAAAAATTCCTTGTGCCATTATCTCCAGGAAAATTTGCACCCAAATTAGTATAATTTCTGCCTCTATACCTGGAAAGTTCGATCCTTCCAGAGAAGAAAAAAACAGCTGATCTTTTATTTCTTAAATACTATTGCAGATATTTTCATCCACATACCAGTCCAATCCTGTGAAATCTGTATTAGACTCCTTAACTTTCCTTTAGCAGATCAGAAATATTCCACTGAAGATTAGTTGTGGCTCTGCATCTTCCTCAGTCTGGCATCGTCGTTCTGGTTCTCTTCCAGATGAAATCTGGCAGCAGCTTTTCTTATTGGCAAAGACTGGATTCTTCCCCTCTCCCACTGGGATCCATTTCATCCTCAAGTCCAGATTCAAGTCCTCAAGTTTCAGTCGCAGAGACTCACTGAACATGATCCCATCTATGGCAATGAGCTTTGAAAACACAATCAGACCAAATTCAAATATAGAATCCATGGATGTTGCATTGCCTATAGTTCATCAATTGTTCAGCACTTTCTATTTAATGTTAAGGCTTCTTTTTATCACTCCCAGATTGAGAGCAGTGCCAAATAGGACTGGAATAGGAATACTAAGTGATGTTTTCATTACAGCTGGGATCAATTATTATGGCTCATTATTTTCAGATATTTAAACTTGTATTGTTATAAAATGCTAGCTCATGCGAATGTTCCTGTTGCAGTGATTCCTACAGAATATTGACTATATGATATTCTACTCCATTATTTTTCATCATTATTTTGACTTAGAGTTCTTTAACTAATTTGTATGTTCCCTAAACATCAGTCCTTTATGACTGACTTTTGCCTTACAGTCCTGCAGCTAGTTCTTGCTTGCTGTTGCCATGGTTTGGGCCAGACTGGACACTGAAATGAACGACAGATGCTCTCCCCCACCTCTCTCCAAGGAGAGGAAGGAGAGAGAAACTTATGAGTTTCAAGAAAAAACTAAACTGCTTGAATGAAAATATTAATAAATTAATATAATAATAAAAAAGAAAATGAAATATATATAATATATACAAAACCATATTGAGCTCCCAGAATGATGATCACATCACTGGCAGGCACAGGGAAAATCCCAGACTGGACTTAACGACGGACGGGAACTAGATTCCAGATCTGGATTCAGTGTCAGGAAAAAAGGCAGATGAACAGAAAAAGTCCTCCTCAGACGCCGGCCATTGAAGAAAGAGAGCTGAGGCTTTGATCCCTCAGCTTTTATACCGAGCGTGATGCAGATGGGATGGAGTACCCCGTTGGTCAGTTTTGGGTCACCTGTGCTGTCTGCCTCCTCCCTGCAGGTGGGACTCCATTGCACTTTTCTCCTTCCAACCCTCCAATGGGGCAAACAAAAAAGTCAGCTTGCCTTGGGTGTTATAGCAGTAAGTATAAGCAAGACCGTCTCTGCGTAACATTCCTTGGCATAAATTGTAAATAATCAGGTCTTATCATTCTGGCAGTGGACTACAGTCTTAAAAAGACGCTGTTAATTTCAGAGAGTTCAGTTAGTTAGAAGAGGCTTAGCTGCAAAGTAAAATTACTGAACAGAAAATCAGGTCTGTTTTATCTCAAACAGGACAGCTCTTCAGACACATCAAAATCAATAGAAGTTTTGCATGGGTGGTTCATGCCACAGAGACTTTGAAAATCCTCAGTTTTTCCAGTTAAACTTCTCAGAAGGAGGAGTCAATATCAGGTGTAGGGGCTAGGGCTGGCCCATAGCTGCAAAATAATCTTCTAATTAATTTGTACTACATTTATCACTGTAATACATGAACACCTTGCATGCTCCCTCTGTAGATTTTTAAAGACTTACTTTACTGTGAATTGAGTTGGAGAAAATACACTTGGCTTAGCTGTTAATTGCTGACAGACAAGACAAAAAAGTAGATGAGGCAGACATAATGGGGGCACAATGTAATGTTATCTGGCTAACGATTTTAGGGACTGTCCCTAATAAATGTGTACTCTACAAGCCCATCTCATGGAAGCATTGTTGTGAAGAATGTTTCGCTTTTCCTGCCAAAGGACAGCTAGGGATACGATCAAAGGGGACCTGAATCATTTATTAACATGGTGTCACAAGCCAAATGTTTCCATTTTTCCCACAAAATAGAAAAAGCTGTCATTACAAGGGTGAAAACTGCTGGTTAAAGCAAAAATTAGGGGACAAGAGCTCTGGCTTCTCTTCGTGCTGGCAATACAGCAGGCAGTTATGACTTCAGACTTACCATTTACAGTCTGATTCGCAGAGGTCGAATTAACTTTAGCTGGAGCTGGTGTGCTCAACACCTTTGAAAATAAGCTTACTAATCGTTTTGTGCCTTAGTTCCCCCACTGTAAAATGAGGAAGAAAATAACAAGATCTGACTCGCTGCTTGTAAAGTGCACTGAAATGTCCATTTAAGAATGAAAGGCACAGCGACTACTCTGGCAAAGCTGCCCTTGCTGAGCTGGGCTGCGCATAACAGATGTAATATTTCAGGGAACGGTATCATGCCATACCTCTCCCCTCATTGATCTTGCCCTTGCCCTTGAGTTTTTCCAGTCTCTAGCCTCTGCAAGCCTCTGAACTGAACAGTCCTTGATGTACCCTGCTGCAAATAACAGGATCACGTGAAGCAGGCTTTAAAACAACAAATTAGCCTGCAATTGCTGCTTATTTCATAAAACTGTTAAACATTTCAGGCTGTAAAATTTTTTGTTGTTTCACAAGCCTGCTTCTTAGAGCTTTCAGGTTTCTGATTTGCAGGGAACAGCTAGTACTACTATCCCAAAGGACTAGTGTAATAGTAAGCTGGTAAAATTGCTTTAGGTTTAGTCATATATAAGGGGATGGATCATTCATACACATTCATCCCTATGTGATGGCCGGAAGAAATATGGATGGAACCATCATTTCTGAAACAATATTATTTTAGCAGATTATTCATTAGCACACACTTAGCTTGTTTCATTTAGGATCTGTATTCAATTTTACATTGTAAATAAGAGATAAAAATATAGCTGTGTAGTGTGATTTTCACCGTAACTTTTTGTGGGGATTCTTTGATGTAAACCACTCTACTTTGCAGAGTTGTATTTATGGTGTTATGTGCTGATGCTGTACAAAATGTTTAACTGTTTCAAGCTTTGCAGCAGAAGCACGTCTCACATAGCATGGTGTCTTCCAACTAGAACTTACTCAGTGCTCTGGTGATGACATCTTCCCTGACAGGAGAAAAGGAGGGAAACCATCATGCCACCATCAAATCTGAGAAACCTGGTGCAGTTGCAGCTGGGTGTCTGCTGTCTGTCTGCAGGTATTTTCCTAGCAGCCACGCAAGCCTCTGCCATTTTGCCACAAGTGGGCAGTAATTAACTGCTAATTCAAATCACAAGACACTCGACTCTCACTCCTGGCTGAGCTTCATAATACTCAGCCTGTCCTTTCTTTGGCAGGGTATGTTTTTGGGAAGGTGTGTGTTTCTGTTTGAGACTCCAAGCAGATGGACACCCAAAGCAACACCTCCTTTTCAGGGCCACCACTATCCCTTGTTCAAGCCTTACGTTCTCCTGCTCCCAACCATTTGAATAAGAAACTTGAGAAAGGAGTTTACATAACTGGGTCTAAATCATAGAATCATAAATGGTTTAGGTTGAAAAGGACCATCTAGTTCCAACCCCGCTGTCAGGGTCAAGGACACCTTCCACTAGACCAGGTTACTCAAAGCCCCATCC
>RSEF01000003.1:37065035-37110690 GCA_003993805.1 Himantopus leucocephalus | reverse complement strand
TGGCTTAAGACTATCACAACTACAGCTGTGACAGTCACACGTCGCTCTCTTTCCTCATGAAAGATGACCACACTTCCAATTATGTCATGTTATGTTGTCAAATTAACTCTGAGCAAGATATTGCAGGTACCAGAAATCATCTGACTGCAACAGCAATGGCGGTCCATTCTGGTTAATTTCTCCTGCTTCTTAGCAACTTTCTTGGCAAAGAAAATTAGCTGTGAGCTAATGGTGCTCTGCTCTTCAGCTGAGCAAGCTCATTTTGGAGTTAGTGTGGGTCTCGGTCTCCACAGTAGAAAAGCCTGTGGGCAGAGCCCCCATGGCCTGCCAAAGGAGCACCTCCCTGCAGCAGAGGTGGCCAGCCACGTACTGAGACATATTAGCAGGAGTGCACCCAGCAAGGGGGGGGCGATGAGACCACATCTGGGGCGCTGCATCTGGTTTTGGGTCCCCCAGTACACGGGAGACATGGGCAAACTGGAGGGAGCTCAGTGGAGGGCCACAAAGATGGTGGGATCTGGAGCGCTTGCCCTGTGAGAAGAGGCTGAGGAAGGTGGGCTCAAGTATCCCAGAGAAGGGAAAGCTTTGGTGGGGGACTAACAGCAGCCTCCCAGTCTCTACCAGGAGGGTATGAAGCAGATGAAACCAGGCTATTCAGACTGGTGTATGGCAGTAGGACAAAGGATAATGCGTATAAAGTGGTACAGGAGAAGTTCAGAAAGATGTAAGGAAAACCTTTTTTGTCCTTCGGGACAGAAAAGAACTGGAACAGGCTGCCAAGGGAGGTTGTGCCATCTCCACCTTTGGAGGGTTTCATGACCTGGCTGAGCACCCAGCTCTGACCCCAGAGCTGACCCTGCTTTGAGGAAGGTGCTGGACTAGAGACCTCCTGAGGTCCTTCCCAGCCTGCACAGTCCTATGATGTACTTGCTTTAAGACAGATGATGGACTCATGAATGGAGTCCGGTTCCAGACTGCATAACCAGGATCAACGGCACTGGGCCCGACTAACAGGATAAGAGGTCTACAGATTTGTCAGCACCTCAGGTAAATCTGTGGCTTGTGAATTATAGATAAGTCTAACTGGGCCCAACTAACTACAGCTTCAGACTTCTCTTTAACTTTATTAAAAATTAAAATTGTTAAAATTAAGTATTTTAAACCATTCTGATCTCTTTTTCCCTATTGCCTTGTCTAAAATTAAAATCATTCAGCTTTTAGGTGGGAAGCAGTATTTGCCAGAAGACTGAATGGTAATTCAGGAGACCCATTTTTTTGCTGAGGTCTTCTATGTCCTGCTGATGGAAACAGATACAAATGAACAGGATTATGTAATTACTCAACTGAAAAATGTCCTCTGATTCTTTCTGGACCTAAGCTAATGCTGACCAGTGGAGAGAAGAAAGTTGTTACCTTCCCATTGGGAATTCACGTGGAAACCAGTGTAAGAACAGCAATTTAAAATGTTTATTTTAGGAGCTTTATGTGATTTCACTAGTGAAATATGTTTCCAATACCTGATACCTTTTTTTTTCTGTCAAGACCAGCGTAGAAATAACATAGACATTTGCAAGCAAAATACAAAATAAAAAAGCCAAAAAGACCTCAAAACCATATCTACCTTTACACACACTATATATATCTTGTACACCTTCACATTTTGCAATTATTTTGGAACTATGACTAACTACAACTACAACTATGGCTATAGCTATGCCTATTTCTGTTACTACTGCTATTGCCATTGCCACTGCTGTTACTATTGCTATTACTATTATGATTGTGATTACTATTACACCACTGGCTGTAATGTGTACATCAGGATGATTTTCAAAATGGACGTGATTTCTGAGTCAGTAAATAATGACTTCAGAAGATCACAACAGCTCCTTCAGATGCTTAGTAAGCTAAATGTTAGCTTTATTATAGACTCATTATCTTTTATGTTTAAAAAATCCTGTGCCTGCCAATCAGTTGTCATCTGAAAGTAACATGTCTATATTGTTTTAACAATAAATAATTTTTTATCAGAATATGGAAATACAGAGATGAAGCAATTGATGGCCATCTCAGAGTAAGCACACTCTGCGGGCAGATGTTCCCAGTACAAAGCAGGGTGTTGCTGAAGCTCTTACCTCCTTTTTCCTCCTCCTCCCACTCTCTCTCTGCTCGCTACCTCTGCTCTACTGGATGGCACTGCTCTGGGAGCACAGGGTGTGACCACAGCCTGGTCAGCTCCCAGAAAAATCTGCAGCATTAGTTTCAAAAGTCCACAAAGAGGTTTAGCACCGGTGCATCAACTTTTATCTGTGTGGGATTAAGATGTGCTCAGCTTCCTGCTCACAGAGCTGTGGACCTGGTGATCTCCCACTGGTGGCAATGAGCGATACGGGAGCAGTGATATTTTCAGATGACACTGAAAAATGTATGGAGCCATTGGTTCAGGAAGGCAAGCGCCTAGTACCTTTTGAATTCTGCACCAGGCAAATGTTGATATAATAACATGCAAAGCAGAACACAGAGAACCTGTTGTTCAGGCTGGTCAGTTACTCATTTACTTTGTTTTATTCTGAGCAATCAGTTTGTGGGTGAAAATGGGTTAGTGGACTAGATAGTGTTTTCTCCGTAATATTCAACACTATTACTGTTTTTTTGTGTGCTGAATGTTTATGAAACTACAGTACAATTGCTGCTATGTAGATGCTGATGAAGACAATATGTATTTATTATGAAAAATACTTGGAGCTGGAACAACTCCATCCTGGCCCGCACAATGAATGAAGTCATGGGCTTCTTAGTAACGTATAACATCAATGTTGCCCATTCATCACTTTAAGTATAGACAGTCACACTTAATTGGTTTTGGCACTAAGAGAAAACTCCGCAGTATAAACCAAAATCAGTCTATATCAGCGAGAAGGCACTGATAATAAAGCCCAGGGTGGGATCCATCTTTCCACATGATACATCAGATATACTGATTTCCTCAGCTTTCCACAGTGCAGACCATCATCTTCCAGCTGCTTGCCAGTTTATTTTTTACCCCTTTGTCACATTTCCCATACACAAGCTTTCTCATATGGAGATATGTTGAAATACAATTATTTCATTCTGTTATGATTTATTTACAGCTTGAGATTTCTTTTTCCATGACCAGGTTAGATAAATATTTGAACCTTCTCTGTAACCCTTTGATATCTCTTTGATGATGACTAACAACCAGGCAGATTGTACATCTGACTCCCAAATGCTCTCTAAATTATATTTAGAGAGAAAGTGATGGTGCTTAAACATCAGAAATGAAAGGGATACCAATACTTGCAAATGTAATCCCCATAAACTTCTGTAGATTGGATATGCGTATCAAAGTGTTTCCTCCTTATATTCTGTCCCAGTATATGGATACTGCTAAAGCAAGCAAACACTTCAGCAGTATAACACACAGTGTGCTAAAAGGCAGTGCAGGTGCACACTGCTACGCAGATGAGTGGCAGTGTAAAATCCCCAAATAGATAGAGAGCTAGACTGACTTGACAGAATCACATATTAACTGAGACTAACAAGAGTCCCTTGGCCACTCCTGAGATCCATAACATTTCTGTAGTTTTCAAGGTTGCTGGCTTGACATAAATTAGCAGCACAGCAGTTTTGCATTAACTGTTATTCCCTCCATACAGCTCCTGTCTTGGCCCAAAATCTTACACACAAAAAGACTTCAGAGGTGGACAAGGTCTTTTTCACTTAGTGTCAACTGTCGATCTCTTAGGAATTGCTAGATATGCAGATTCAGCAATTGTCTTCCTGTCTTCTTCACTGGATAACGAGATACTACCACAGAAGCTCTGACTTGTGTAAGAAGCGTATCCATTTCAAACTTAGGTTTTACAGCTGCATGGTTATCCATGAGATTAAAACAGGAGGTCATAATGTCAGTGCTAGGGGTGACTGTAAGCTGCTCTGCCAGTACAGGTCTCGGTTACATGGCCTGTGTAGTTCTGACAATAACCCTTGCCTGCAAACAGGGCTTCTTCCTTTTAAAATATTTGACCCACTGTGCCTTTTCTGTCCTTAATATAGTTATTTTTACTTTGTGATACAGTGACAACATTTGTGTCCTTGTCTGTATGCAGTTGATGGTCTTGTAGTCTAGTCCTGACTATATTTTATAACAACACACTTGAGAGAGGACCCTGGCCACTGTGAACTGAGTAGTGTTTGAGTATATTTAACACTGGAGATATCAACCTTCAATGATTTAGTATAAAAACCTGGCAGGAATAAAGGCAGTAAGAATGCAGATAATTGGATTTAAAAGTGGCTTTGACTTTACAGCCATATAATAGGCTTTCTAAAATCTGCTGTTGATAAGCTGATATCCCTTTTCTTGGGAGCTAAAGACATCCTGTTTTCCTGAAACATTAAGGGAATGAAGGGCTAAAATCTCTGAAAGTTCAGTGGCTGCATGATTCATGTTTATTATTTTCCCTGGAAGGGATGCTCTGATATTCACTCAGTGGAGATAAAAAAAAAAAAAAAAAAAGNAAAAAAAAAAAAAAAAAAAAGCAGAATACCATTTTCATGTCACAGTAACATAATGAATGAGACAAGCCATTCACTCCACAAGGGATGGGCACTCTTGAAGTAGGCAATCCATAAATCTCTTTCATTGTGTTTGTCAGCAGTCATTTTTAAGGGCTTCTTTCTCAATTCACAGGTTGTGGTTATTAGTAACCTCATAGCTGTGCTACAGATGTCATTGAGGCTTATTCCTTGGAGCCATGTCATCAATCATGGTTTTCACATGGTTTTCACGTACTGGAGCAGAATAATCCATAGCATTTTTTTCCCCTAGTAAGCATGGCTTCAATAACTTAAATGGAAAATGTAAGATATAATCATCATGCACAAACCACATTGACTTGGCTGCTTAAACTGATGCAAGGCAGTGACATTTTTGGTAATACTGTACAGTTCTCTGAGACTTACCTTGTATGCATGGAAAAGAAAAGCAAGCACAGCTCTGAGTTACGTACAGGAATTGCTGCTGATGCAGCTGATGTTGGAATTGATGTAAACTTATCCCAGATACCACGTTTCACGCAGCAGGCTGCAGCGTCACTCCCTCAAGTGCTGCCACATTGTTAAAACATCTCACATGATCAAAGTTGTCCAAAAGTATATGAAGAAACCTATGCTGAGGGTCTGTGACCTCAAAGTTTTGTTTCATGGCAAGCATGCTTGCAGGACCTTATGAATGTGGGATGTTTGCTAGGGGATGAAAAAGGTTATTGAAAAAGTGTATGTTTAATGAGAGCACAAAAGGTATTTAATATATTCCAGCAAGGAAATATCTGTAATCTCAATACAGAAAAAGTCTTACCTAGTATGCAGTTCTCATCTGTAAGGTGCAAGGTGAGAAGCCTCAAGTTTTCTCTAAAATAAGATGTAGGTGTGGTAAAATATGATATGCCTTCTTACATAATCAGCTCTAACTACATGTATGCACATTTTCTAATAATAATATTTCCAATCCAGGAGACTTTATAAGTACATTGCAAACTTGGCTAACAATCAGATTCTTCCCTGGTATGAGTTGCACTTTAGCACTGAATCTCATAAATTTAATCGATAGGCACATACATCAGGGTGGTGATTTATATCTTGGCTGTTGATCAACGACACCGTACATTTGCTGCCTGTTTACGGAGTAGATGGAGTGTTTTGGATCTGTGCAATTGCACACTGAGCTCACCGCTTTACATTCCCTGCCAACTATTCTTTTTCAGCCTGACCATATTTCTTCTGTACTTCAATTATGGACTTAGCAGCAAAATACAGTTCAGATGAGCTCTTCCTGAAATCACTGCTGCAGCTCTTCACCTCCACCTAAACCCTCCCCACAGACACTGTCAAAAACCAAAAGCAGAATCTACCCCGATGTGTAACCTTGGGGCATGAGCTTCTGTTTGGATCTCCACTCACTTCATCCACTTAGCTTAGCTTTTGGTTGTCTCTAGTTTAAATCTGGAGTGGTTCAGCTGACATCACAGGTAGGAAAACAGCTGTGCACGAGAACATATTGATATTTGTCTTCTGTTCATTCAAGCATTGTGGAAGAAATGGACTCAAACCACTTGGCTTGGAGAATTTAAGATTAAACACAAGCACACACTCTGATTCAGAAATGGGCTGCAAGTCCATCTGCTGTTGGTCACCATTTTTGAGGGAGCAGGTACTGTCAGGTTACCTTCTCTCATCTCCTTTGGTTGTTTCTCCAAGTTGGAAAATATCTCCTGCTACTGACGCATTATTTGAAAGAACTGAGCTAACAATGTGGTGGCAAGCTATTCACAGTATACTGTAGGAGTACAGGCAGGACTCTGTATTGGCTAAGTAACATGTCGTAGGCAACAACATGCTCGGTTCCTATCTCACTGGACCACAACAGTGGCAGCTTCCTGGGGCTGCTTGTAGGAGATCATTGGCATAGAATAGGCTGTGGACATTCAGTCTGCCCTTTGATAATTTTCTGTCTGCTCAAAGTTATTTATCTTTTCTAATGCAGCCAAAACAGTCAAGCTAATTTTCTGCATCTGAGCCTTTTCTTTGGCAGGTCTGATTTCCTCCTATTATTCTGTGCGCCAGGAAAGCATGCAACACATTCCATCCCTGCCTTCCTGTACAGAGGTGCCATCCATTACTGCATCTGTACTTTCGTGTCCCTGCTGGAACTCGCCTATTTTCAACACAGCAAAAGTGTTGAAAACATCAGCTCCCAAATGGGACCATCAACGTGGGACAAAAAGTTCAAACTGAAATGTACGCAGTTGGAAAAAAGTTGGATGCCTGGATCAAAGTGGTGGTGTTTTCAGCATTGCTAAGGACTTAGAGCTCTCACTGAAATCCAAACCAGGAGATTTTAAGATGCTCTTGGAATGTGACAGGTTGAGTGTGCTTAAATATGTGCCGTTGCCTGATAAGTGTAGCAAAATCCCACAAGTTTCTGAACAATATTACCAAATGTGAGAAGCATAAACCTTTCATTTCATTGTCTTGTTCAGCCACTTAAGGCCCACGAAGATGCTTACTCTGTCACTACTTTTTTTGCCACAGGGAAATTCTCATTCATCATCTTAGAATCATCCTTTAAAATGTTCACAGATTTTATTCTAATGATGTCTTCCTTCACCTGTGGAAGCACTATAAAGGCCCATAGGTGATGCAGCAACACAATGGGCAATAACAATAGTTTCAAGTTCAATGTAAATTGGCTTATGTTAAACAAACCAATGTCCCCAGAGATGGCTGTATTTACTCCCTCTGCTCAGTACGAGGCCCATCAGATGATTCACATATACTTTGTACAACATTACACTGATGGCATTAGGAAAATGTCAAAACACAAGAGCTTGATGGGGTAATTTAAAGATCCTTAGATTGCTAAAACTTCACTTTTCAGACTTTTGGTTCTTGAAAAACAGAGGGTGTTTTTTTTTCCCCCACAGAATAAAACTTTCTTATGCATATAATCCCTTTGTTTTCATTGAGAAATGAAACATCCTGGTGCTAAGTGACAGAAGTAAAGCTGGCAGAACCTGCCCAGATGCTTCCCGGCTACTCTGCACCAGGGCAGCTTTGTGGCAGCGTGTCACTGCAAAGCAGTGCTTCCACTTCAAGCTGAAAATTTACTTTGTATACTCTAGCAAAAGCTGTGCACAGACTCCCTTGAGTAGCTCACTCAAGTTACCAGTGTCTTCTGTGTTTTTCTTAGTTGCGTAAGTGTAGAATTTTCCCTTCTTCTGCTGATGCTCAAAGGCATCTTCCCTTCTCCAAAATTGTACTGTGGAACATGACACCGTAGAAGAGAAATCATTTAGTTGGCTAAAGAGATAGAAAATTGGCAGAGCAAGTAATTGAGGGCCTCAGAAGGTTAAAGAAAAAGAGATTCTTGGTGCAGGGAAAGTTTTTTTAGATAGCAGTAGACAGTAACAGTTCAGATGCAGGAGATCCCTGTGTTTTGGAGAAGGGAGAGCTCAAGTGTTGCAGAGAGGTGGAGGCTGGTGCATATTTTGTGGTAGTTTAGATTAAGAAGAATTAGAGTGCAGACCTTTCAAAAAGACAGGGGAATTCTCCCCTGCCGACCTGTAGTGTCTATTTCATTTATCGTAGCACCTTGCCTTGCAACACTTCTGAAAGGTTATTTAGTACAGGCCAATTCACGATGACAGATGTTTTAAAGAGTAGTCGCTGACCCTGGATGCCCACTGTTGAATGAGCATCCTGAGTTTGATTTTCACAGATGCTGATGTGAAAGAACAGGCTAGAAAGTTTTTAAGAGTGGACCTACAGAAGTATAAAAGCATTGAAAACGAGTGGTCAAATGTTTAGATTTAGGACCTTGTTAAGTATTTATATTAACTGAAAAGAAGCAAGTGAGCATAGTATATAAAAAATTGTGAATCTGGATGCCATATCATAACATGTTGAAGATTATTGTCTTCTGTAGGGTACATACTGATGACTTACATACGAAACATGTTTTTCAAAAGAAAAATGAAGTCCTCAAAGACCTGTAGGAAATGATAAACTTTTGAATGTTTGGAAATGATAACCATTTGAATGTTTGATTTCTTTTCCCATTAGTTTAAATGTCTTTCTCTCATATAAATTACAAATCAATATTCAGAACATAAGAGTTTAATTAGTCTTATCTCCTGCTTGGCATATACTAAAACTACCATGATTATCACTTGTAAAAAAATTCTTGTTAATGAAAGTACCTCTTCAGGTCATTTCTTCACAGCCTACAATCTAAGCTGAACAGCTACAGCTCAGCAGACCATTGTTAAGTATTGCTTTGTCCATTCTGAGGAATGATACAGATTTAATTAATTATACCTCATTAATGAATTGGAGTAGAACATGATGTTGGTGAGAGGTTCATTTTCTCCTACAGGAAACAAATGTTTTGGGGTTTTTTTCCTAATAGTATTTGCTAGTTAGTATTGAGATATAGGTATTTAAAATACAATATGTGAAATGTTCAGATGAAGCTGATTGGATTTACATTTTATTATGCGGCATTATACTTAATGGCACATTCAGTCTCTAGGAAGGCATGACCTGTGGTTAAAAAGAAGAGAGGACAAAATACAGAACTCATTCTTCAACACTGACTGACTTGGCCTTTTTCATCTTCTTGCTTCCCCATTTTTCCTCACCTGTTTTTTTCAATCTGAACTGTTTGACAGAATGGTGTATGGCTTGTGCTGTATTATTTGACAAAATTATTGTGTTATAAAAACATACTGTATTTTAATTAATTTGCATAAAGAGTAATGCTAATGACTGAGGTGTCCTGATAAATTTTTCAGGTCTATACAGACCACAGTTAATTTTCTTTTTTTAAGGAATCTCAGATGAACTTAAAGTACTGGGAATCCTTGGTGGATCTATGACTACAAAACGTGTATTATTTAGTATTTAAGCTGAAATGTCAAAGCTAATCACAGTGACGTGGCTAACTGAGTTTTGTCTGACTGACAATGTACCTCAACAATGAAAGGTTTTCTGAGAAAAGATACTTAGGGTCATCTGGAAATTCAGGAACTTTTAAGATGTCTGAAATTAGATACAGGTTATTAAAATAGTCAGTAGCACTAGTTGACTGTTGTCCAATTTCTGTTTTAAAAGTCCTAGCGATAATAATATTATTGCACTCTGCCCCTTGTAAATGTTGTGTTAAAAAAGACTGCCNCCCCTTGTAAATGTTGTGTTTAAAAAGACTGCCTTACAGTTTTTTACTGTTTAGTGTTTTGTAGAGCCTCTGTGTAGAGAAACTTCTATTAATTAATCCCACACAGTAAAACATTCAAGCTACACAGAGAGATAATGACTCAAGATAGCTTTTCTTCTTTTCTACCATTTTTTCTTTTTTATGTATTGAATAAAGAATTGAAATGTTATTGATGTCTTGATTAGTTCTTCTTTGGTTGAGGGAGAGTTTGCTAGGCCATAAACCATTAAGCCACCATCTAATGGCAATCAGAATTATTAACTGTGAAAAAGGAATTATGGTTGTGCAATTGTAAGGCGATGAATGGGTACCTCCAGCAAAAAAAAAAAAGTAAGAAACCTATTCCTGTGTGAATTATCGGTGTTGAACGACTATAATGCAGTTTTGGTTTTGTTTTGTTGTGGTTTTGGGTTTGTTTTTTTTAACTTTTTAATGTATCACAAACCTTTTCATGAATACCTTTCCAACTGATTGTCTAGTATCTAATATTTTTTCAAACTGATTATCTAATATCTAATTTCTTTCCTTAAAGAGAAACTTCTCATGATGCCATCACAAAGGATACAATCACAAAGCACCCAATAGCTTACAAGAACTGCATGAAGAGCAGACATTCAATATTATCAGGAGGAAGAAGTGTAAGTCACAGGTCCTTCAGTTGAGACAGATATGGTATGTAGGTATCTTTGTGGATACGTACTTGTGAGCATCTGCAAGAGAGAGATGCACACAGACAAATACATGGATATATTTTTAAGTACAGAAAATGTTCCCTAACAGTAATACTGTTTTCTATACAAAGGTTTTGCCTGTTCTTCATATTACATCTGCATAAAATGGGGTTGTTGAGGCTTATTTTACTATTGAGGCACTTGTGCTTATAAAAAATGTCCTCAGAAGAAAAGACTATCAGTCTGTAAATATAAAACCTGTCATGGCTAATAACAAGCCTAGAAAAGTAAGTTTGTGTGTCCACGTCTTTGGTTTGAATTGTACATCCAACATTACAAACAATTTCCGAACCTATTTGTTACGGATTACCATGTTGCCTGTTAGTTCTCTTTCATCATTTAATTTGCTGTGTTGTAATAGTCACAAGGTCCATCCTTTTCACTTATTTCCTCATCACTTTATTTATATAAAAACATTTCTAGTCATTGTTTTTGAAGACACTCATGAGGACTGCATTCTGAATATAAGGAGTACGCATCTTTCTCCATCTTGATGTAATACAGATGATGAACATTAATTAAACAGGCAACTTTCAAAGTACAAGTTTCCATCTAGATCTCTGTAGTTTCCTTTTTTTTTAACTCTATCGCCCATAAAACAAGGAAGAAATACTGATCAGGAAGCACATCAGGAGCGATGCAATAGGCAAAGCAAGGTTTCATTGCATAGCTAGTGCCTTGTGCTAGCTTGTCAGATCTAATCAAAACTCCTTGATGCTGTGCCTTCTGGATGAGTGATTTGATTTTAGGTAAATTGGGCATTCATATTTATGCTTTAAACTAGATGTGGCATATAATGTTCGTGTTTTGATCACTGCTTCAGTAAACACAAAGGTTTTTTTTATTATTTTTCAAGTAAGACATAGAGTTGCAAGATTGTACTTGACTTGCAAAACAACAAAATAAATCTTACAAAAAATGTCAGCATTCAATAAATTATGTACTTTACATCAAGCTGTGTCGACATCTTAAATGAAGTATAGCTTAAAAATAAGGTGTTAAAAGGGAAAATTATAGATTTGTAGTGAGTTTCTTTAAAACTATCACTTATCCCCATTCCATCACTGTAGCTGTCATTTTCTCTTTTGTTTTTTTGTTCCCCCCCCCATTTTTGGACTAAAATGCCTGAATTATGACAGAAACTGCCATATTATGAATAATTCCTGATAAATGCAGAAGAAGATGAAATCTCTACAAACTCAATGAATATTTAAGGTCACATATATAATACTAGCTCTGACAGATCGTTAAAAACTGAAGGGTCTTCTTGAACCGAAGGAAGTTTCATTTAATACCTGGGATTTTCTTTAACTATGAATGGCCTGTCACATGTACATATTACAAAATTCTTGTTTCTGGTATGCACACAATCCTAGATTGACACCGACTTTTCCTGCCTGTGGCTCTAGGCCAATACACAGCCCTTCTGTTCGTTTTACCCCCTCACACTAGCACGCCTATAAAAGGTACTAACCATAATACACTTTTTAACTTCACCACTGGGTTGTCACTTCAAAAGGTTGCTTTGAATTTGTAAAAAGAAAGTACACAGCTGAAATTTGTGAGAAGACATTTCAATAAAGAGAGAATCACAGAAAATTCGGAGTTTACTTTCACCTTGGATCAGCATGCAAAACCTCACTTATCCAACTCATCTGTACTATACACAAAGGTGAGCCATTTGCTCTGTTACTAAATGCTACTTCTCTTAACTGTTGGCATTTCATGATTTAATTCAGGATGGAATCAGGAAGTGTAGGTATATATGAAAATATTTAAGATCTAATAAATAACTACAAGAAGCTAATAATTATCTTCAAAGCAACCAACATCAGAAAATTCCTTACAGTACAGGATCTGAGTCACATATCAAACAATCACAAAGGTTTGAGCTATTCCAGCCAATGTCAAGATGAATCCTGGACGCAGTTCTTTTTCACTCCAAATTGCAGGAAACATTGGCCAGTTTTTTTCCAAGAGCAGAAAATGGGAAGAGGGATGTAGAGGTGGATGATACTTGCTGCGTGACTGCGTAGTTTTGGTAGACTACGTTCTGCATTTGGGTCAGTAACCCTTACTTTATAGCTCTTGTTGAGAAATGAGTGTATCATACTACATTAGCAAATAGCCACAGCCAAAAGCATACGATGCTGTAGACCGTGTTAGTAGCTTTTTAACTTTGTTCCCTTGATATTGGAGAAAACTGCAGGATTTTGGACTATAAGATGGTGTCTTACATGAGGAAGCCTGGATTGTACATGGGGACTGACAATGGATAAATAATTTAAGCCCTCGAAAAACTTGGTTACAACAATCTTGAAATTAAAAAAATCATTGGTTTATCAGATATCCTACAAGTCTATGAGGTGTTCTATTTCTTTTGTGAATATACATTTACAAAATTATCTACATCTGAATTTTAATTTACTAGTATGTAAAAACTTGTGAATGCTGGATTTTTACCTGCTAATTCTTGTTAAAAGGGTAGAGATGGCATGGAGTAAAGAAATCTTGAACTTAAATCAGATTTTCTACCAGTTCAGCTTAAATTCTGTGGTTCATTTGACAAGTTTTCCTTGCTTCACTGATTTTCATTGCATCCTGTACTGTCTTAAGGGCACCTTGAAGTTCTGCAGGCCATGATTCATTGTCCCAATAGGTCTGAGAAACTTTCTATTGACTTAAATAAAGAGTGTATCAGAGCTAAGAAATCCACCAGATTTTTTATTGACTTTATGAACTTTGCAGTGACTTGATGAAGTTCTCAAAGATGCAGATATTTTTGGAGAAACGACTGAAAATTAACCACTGAATTTTTGTGAAATTATGCTCAGGGGTAATTAACTAACGTAACAGCAAGGGGAAAGATGCTCAAGAAATATTTTAAATGACTCATCATCACTTAATAGTTCCTGCATATATTTTGCAAACTGCAAGCCCTATCCTTGAAAGTTTCCTGCAAGAGACATCTGCTTTTTAAGTTTTTGGCTGACTTAGACGTGGCTTCAAAATGATCTAGTTATAGGTAAGTTTTAGTAGCAATGCTAATGCACTGCTTCTTTTGCCCATACAGTATCCTCCTATCTAAGAGCATGAAACTTGCTATTCCATAAGACGTATCTTTGTTCCATGTCTGAGTAACATGTAAAGATTTATTACTTTTTAGAAATACAAAACATACCAAACATTGTATGAAAGATAAGTTTTGCTGCATAGCCAGCCAAAGTTCATTTAAGGTTATGAAAGGAGTTTTTAAGGAACAGTTTCTGAAATAGAGTGTGAAGGAAGGACGCCCTCGATCTTTCATGTGTCTAGTAAATGTATATCGTATATCACAATTTATGAAGAAAAATCATATTTTAGTACTGCATGAATTCAGATACATGAGAAAGGATTCCTTTTAATCCATTGACATTCTAGGGGTCAGAAAATCTTTCTTAATTTCTGTGGAAAACTTTGGCATTTTAGCAAACTATGTTAGTCAAAACACTGAAATATTTTGGCCAGGAAATAATTCTTAGTGGTTCTAGTCACTGTATTATTCAGGTCCCCTTGTTCCCAGTCAGACTACATCTTCCCTCATGCATCACCATTCCTCAATGAAGCCAAAATGTCAGGATTCTCTTCAAAATATTACCCCTTTCTGTTCACAGAACATACTAGCAACTGCTTAAAAGAATATGACTTTGGATTTACGATAGACAAATAACCATGTGATTGAGGTGCCTACCTCCTTGTTTTCCATTTTCTGTTATTGCACTCGAGTGCCTTATGTGAAAGACAAGCTACTTACCTTGTCCTTTGGCCTAATTCTATTCTTTATTACTCTGCTTTGCCCAAACTTGCTTTTCCAATACCCAAGATATATCTCTCATTTATTCCAGTTATTTATTTTGTGCTTACCCATATTTTTACAGTCCATCAGAGAACAGCCTTTCCATTTACTTATCCAATAAAAATACATAAAGACAAATCATATCCAAAGATTTGTGTATTTGCATAAAAATAGAACATATGTATCTGGGAGAGCTAGTTGACAGGACAAAATTCATTGCCTTGGCACACAGGAGAAAAGAATACAAAGGATGTGATTTTACTAATTTGTAGCTTTGTTAGTCTAGCTCACCTAGGAATTGTTCTCAGGGTAACTGAAGAAGTGCAATTCAGCTTTTCCTTCTGTTAGAATCATCTTCCTATTAGAACTTAATTCCCATATTTGAGAGGCTGAACCAAACCTTGAATCAATGAAGATCTTTCTCCAGCTTCTTAAGGAGATTCCTTCCTCATATCTCTCCTTTAGTGTCAGTGCATAAAGTAAAAAACATAAGCAGAAAAGCATGAGGTAATGCCACCTTACATAGCTTTGGGCACCGGCCACATGGAAGTCTCTCATCCTATCGCAGGAAAGATTCCTAGATGACTTACAAAACTTTCCTTGAGGCTGGTCATATAGATAAATTGCATAGCAAGAGAGATCTACTTTACCTGAAAAATCTGCCTGTAGAATATGGCACTTACACACCATGGCCTGCCACCATGGCCAGAAGGCTTATTGCTCAATCCATACTTGATACACTCATGCACACTGATAGGTCACTCACTGCACATTTCTAAGACCCATTTTTTAAAGGAACGATACTTTGGTGAGTCACATACTAACCCCAAAATGGCAAAGCAAATGCAGATTGATCTTTCGTCTGCAGTGGCAAGTTAGGACACAACTGCTTCACCAAGTTCCAAAGCATGTCTTCATCAATGGGCTACTGTGATCATCCACAGAGACAGTAAATGGTCCTTGTCCATCTAATACCTTCTGAAATAAAATCCTGGAAAATTGATTGGAAAGTGCAGAAAATGATGAGTCCAAAAATTATTTACTACAATTAGTATTGATGTGTTTGAAGAACTAAAAAAATTCATTTTACAGGCCCTCTCAAGCTCACAATTGAGTGCGTGAGTCTTTATCACCCAACAAATGCTCTGAATGTCAAAGATGCATATCGTCTGTCATCCAAAAGCAGGCAGGATTCATAGCCCCAAAGAATAAGAAGCATCTCTTTTGGTTTTCTTTGCTCATGAAGGCTGCCAACCTGTAATTAGGACTGGTTTGAGTGGTAAAACATAAATGTTCAAAGATAGAAACTGTTGGACAAATGCTCTGAGATCTCATAGCCCTGAGTGATTTGCAGAAGGGAATGTTGGTAAGATGTACCCAAACCAGACTGTCACTCCAAGCTCTTGCTTTCCAACTCCATAACCTAAATAATCACTGGAATTAAAATGAAAGAGGAAGAACTACATATTTTTTATCTGTAAAAAATGGTCAACTGCACATACTCTCTATCTTCCTGTTCAGCCCCATATGCTTGGGTTAACCCTTACTAGGCATCCCTTAATCAACCTAATAAATGGAGGGCTTCACTTTTATTGTAACAAACATTATGGATATTTCTGCACACCTCTTGAGGAAAGAAAAAAGGGATCTTGTCAAATATCCCAGTGGTGCTTCAGTGTGAGGAGTAACTTTGGGCAGAACTGTGTCCAAGAAGGATCTTACATGGGACTAGATGGGAGCTACAGGTGTGAAAGCCTGGTTGTTTGGCCTGAGCATTGAGAAAAATGATGAGGATCAGCAACACTGTGGCACTTGGTTAAGCACCCCTTTTCAAGACCATGCACTTACCATAACCTGTAATGTGTATTACCTTTCACATGGGAGCTAGCTCAACAGTGTGAAGCAGACTAAGAAATGCTCTGGAGTTCGTATGGTGAATACTGTTTTAACACCTCTTACCCCAAAATCAAAGTGCTCTCTGGGATCCAGTCACATATTGCCACCCCCCACCAGATTCCTGAGTGGTACAGAGAGACACGATAACCGCAGCACTTCTTAAGGACCCTGTCTCTTCATTTTGATAGCTTTTGTCGGGGAACTTGAGATAGACTTTGCCACAGTGTGCATTTTGGAGAAGATAAGGAAAATTGTTCAACCTTTTCCACATTGCCCTATGTTCCCATTTTCCCTGTTGTCAGTAGAAGTGGTGGTGTGGTTTTCTGCCCCCTCCGTCTCCACTGGAGAGATTGCTTTCACCTACAAACTGAGCAGATGGCACATTGCACTCTGCCCCCACCCCTTTCACCCCCCATCTTCTGTATGTCTATGGACTGAAAACAAGGTCGGTGCTGTAAAAAAAATCTTGTTGCACTTCAGAGCTTGCTGTGTCTGGTTTTTACCTCACACTGTCAAAATGCTGAGTTCTTACAATGACTCTCTTCTAAGCAATTACAGTGTAAGTTATCAGTTCACGTAAAAAGTGGCAGACATTGTGCAAGGTAGAGCTGCTATGATGACAATGAGCAAAGCTGCAGAGAAGTCAATTACATAAGACTGGAAGAGCTCAGAGACTCAATTCTAACTGTTCTTCTAACCTTCAAATCACCATTTCAAGTCCATCCCTAGGGGCTGGCATATGTATGAGACACGTTAAAGGTGACATCGCAGGCCCTCTGATAGGGGAGAGGAGGGAGATATTTTCACCCTTTTCTCTCCGCTTCACTCCTTCTCATTCTGGCACCCTTTCTTGGCAGTGCTGTGCCCAGACCATGAGCTCTGGAATAGCAAATACTGTTTCTCCTATGTTCCTTAAGAAATGCTGAATAAGGAACTGCTCATGTACATGACAAAAAAAAGCAATGTCAAAGTGCCCCTAACAAGGACACTCTTCACTCAATGAAGAATTATAAAAATAAAAATATTATATACTTTTATATTCAACTGTTCAATAAGGAGGAATATTGATTGAGGAAACAAGAAATCTCGAGTGAGTAAAAATGAATGTCATGGTCCAACCTTCCTCCAAGTATGGTTACATTGAAATTAACTGATTTTACCAGACACAAATTTGTTTGTATGGCTCAAACAGAGAAATGTAAAGCATTTAACAGCACATAATGATCTGACAGTACTTTCTTTAAAGCTAACAAAAACCAGTAAATAATTTGCAATAACAGAATTGCATTGGCTCATTATTTACCTCAGTATTTTTCCAAGAATCTGACAGGGATGGAGAGCTGAATGAGATGGCAGGGCCCTATGAATGCTAAAGGGAAATTATTGTAGCCTAAATGAAAAAAACTGATTTATGGTTATGGCAGACTTGAAGGCAGAAGGAGTCCCAGAGGTAAAAAGAGGATGGTATTGGCGGGGCTCAGGCACAAATGGCAATCGTGGTTGTGCTGTTGTGGAAATGTTATGGAAAGTTCATCTTGAAGGATTAATGCACTTGTCAGCTGCCTGAAAGGCCCGGAGAGGCATGGATGAGTACCGAAACTCATCCAGGTACTTAAAAAGAAGAGCGTCTTGGCTCATGCTGCACTCAGCCAGCTTTGATGTTAGGGGTTCTGCTAGTTGACCTGAACTGAAAAGTCCTTGTCTGATCTTATGCTTTGGAAGTGTAGATAAGGTACGCTAAACAAAGTCCACTTCTTTTCTTTTTGTTGCATGATCTTTCTGGTTTTGGCAAAAAAAAAGAGAACTAAAGGGTGTTTCCTTACACATGAAATTCTATAATGCATGTGCTATCATGCTACATTTTAGATTTGTGATGGAATCAAAGCATCCAGTATCACATAACAGGTTAGAAACACTTTGACAGACACAGAGCTGAGGTTAATGCAGGGAATAATATTATGACCCTTAGTTTTTAAGCTTTTGTGATTATTTTAAAAGAGTGATTACATTTGATATTAATAAAATTTGTCAGTTACATCAAAGTAAGAGTATCGGTGAATAGACGTAAGAAAGTTAAACTGCAAGGGGACTTAAAGAGGTCAGAATAATACAGTGCAAGAACATGACATACATTTGTGTAAAATACTGAGGAGGATACAAATGCCGTCAAAAATTAGAAGATGAATACACTGAAACCAGCAGGGAATACCTGGAGATGATAGAAAAAAAACTCTACACCTTAAATGTGAGACAGATGTTCTGGATCATATGTAGAACATGGGAGGAAATAATGTAGCTTTCATAGTACTGGTGAGTCAGTACACGGAATAAATCATGAGCTTTTGGTTCCATTGCATAGGAAAGATTGGAGAAACTGAGAAAAGATAAAAATGCTAAGCAAAATGCTTTGAGAGACAGTAAGTCAGACTTCTGATGCAACATATTTGAAAAAACTCAAATGATGTGAGTGCTTACTTACCAAGGGCTTTAGGACAGAGACATGGGTCAAATGCAGATCTTGATTCGGTAAAACACTATGGAACAGACTTAATTTTAAACATGTGCTTAAGTAGAGCTCTTTTCTTCAGGCATTGACTTATTCTTCAAAATACTGTGGAAATATGGAATTTAAGCATACAGGACAATTTTCACACTGAAAGACCTTGCTAAATTACAGCCTATTAAGAGGCAGAAAAAACATAATGTGAAGCAAACGCTCATGCAATGGGAAGTATACGGAATAATTGACACATGGGAAATGCTAATTACCCTGTTTGTTTTACTTTGCTTTGGTATAAATAATGACTTAAAATGACAGGCCTTTTCAGTACACCTTAAAATGTATTGCAATGCTTCTTGGATTTGCAGGGATCTGAAACCCTAAGCAAGAGCTGAACGAATGGGAAAACTGCAATACTACCGATCCTTCCACTTGCATTCAGTTCATTGAAAATTCTTGAGAAACAGAGAATTTTTCTTCTGATTCTTCTGATTCTATTAAAAAAATTGGCTGCCTCTTGCCTTCTTTTTTCACCTTCATTTTCTTTCACATTCTGATTTATTTTTTTAATGCAGTGGATATATCCAAGATGACTGAGGAGTTGGGAAAATTCGGCTTCTGCAGTATAGTTATGAGAAGCTGCTAACTATGTAGCCTGCTGGTCTCATACTGGCTAGAAAAAGTATTTCAACTTCTGCTCCTGTGTTTGCACATTCCTGAGGGATATCTAGCAGGAAGGAAAACACAGCTTGTGAAATCAAAATAATGTAAAATTTTCCACCTATACACAGAATTAACAGCAATAAAATATTTGCTGCGGGGAGAAATATAAACAAATCTTTTTCTCAGTGTTGGAACTTATGAAAACATTCATGTGTGGAGGTGAAATTAAGATCAAATAATTAATGACCTCAGCTAAACATGGAGGCTGAGATTGGCAGGTCTTGAGTGCGTAGCACAGCTCTGAGGGACCAGCTTTAAATCACCTCCTATACCTTGCTTTTCCTCCTGGCTGTGTGAAATGCTGTTTGATAAGTTTCTGAAGGCTTCTCTAACCTGTGCTGACTGTGAGCTTCCCAAAGGAGTCTTCTGACACAGCCCATTATTCCAGACTACATTCCGTTTTTGTTGTCTCAGCACTCTTACCTTGCCTATATTCAGCTATCCTTCACTGCAATCCTTTCCAAAGGATTTCTTTCTAGGGCCTTGAATCTGGTGATAGCTACTTTATCATTGAGGAAAATCTAACACTGACTTTCTGCAAATACTCAAGATTATGAGCCAAAGACACTGGATAGATTGTCTTTGAGTTTAAAGTTCATGGGAGAGGTATCCCCAGGTGAGCTACGAACCCGGCTTTTCCAGCTTGTAATCACAAAAGTGAAGCGTAATGATGTGGTCCTTGAGAAACCTACCATTAACTAAGACCCTGGAAGTGTGATGGGAAAAGCTGCAAATGTCAGCCTCATGTATAGCCTTCTTGCTTTTATAGGTGAGAAGGGGAAAATCACCTCCAACATCAAGTGAAGTTTGGGAGGCACAGAAGAAATTTGAATTAAATCTTAATGATTATGTGAAGATTGTTTTGGTGAGCCTGAAACAAGCTGAATTTTACTTCCTATTACTTTTTAAAACAAATTGTTTCGTCCACTTGTTTTCAGCAGACTTTCAGCAGTTTCATAGCTATCACAACACTTGGAGATCAAGAGTAGAAGGACTAAGAGTCTTTAAGTCTTAAATATAGTTTCTTCTTGGGTAACTCAGACACTTAAACACACATTTGTAGATGCTGCAAGACTTCAGACTCAGGTCTTCAAAAAGACTTGCATACCTAACTTTTACTAAAATTCACAGGAGCCTGACTAACTTGGGTGATAAGCGGTGAGAACATAATTCCCACTGCATCGTAACGACATGCAACCTCCCAAGTTATTTAATTCAATATTAATGCCGTCTCCTTCAAGTTTGCCTTCAATGGAGTGACTGCTGTATGAAGGCATGGTACTGTATGCAGGAATGACAAAAACCTGAGACCTTCTGCTGCTCAGGGCTGATAGCTACTGCCTCTCTCTGAAATCAACAAGATGCCATAGCAGCTAAACATGAACAGACAGTGTTCTGAATAGAGCACATAGGTGTTTTGGAGATGTTTTATCGTATACCAACAGGCAGATCTCAAAAATAAACAAACCCAGCCTTACTGGGAAATTAACAGCTTTAACAAACTGGTTTGAGTGCATGCATTCTGGCAGTCTGGTGAACCTTGTTTGCCTCCTCTGTTTTCAAAGACTTCCTACTGCGTATTGCCTTTTTGCCAGGAGTTCAAACATTGAGTAGGAACACCTTGTTCTGGGTGCTGCTGCCCAAAACTCTTGTTGCAGAGCACACAACAAAAATATTTTACCACAGGTGAAAACAAATATCCCTGAATAGCAATTACAAACAATTACTTAGCAATTACTTAGCCTTTTGAAACATTTTGGTTGTGTGTTTGCTTGTTTCCTCTCTCTTTTTAGATACTCAGTAATAATTTGTTAAACTCAAACAAATTATTTTAGGAAACATAATAAACATTAAGTATGCATCAAAACCATCTGGAAGTGCTATGCACTGCACACAGAAACAGTGGGATTCAT
Source organism: Himantopus leucocephalus (assembly GCA_003993805.1). NCBI lineage: Eukaryota > Metazoa > Chordata > Aves > Charadriiformes > Recurvirostridae > Himantopus > Himantopus leucocephalus. Next base: position 37,089,296 of record RSEF01000003.1, on the reverse strand, counting down.
CTATACATATTCAGCATTGGAGTTTGTTCTCTTTCTGAGTTTTACATTAGCAACCCAAACACACAACCTGAGTCAAGAACGTGCTTAAACAAAAGAGAAGGACCAACATCAGACTTTTCAAACCTGGGCAATTTGGAAATCCCATGAAACATCCTTATCATCTTTGGCATTTAAATCCCAGTGAACACCTAACCCCATTTTCAGACCTATTTCAGCTCTTTTGGGGGAGCTAACAGAGGTGCCCAGGTCAGGGCTGATGACAGAGGAGTCATCAGGTGGTCACACTCCTAGCTCAGGCCAGTGTTAATTACACTGAAAGGCAATCTAAAATACAGCAAGAATTTTCTTGGCGTTTTATATGTAGAGAGCACAGTTGTCACACAGGGTTGCTAGGACCTAATAGAAGCAGGAGATCAGCACAGAAAAAGGAAATTCCTGGAGTGCAACATGGCTCAGGCTCTTAAAAGGTGAAAGTACTGCCAGTACCGATTGGGTCAAGCACTGTTGGTCCTGATTGCTAATTTTTGGTGCTGGAAAAACACATGCATATTATCTCATTCTGGAAATCATTTTCTTTTCATGCACATACCATACACATGTGGGTAATGCCACAAGTTTGCTCAGAAAGGCTTTGGTCCTGACACAGAACAGGAGGTAGAAGCTACACCAGAGTTTTGCTGTTTCAATGAACCTTTCTTTCCTCTTCATTTCCCATCAGTCTTTCCCCCGAAGGATGGATGGAGAATACGGAAGTACTTGTTCTTTAAATGTTCCATGGCAGATGGGTTTCTATGCTTGAAAATGGTTGTATTGATGATGTAATAAGCCTCCCTGAAAACTCTGGAACTCAATGTCTGGGGTGTTTTACCTTCACATGTGAAGAAGCAATTTCCACTCCAAAGAACTTGTAGTTGAAGAGAAAATAAATTTGAAAGACTGAATTTGGACAAAAAGAATCCAACAGATACAAACAAGACTATAATTAAAAAAAAAAAAAGATTGCATAAATTCACATATAGCTTGTTAAAACAAAACCCATTATTTTCAGGGAAGGCTTCACATCAAGTAGCTCTAGGTGACATCTGAAGCATTCAGAGCTGTAGCGGATGATGGGGAAGGGAGGCAGTCCCGTCCAGTACCTAACACAGGTGCAGCAAGCTGTGTCTGGCAGCATCTGTCCACCTGTCTGTCTGTCTACAGCAGGAACTTTAATCTTAGTCTTACAGTGTCACCTCAACTTGGGGTTTTTTTCATGCTTATTGTGACCTGTTACTGCTTGAGTAACGTAGATTGCAAGACTTCTGTTGACACATCCTGAGGGTTGGAAAGGTCCACACTTCTGTAAGATCATGATTTCACAGCTGTTCAAATGTTTCCCGCATTTTTTTTTCATAGTTTCAACAAATTAAATCACTCTGTCAATATTTGCTTGTTATATAACTAAATGCTGTTTTCCTTGGGTTTGCCTGTCTTTTAATGCCTGGATAATCCAGTTGCTGTGTCCAAACATTTCTTTACCATGGTCCAAACACTGTGGCATAATTTGCGCTACAGAAACATGTTACAGCAAGAAAAATCGACTACTGTTGACTACAGTTCAGCCCATAGACCCTCGTAGGTAATAATAGTTTGTTGACAAGTCATAATATTGCAAAGTAAGAAAAAAATCCTTTGACTTCTTAAGTGGTAAATATTACAATAGATTGAATATGAAAAGCATCACTTGCAAGACTCTAAATTATGAGCAGGGTTATTCCATGACAGATTATCTGTGCATATGTAACAAAAATGTTTCATATCTAACAAGCATTCATGAGTGTAACTCTCTCATCAGGCTTAACTGTATTTTATCGCCACTGAAAGCTGGGACGCAGGAAGAAAGTATTAGCAGTCAGAGCTTTTTCTGCAATTTGTCATGCATGTCAACACAGTGACAGACATGCTTGAGCTGGCAGTGACAGCACAGTTGAACAGATAACACGAGACGTGCCCTTCACTTTGTTGACATGCACTCAGCATACATTGGAGTGCCACTCAGTAGAACAATTTCTGTCCTTGAGCATTCCCAGGGAAGGGACGTATTTCTTGCCCTGCACCTGTGCTGCTCTCCAGGCTCCAGCTCCTGATTAACGCAATGTGAGCAGCAGTCGCAGCTCCAGTCTTTGCCTGTGCTGGAACTATAGTGTGAGATGAAAAACATTTTCAATTCATATGAGTAATGAGCATTACAAATTAGACTCAGATCAATTGTTACATGAAGATGATTATGAAATATTAAAAGGAAGTTATTATACATAATGTATTTGTCACAGATTAAAAATCGGCATTCATATAATATCCTTCTCTGCCTGATAACGTATTTGGATATTTAACATATTTAAAAGGAGTGCAAAAAATAAAGATAAGTGGGAGGGAGGGGCATCTATTAAAACAAGAAATGGACTTGCTAATACTTTCTGCAAAAGGGAGTTTTCTTCAGTCTTGGATATAGTTTATCTCTGGTATATGGTGAGGATGCGTAGGACACGTCATCTCAGGCCTGGATACCACTGTCATTATTACTGTCTTTGAAGACATTATTTTGTTGTACACATTAGAGGAGAAGAAGAATTTTGATTTAGTGTCTAGCCCTGTCACTTGTGTGGAAGTCCTGGTGACTACAGAGTGTTTTTGTACTAACAAAAAGAAGTTGCTGGTTGGCTGGGGGTTTGTCATGACAGAAAGTACAAGCAGTAGAGTCACTTGTTCCCTGAGCTGCTTCTAAAGCCCTGCTGTGCTGAGATATTTTGCGTTGCATCTGATGAGTCAGTGGTGAAGCTTTCTCTCTGTGCTTGACGTGCTGAGGATGTGGTGCTGCTACAAAACCTCATTAAATTCGGCTCAGAGTTAGAAATGGTTAGAAAAAAGAAGAATCATTGATAGAGCAGTTCTCACATCAGAAAATACTGCTTCCATGGAAATGAGACATTCTGGGGAGATACGTTGGTCCTTGTGAATTTTACAGTGGGAATCACACAGGTAAGTTGGTCAAAAGTCAGGATGCTTTGTTCTCCTTGGGCCACCCATGCCTCTGGACTCCCCGGGTGGTGAGGCAACCCCTGTCTTACCTGATGTTGGCACACCACCTTTCTTCTGGGCTGGGGGTATCCCGTCCTCAAAGCTGGAGTGCAGTTTTCCCAGGGTGCCAGCACTGAGGAGGACATGCCGGCTTCTGGGTCATGCTGGATGAGCTCAGGAGGTGTCACCAGGGAGAAGGGGAAGGTGGAGAAGAGGCAGCGGGGGATGAGGTCCGGAGGCACTGCAGCCCATCCAGGAGGAAGGGGTAGGAGGCCAGTGGCTAACTCATCTGCTGTGACAGGGGCAGAAAGGGAGCAGAAATCTGGGCTGTAGTGAGAGGCCACTGACCCTTTCCACCACACAGTGGTGTGCCCAGGGCAGTGGGGCGAGGCAGGAATCCCATTGGGTGGATGGATGGAAAGAGTATGTTTAGTAGTTTCCACACTCAAGAGGGAAGTTTAAAAATCAGAAGTTTTTTGGTTTTTTTTTTCATCAGGATGGACTTTTCCCATTTATCTCTGCTCTAATGTTAAGAGCTTGTCTTTGTTTCTGGAGACCCCCATTACAACAACCTCTGTTAGCCAAGAAGCCATCACATCACTGTATGTTATCACAGGCAGGTATTTTGATGCTTCAGTAGGTAAGGCTGCATTCTGCAGAGGTACACTGTGAGAAAGGAAACTTTTGAGGCCCTTGTGTTTGTTTGTGTGGTCTATTTTCATCTGTTCTAGAAGGAATGTCACCCTCAGTCTTGAGTTCCAAGATATTATTGGTTGAAATAGATAGTATCTCTAGATACTTAGAGACTTGAAGAACATTATTATAGAATATTAAATATTAAATAATATTCGGTTTATATATTTATAAACTGAAAGGTCACAGAGTGTTGGGTAATAGCAAATGATTAAATTTGTTTGGGAAAAAAAAGAAGCTTTCCCTGGAGGTTGGAAAATCTCCTTTGAAGCCTTTTCTATCTCTTGAGTAAATATGTGCAGTTATAATTAGACAGTTTTGTTAAACATGTATTATGTAACCAAAAACCTGGAACAATTCCAATGCTATTTCTCTCTATTGTGTAAATATGTAATTAGGCAAGATTTTTTTCCAGTACTGCTGCTGATTACATTTTCCTCGGTCATGCAAGAAGGGGATTTTTCTGCTCTCAGACATACCACAATCCCAGCTCTACAGCAAGCCCTGGTGTGGCACATTACTGTTCTACTCCCAGCTGGCAATTCTTTGCTCCCTATTAATTTCTTTGGGTGTCCCCTTCTTTTAAATGGGGCAAGCCCCAGGTGAAAACTGACACAAAATATTAATCTAAGAAAAGATAAGGTACGCATAATGGCCCTGAACATAGGTGTGACAGTTAAGCTTTTTCCACCATTTGGGGCTAGCGAGAGGGGAATAGCTCAGAAGACCAGATCCTTCAGTTTCTGAGCATCCCACCGGTACGCAACCATGTGGTGCCACTTCCCATATTCCCTCAGCTGAGAGGATTTAGGATGCAATAGGTGCTGTGGCTGTGCTTTAGGAGTGCTTGAGGAAAACAACACAAAGGTTGTAGCTCCTGCCACCCTTATTTATGGAGTAGAAGTTCAGTCCTGAACTCTAATAGCCCTGATGATTATCAAGGGGAGCTAGTCATGAATGCCGAGCTGGACAAGCTATAGGACAAAAACTTACCCTGACTACCTACACAAGGCCTGCTTGGCTGGAGGTTACTTCATACCTTCAGACAGAGTCTGCTTCCAAGGGAACCTTTTTTTTCTTGCATAGACCAGAAAAATGCAGACATTTTTGTGTAACTTTTGTGACACTGCTGATAGCATGTCCTACAGTAGGAAAAACTGGCAAAGATGACTGATGGGAGCATGTCAGCACAGGACAGATACCAGTTTGGTTTAGCAGTGGCATAATTTTTTTGTGATTTTGCCAAGAGTTTTCTAATAGTGGATTTTTATGTTTAGAAATATTTTTGAAGACAAATGAGAAACTTGGAGGATTCACAGGGCTTGGGCAGCATTTTTATTATTTCTGGCTTTGATTGTATTTCCCCAAGAAAATGTGACTGTTAACCATCACTTTGAAAGACCTTTAACATTCAGGAGGCAGCTAGAGCTTTTTAAAAACATAATTAACATTTTAGTGAACTTCTGAAACAATTCAGGCATATATAATCCATTAGAAACTCAGTGGAAGGAAATCTATCACCACTCACCAATGAAACAGAGCAGTGTCATGCTCCTATAGTGTATTTCAAATGGCTCTTCTTAGACTGGTTGTCATTCTCATTTCTGTTGCCCTGTAAATAAACTATAATACTACTTTTTATGGTGAATACCTCTAAATAATATTAAAATAAAATCAATTCCTGAAGATAAAGATGTTATAAAACATTATATATATGTTTTGTAAAAACAGAGCTGCTGCTTCAGAGAACTGCAGAAAATTAAGGCCTATTTCAGCAATAAAATGGATCTTTAAAAAAAATTATTAAACTTTCAGAGATTTGTGGTACTTCAGATATAAAGCAGCATTTTTGCTTTAAAAGAAAAACATCCACCTCTAACCTATTGCAATTTTGGGGGCATATGAAAATAATGGAGGTTAGTGGGAAACAGGTTTATGTAAACTGCAAAGACTTAAAAAAAAAAAAAAAGTTCATTATAAGACTGTGCAGTGATCCCATGGTGAGAAATGCCTTCAATGCCTTAAAAATGGCTCAGCTGTGAAAGGATTTGTGCATAGTCCATTTTTTTAAATTGTGGAAAGCTAACATCAGGGCGTGGCAAGGTGTTCTACAAGATTGATTGTTTAATTATATTAATAGGAAAACACTATAAATCTATTACATTAAGTATTACAGGAGTGAAACAAAGCAGTAGTGAGGCTGAAGAGAAAAATACTGAAAGCTTCCCAGGATAAAATTATAAAATTATTTCAACTAATCAGTGCTACTGAGGACTGAAATTCATCAGGTTTTAAAAACGAAAAGAAAAATTTCCAACTTGGTTCACTGTTGATGTCTGCCCATTGTCATGTACAACAGAGACAGCAATTTGAGTTACTCACGCATTTCATTGCCTTCCAGTTTAACTGTACGAGTTGTGGTTGTCATTGTGGGAAGTCCAGTGGTATCCTTACTCAATGTGCAGAGATAGTCCAACAGCAGACAGAAAGTTAAGTGGAGGACACAAAACGTAGAGGAGGTATGCCATTACACAAGCCTATATGGCTCTAAGGCAATCTCATTTCTGTCTCTTTCTCCTTAGCATGTAATAAACAAATGAGCTATCCCAGACCAGCTTTTTATAATACCCAGTTTTTGGATTTCAAGCACAATCTATACTTCTTTATTTGGAGAGATGTGTTTTCAGAACGCCAGGGTTAGATAAGTTTGGGTTTTTTATTCTCCAACTCCATATCCTGTCTCAGCTCTTTGGGTGAGCCTACAGGTACACATGTACAGCAGGAGGGGAAAGTGAAGCCGGGGCAGAAACATCATGACCTTTGGGACGTCCCAGCTGTGCCAATCTGCACCGTAGTGGCTGGATGTCTAAGTATTTGCAGAGGAATGATGTTAAAAATAATAAAAATTAAACAAGTTAGAAGAGAAGGGGAAAGGCAAAGTAATTCATTCATCTTTCTGAGGTGCAAGTTTTTGGAGCCCAGGGAAACGGCGTGTTCACACACCTGTTCCAGGCCTTTTGGACTGAAACCCCAGGAGGATCCTTGTCCATCCCATCTGCTCTCTTCCCCTTTCTCAATAATCAATATATCCCTACTGCCAGAGAAAGCGTGAAACTGTTTGACTAAAAAGCTGCCCTGCATTAACTGTCTTGAGAGCTTAAGGCAGTTTCTTTACTTGAACTGAGCAATTCACCTTAAAACAACAGTGTGATGTTTCCCCAGAGAGATGAAAACCAAAGCCTGATCTGTCATAACTAATAAAGGCAGAACTTTGTCAGTCAAACAGTCAGCAAAGACCTCAGGGGGAAGGGAATTAATGGGATTTATTAACATCTTGCTGCTGCCTGAACATGTGCACTAAACAGCTGTTGAATTCAAACGTGCCACAGCATTCTTGCAAAGTGATGCTTTTTGTTGTATTTTCTTATCTACCGTTAAAATCTTAAAAAGAAGAAATCATTAATTGCACTGAAAATAAATCTTCTCATTAAGAACGGCTGAAACAATGCACATCAAGTGAGCATTCACCTCATCTTTACTCATATTCGGGATAACAACATATGTCTGATTGAAGACAGTATAGATAACTGCAGCTGATTAAATTATTGGGGTTTTTTCTCCTCGTACTTATTGCTTCATAGTACTGAAAGGTCACTTCATATCATAGCAATTTCTGCTAATACAAATAATGTGAAAGTGCTCTTTTATCTAAAACAATAGATAGAGCTTAGCATATAAATTGTTTACATACAGGTACTTCTGTGTCTTAATAATTCTGGTTTCAAATGCTCCAAAGTTCAGCAAACTCCAACAGAACTGCATGACTTATACGACCAAAACTGATGTCAAAAGTCATCTCCTAACCCTATGGTGTGACTTTATTAATCTGAATTATTCAGGGCGCACTGATGAATAAGAAGTACTTTTTTCAGAAGATAAAATGAGTTCATAAGTGTATCTAATTATTAACCATGAAGAAATGTAATGCGTAGTATTCTATGTAATGGATAAATTATCAGGTCCCAGAGAATACATTTTTATGTTCAACGTCATTCAGATTTCCTCTTTTCTTTCAAAGTGTCAGAAGACTTCTGTGAGAAAGCTGTAGTTCAGAATTTTTCCAGGTATAAAGAAAATAAGACCTGTGCACACATGTAAGACACTTCAATCTCATGAGAAGAAATTCTTTCAGGATTTCCTGGACAGGATCAACAACTACTGGAAATATTCAGAGATAGCAGGGGAAATCTCAAGAGAACAGTCTGCCTGGCACTCTCTGTTTTAAATAAACTTTGGATTGAAACTAAACTTTGAGGCGAGTATCTGATCAGGTTTATTATCTCTATATATATTTCACACTTAATCAGAAAGCTCTGTAAATAGCTTCATTAGACACTGCAATATAAAAAATCATGTCCTGATCCTAAGAAATGTGAATCCTACAGCTGATCCTTGTTTAGGTTAACAGTTCTATTGCATTTAATTTTAAGGACAGTAGGTCAGTCAGTGCTATGAATCAGAGAAACACAGAAAATAAGCTCTACCCCTTTTTAGGAAGTCACCTCTATCCATAAGATCTTGACACCCCTTGCAATTAAAAGGGCTCTGCAAACACTGCATATGAGGCTGATCCTGTACGCAGGTACCCATCCCTGCAAACTGCCTGGAGAATTGTAGTGTGACTGCTCATGCAGGTAAAGCTGAGTACCTTTGAAATGCCTGCAAATGGTCTTTTACTTCTCCTAGAAGAAAATTAAAATATTCACAGCTTCTAATCAGCTTACAGATGTAGCAACTTATAGAATATAAAATAAAATCATTTCTCACTGCGTTCTCTCTTGTAGCACAGACCAGAGAAGATACGTTTCTCCATCAGGAAGAGCTTCAGGCTCCTGTAGGTGTTTGCAGGAGGGAGGTGTTCATGCTTTGCTCTCCCTTACATGTCTCTGGGACACTGCTACAGCTGGTGGCAGCACCTGTTCTTCATTTAGGGACCTGGGATGAGCTCCACCTGACTGCTGCACGCACTGGCAATACATCTGGAGAGTAGTTGCTGTAACTTTTAAAGAGGGTAGCAGACAGCAGTGTGCTCTTCTACCCAAACAGGAGGCATTATAACATCAAGGGTTCCTGAACCGGGCAGGCGTTCCACCTCTCCTGCCTCTGAAATAGCCCTGGCTTCATCCACAAAATATAGCTCTTGTTTTGCTGTTTGTGATTTCCAAAAAGTCAGTGCAATAATTTAAGTTGCTGCCGTTCACTTGTTAGGATTAAACCTTGTGTCCAGAGGAGATGCTGCCAGGCAGGGGGGCTTCCCGGGGTGCCCAGCCCCATGGCCGGGGCTGGCTGGCCACAGGGGTACAGGCTCCAGCCTCAAGCCTGATGTTTCAAGTTGCCCTGCAGGCTGGCACAACCTACTTAGTAGACTGCTTGTGGCAACATTATATTCCACCAGGACACTGAAATCAAGTAACTAGAAGGAAATTCAAGACTAAGGAGATGAAATTCCCAGAAGGTGGCACACAGTGGTGGAACTCACAGGAGATTAAAAATAGTCCTGTCTTCTGCCATTACCAGCATTTAGTACAAGTCACTTCTTTTTTAACTGATCTTTCTTTCAATGCTGTAATAAACTCTGCACACACCGCATCATCCCCCCACACGGCCACTCACCCACACAAACCTTAGCAGGGGCAAATCAGTCACCCCAAGCAAAACTCTATAAATTAACTGAAATACTACTTGAATAAACTGGAAAAGGAGATTAACAGAGGCACTGATCTTGTCATTTCTGTCGTGAAGTGGTGGGGTGCTGCTCACGTTTATGTGTAAATAGCTGGCTCCATTGTACAGATTTTGGGGTTTTATTGATCTCCAAGACGATGTTTTTAGTCAGAGTTGTGGAAAATACGTGAATTATAATCACATGAAAATATTCTGCATAAGGATAAAAGCTAGAAAGCTGTTTCCAAAAGCCCGATTTCCAGAATAATGAGGTAAAATTACGTCTGTAATGAAATGCAGCCAATGTAGCCTCAAGAGAAAACCCCAAAAGTTTATATTCCTTATAAAGATCATCTGAAAGTTGATGAGAGCACTGAAGTATCAACCCATGGTCTGTAACAAAGGCAAATATAAACACAGTGTATTTTTAACTGGAACAGCATATTCAGGGTGGAAGCAGAGTTGATTTTTACTGGAACAGGAAAGAAATGTACAAATTAAGTAAAAGATACTCACATGGATGTGTTTTTGCCACAGGTGGGAAGATATCAAGGGTCTTGTAGTGCATGTATTGCTATGGTATCAACTAATTGCTAACTAAATTATCTGATTGGTTTAAAGTCATACTGGTATTTATTTCCAATATTTATTTCAAGTTTATTTAATTATTTCAATTTATATGTACTAATCACTTTATGCAAAACAGGTATTAAGAAATATAAGAAAAGAAGAAAAGGCTTCTATGGAGATATTTTTTAAGACACTGCAGGCAGTTTGTGACTCCATTTCCTCATACTGCGAGCTTCATATGTATTTCTCCTCTCTTTTTTAAAATAAATTTCTACGCTGAAACTCAGCATAAGCTAGATTTGAATAGTAGCAGGTGTTTGGGCTGTAGCATTCTCCTGCCTCTTTTGCTGTCCTTTTTATCACTCTGGGGCACAGTACTGGATGTTTTATTTCAGAAACTTATCCTCAGCACAAGACAGCTTGTATTTCTTATCCTCTCTGTCTCCTCCATTTAGGACCAGAGTAATACATTCGGGTTAATTTTTAATCTTCAATGGCAGTTTAATTTAAAAATTTATGCAAGTATCAACTGAATATTTGCATGAGATAATAAAATTACTTCTGTAATCCTTCAGGAATCCATTATGGCCTAGTTACCAGATAGCATTTTACTGGGAGAAATCTCCTGATGCTCCTACAGAGGATAAGGTGTTAAATTTTCAGGGCTATTCTGTTTAAGTCAGAAACCTTGGCATTGGGAGGAACGACATGCAAAACATTTGCTAACTCTGCTTTTCACGTGTATTTTGATATTAATTATAAAGTCTTTCCGAGAGATTGGCTAGGAATTGATGAAAATGGAGATGGAGACCAACTTCCAGGAGTGACATCACTCACCGTAGGGTTGAGGAGACATACGGGAGGGAGGGGACAGTGTGGGGGGGAGCTGGTGAGAGCAGGGGGTCCTGTGGGCCCAAGGTGTCAGTGAGACTGCTAAGGCAAGTGGAAGTTATTCGCTCTTTGTAAGAATTAGTCAAAAGCGAACATTTTTTTGAGACTAAGTCTGTAAAGGGAGTAGGTTTATATGTGTGTTTTATTATTCTGAGACCTTTTGTACTTCAAACAAGAATGTGGGGGACAAAGGAACAGTGTGTAAGGACTTTGTGACCTCCTCCTACTACAATATCACCACAAAATTTCTTATGTCTTCATGGAACTTGTGACATTTATATTGTACTGTGATTCTGCACCCACTTTCAGGTATTTCATTCACTTTAGTGAATTTTATTCACAGGACCTCATAAGAAACAGCCATAGGCTCTGAAACAACCAACTATTTTAAATATAATGCCGGTAGGAAAATTCTAAACATCTTTTCCATGCAATGCTCCTTACGCCTTGCATGTAAGCTGCATGCAATTTTCTCCCATAATGCATGGTCCTAGGAAGTAGTTGGTGCTTCGAGGGGCAAAAAAAGTCAGAGAGTTCCCTGACATCCTGACAGCCAGGTGATGGGTAGTCTTGCTACCTCCCACCTCTCCAGCCGCTGGAGAGAGTGGTCTTCACACCTGCTGAACCTCCAGGCTGTCTCGCAGTCTGACAGGCTGAGCTCCTGATGCCATTAGTCCTTCTTTCCTTAAAGCAAAAGCTTAAATAGAAACAGCCCTTGAAATGATTCACCTTTACAGTGCCTAGGTGTTCACATACGCTTAAGCTTATGTGCCATGTAAAGCAAACATGCCAGCAGTTAAAAGCTATTTGAAAGGTAAAAAGAAAAAAATATTTTACAGTGATGTTTGCTCTGTAGAAAGAATTAGCAAATTTTTTTGCTACCAGCTCTTAAACAAACTTCTTGGTGCCTCTTGAAACTCTTTGGACTATTGCTACAAGCAGTATTACTTAATACATCATACATTAAGGAACAAAATCTCATGTGAAAACACAGCTCCATTTAGATTATGCTTTCATGCATCAGAAAAATTATTTTAAAAGCTTTTTGAGCCCCTTCTGAGAATTGACTTGATTCCCACATCATTTTGCTCAGAAGTGCAGTGAAAATTTCTTAACGACAAGGCACGGTCTAATTGGCATACTTAAAAATTCTTAATTGTGACTAGGAGACGGCAGCGTATTTTAAGAATATGGTTTCAAAGAAAGAATTTTTTTTTTTTTCTTCAAGAACCGTTACGGTGGTTAGTTATCTCTTTCAAAACTCCATGAAAACTTTAACAGTTCAACTTCAGACTTGAGCTTTTGGAGATTAAATTGTTCTGTTGCCCCAGAAGATATAAATTACTAATGTTTAACTCAGCAGATGTAAAAATCTTGCTGCTTTGTGTGTTCTTGAATGTTTCAGTGAGCCCAGTGCATATCCAGGCTTCAGCAAAGGATTTAAGTTCTTGTTTTCCATGAATAATAGTCTTGAGAATAGGACTGAAAACCTCAGTTTTCTGACTTTCATAGTATCTCCTTATGCAGTCAGAAACACAGACTTATAACTGTAATGGTAGAGATGTGCAGACAGTTTCACGGTGCTATTTTGGGCATTTGTTTACCTGTAAAGTCAGATTTTCTTATTGCCATGGGAGGCTTCCACCTCAGATACCTTCAGTTGTATGAAGGTCAGGCATCTTGTCTAGGAGAGCCAAGACCAGCCATCTGTCTCGCCCTGGGGTGGGTGTCAGAGCACTCTCCAGTGGTGAGCCAGCCCTGCCCTCCTGCCTCAGCTGTCCCTCCATGACCCAAGGAGAGCCAGGAAAACTTGCTGGGACTGGGTTCCTGGCTATCAGCAGTGAAAGTTAAATGAGATACACTTAAGCCCATGAATCCAGCTTTATTGCTTCACATGTATCTGCTATAAACACCTACGCAAATTTTGCCTTTTTTTTTATTTTTTGTTAATTTTGTTCATCTTAAAGGTATTGGTTTTTAGTGCTACCTTTGTTTTTTGATTCAGACTGAAAGATAATGACTCAGACCATTGGAAAAGGATTTCTCCCTGCTGTCATGTGACATAAACCAGAACTTCTTGTGTGAAATAAGGCCGCCTTCTGGTCACGATCCAAGTTGCAAGATTCAAATTGGTCTCATACAATTCCCCCAACCTACTGCTGTCTCATGACTGTACCTTTCCTGCTAAATCATGAGGTGCTGTCAGGGTTAAAGATCTAATGGAAGTCACACCAAAGTATTCACAATGAAAATTTAAAATTGCAGGTGTATTACTCTAAAGTAAACACTTTCAAATTGCAAGTCCCCTAAAACATTGCTGGTACATTCCTGTTTAGGGAGTTTAACCCTACTGTCAATAGGTAGGTTTGTTTGCTTTAATATCTTTCACAGAGCCCTTAGGATTAGTCTAGAGACTTACCCAAGGGCCCACAGATGGATGGTGTAAAAAACATCTCCAGAGTAAAACCAAAATTCTGTGACCCCAGTTTCACAGTTATGCTGGATTTTATTTTTGATGCAAGTAACTTTCATCAGCGTGACTGAAGGGAAAACATGTGTGGAACACAGGCACCACCAAGAAAAAGATATGTGGCAAATCCTCAGAGATAAAGGGTTTGGTTACCACAGAAATTAAACTTTTAAATATGTTATCATGCATGAACAAGGGAAGGAGGAGATGTTGTGAATTATAAACTTCTAAACAGGTAACAGCTCACTGGAATAGCTGAGAAGTTTGAGATGTTTGTTGGAAGAATACAAAAAGCGACAAATATTGTAGGCAGAATGAGAGACACAGTAAAGCTTGTAAGATAAATTAAATCTATTATGTGGAATAGCCATCATATATCATAATGTTGGAAAGGACATTAAGAGTTGCCCACCAAAGCAGATTGATTATTCTTTTTGCATGTTTTTCTAACTTTCCTAAAGACCTTCAATAGTCATTTCAGTGCTCTGCACTCACTAGAAGGTTTTTTTCACCTGTCCAGTTTAATTCTTCTGTATACTATGTACCTTTTTTAATAACAAAATATTTTTTTTCTTTTTCTTCCCATACTTAAAACTATTCACACCCCTTTTCTAACCACAGCTGACTTTTGTCCCCTTCAAGCCTCTCCAGTACTGAAAATTGTCCAAGATCCTTCTCTGCCTCGTATAAAAATGGCATTTCACAAATTCACAGAAGCTTTCTAGCTGCAATTCTAAGCAGAATTCTCCTTTCACCAGTTCTCTTTCAGTGAAAGCAAGATGTTGCTCAAATACCAGCAGCCCCAAAGAAGGGGGAGAGAGGTATTTACAAGCTTTCAATTTATGAAGAAAATTTTTAAAGAAGAACATGTAATAGATTCAAACATCTTTTCACAATTCTAGTAAGAAAATTCATGAAGATTATGAAACTTTGGAGGACATACAATAAAAAATAAACCTTTAGGGGTATGATCTCCTCTCGCAGTTTGCATGTAACTTTAATAGGAGTTAAGCACAGACTGAGATAAGGAAATAGATGTATCAGATTAGAGGCTTTTAAAAGTCCCTTTCCTGGATCATAAACTTCTTGCTAGCATTTTCAGTTATTGCAGTAGTTTTTACTTGAGGACTACATGAGATTTAAGCAGGCAATTATTTCTCTTCCTTGTCATTAACACAGAAGATAATTGATGTACTATACAAGAGGCGTATGCTGTACCATAGGTGTCCTGTATAGTTACAGTAAGAAGGCTTTACTTATTGAGTTACTCTGGTAAACAGGTCCAGCGTTATCAGTAATTGAGAAAATAAGCTGGAGAAAAAAGAGAGGTGTCTCACAAAGTATTGCAAGAAGGTACCTTCAGTCTGTATAGGATGAAACCTCACATATGCATACATACGTAGCTCTTAGAGGCTCTGTGAAGTTTGTTCCCTATGAATTTTTCCTACCTTTTAGGAGGAAGAAAGGAAGAAAGGAAGAAAGGAAGAAAGAAAGAAAGAAAGGAAGAGAGGAAGGGAGGAAGGGAGAGAGGGAGGGAGGGAGGGAGGGAGGGAGGGAGGAAGGAAGGAAGGAAGGAAGGAAGGAAGGAAGGAAGGAAGGAAGGAAGGAAGGAAATGAATGGAATGGAATGGAATGGAATGGAATGGAATGGAATGGAATGGAAGATCACTAGCAGCAGAATAAGATATGTCAGACATAAAGAACACATCCTGGTCTGACTTAATGGGGAGAAGTAAGGGAGAAACTTTCAGGAAACGTTGGCAAATTTTATTCCGTAGCATGGAAAAGGAGGCTGAGGAGTATTGCCTTGAGTGAGTTTTCTGTCTTAAATCTACATTAATTCCTTCCACTTTATCTTTATAAGCTAGCAATGATGCATTCAGTAGTTGTCCCTTAAGGTGCTAAACCATGAAGCACAATGACAGGGACACCAAGATCCCAGGGACAGGCAGATGAGTTTTGGATTCTAGATTTCAAGAGATGCTAGATAGATGTTTTTCACCCCTTACAGACCTGAAGACAGTAGCAGTCTTTTCAGACTTTGGTAATTTAAAGTATTAAGGATCTAGTGGCTGGTGTTGCTTGGAGCAGTGTGGATTCTGGCAATATCACGTCAGAGTACTTTGAGTTGATTGTTCTGTTTGAGTTTGTTTGTTTACTTGGTGTTTTTTTTTTCCCTCCTAAATATGTCCAGAATAAAATGCAACTCGCTTCATGTTAGTAGAGCACTTCAAAGACTCCAGTAAGGGCTCCAGCAGGGCTCCTACTCTGGCGAAGACACAGCTGGCCTTTGGGGAAAAGTTAGCACCCTAACTTGCACTACTGAATGAGGCCTTCTCAGCACCTTGCGGCTCCAGGAGCTGCCTCAGGATAAGCCCATGAATTTAGCAGAGTTAGAAGAAAGGAGGATTTCCTCACTGTCTTCATGCCAAACCTCAGCTTGTGCTGCCAAACCTTGGCAAGCATTGACAGGACAACAAGAACTGGAGCAGGCTGAGGAAGGACAACTATTTATTCCCAACAACTTTCTCCAAATTTGTTTCAGTTGTGCACTGAAAAGAAAATGAGACCTTTAGAAAAAATGTTATGTAAATTGGAGTTGTGCTGAAACATCTGTTCTGAAGCTGACACATTCCAGTTTTCCATTTTTCTCTTTCTGCTGCGTTGATTAGAAAGTTCATCCTGCTCCTCAGATAACTTTCTGCTATAAACTTAATAGAAATTTATGTTTTGATTAAAATTACACGGTTTCAAAACCAAAGAATTTCTCATTTACACAAGAATATTAAACTAGAAGGGACAATGTGTTAATAAGTCTACTCATCTGCAAGTGCAGGCAGCAATGGGTAGAAGTTTAAACTGGAAGGATACCTCCTACAGAAACAGCATAGACCACAAGAGTTGTTGTAACTTTGCAGTAAATGCACAAGTTATGAGGGCCAAAACCACCCCCATAGTGGACTAGAGGCAGAAAGCAGGGCAGCATGAGGACATTGCTAGAAACCAAGATTTCTGAGGCAGTTGGGATTTTTTTTCCCCAAACTCATGGGTCCTCTTCAGAAAACAGGTTGTCCTTTCCTAACCGAAGCAAAAATTCTTTAATATTTCCTACCTGTCTGAGCACAGAGAACATTCCCTTCTTGGTCCCAAACACAGTGCTCAGTTTAACTTGTGTGCATGAACATCCACCACGTGTTGGTGAAGCACGGTGGAGAATCAGTGCCCTGTGTCTTACACAGAGCTGTTTTTGCAGTGAGCAGCTTCCAATGCTTTGTGGAAAGCTTAAAAAAGGAAACTAAATGTTACTTTTTGAATCATGGTGCCAGAGAAAATGGGGAAAGAGAATGAGATGGGAGGTTGGAATGTCTTTCTGTCCTCTGGAAACAGCCAACAAGCATGTCTTAATACAGCAAATGTGGTGATATACAAAAATTCAGGCAAGAAATGTGATGATCAGGTCTGAAAAGGCCACAGCAAATTAGTGGAAGATTTGAATGGTTTTAAAACATGATGCTTTATCCACGTGCATGTCTGTTTGTTTGCTGCTGCTGTGTCTGGATCATCCTATTAGCTGAAGAGGTACCTTCCTACTAGCTGAAGAGGGCCTGCTGTGCCCTGTGACAATAATTTGCCTTCTTTTTCTCTGCTACACTGCTTATATTCAGCAGCTTTGGGCAGATTACATCTGAGGTATGGCCAATGCGATCAGATCCTTTAAGACTTCATTTGTCTCGCAAGCTGGGAAGAGAAAAAAGATCAGAAGGAATGAGCATGTTTAGACTTAAGAAGCAGAGAACGTATTCACCCTTCTCCTGTTCAATATTTAAAAACCACAGCCACGATATTTTGTTTTCCACTGTCTTGCTGTAACAATAATCTTTCAGCTTCTCTAGCTGAATAAAAGAAGTGATGCCAAGGGACTGTCATCCATCCTTTTTATCTTGTATAGCATTTCTTCTATTTTAGTCCTATGCGTGCTCCCAGAATGTAATACGAAAGACCAGGAGCTCGAAGGGACTGACAGACAAGTACATTTTAATCACTGGAAATTTACTTTGCAGGTGCTATTGGCTAGGTCGGTCTGTAACTTTGCACATACAGATACGTTCACCTCTCCTTCCTTTTCTGGAGGACAGGCAAACAGGCCTGTCTCATGAGGAGACCAAGATTTCAAAGTACAGTCTCCCGCCAAACTACCAGGTAGGCAGGAAATCTCTCCCTCTGCAACACTAACTGCAGCGTGCTGGATTGCGCTCTCTCTGACAGGCAATGCAGGGCATGGACACAGGTGTCTGTGACAGCCCAGGAGCTTTGAAATGGAGAGAAAGCAAACACATTACCCTGGTTTGCTGGCTTTTTTGAAAATCTGGGCTCTCCCCGGAAAAAATATGTTTCTTTTTTAACATCACTTATATTTGTAAAGTTCTTTTGAGTTTTTTGATTTCTCAAATATCATTGTTTATATGACCATTAAAAAAAAAAAAAAGATGGATTTCTGGTCCTTGATATTAATGTGAAAAACAAATGACTGATTTATGAGAAAATAGTGATTATATTTTTCAAGTGGTTGCGCAGAGTTGGTAGCACTTCAGTGCAGTTCTGTGAAACAACACAGTAACTAAAGGCAATTCTTCTTCACAAAACATCGGGGGTTTTTTTCCTTCTTGCCTGACTGTGCAAAAATAAAACATTTCTGCAAAGCACCTACCTAGTAGGAATCTCTGAAGAAGAAAGGACATTCCACTTTTTGCTTTAAGTGTTCAATGTGATCATGTACGTCGTTCTGGAAACACAGCAGATCAAAGAATGTGAAAAACAGGTGTGTCAAAAGTGTTTGGAAACTTCTGTGACTTGTCTTGAAGAACCAGCCTTATTTTGCCTTATATTTTTGGAACTGCTAGTACTTCATGTTGCTTTGAGAAACAGGAAGGCCACCAGTGGTCAGGTGTCTGGGACCAAGATAAATGCTGGGAATGACATGGGAGGCCATAGATGTACTTCTCATTGCAGGTGATTACCTCATCTCTCTGGACCCCATTTGCTGTCCACTACCCCATCTGTTCTTTCCAATTGTGACACGTGGACATCTGGGAGGAATTTAGTAGAAAGCTGGTCAGTAAATAAACTTTGTTCCCATGAAAGATTTAGAAAAGATTTGTTAGCTTTAGAAGCATCGTTCCATTGAAAAATGTAATTTTTGCAGCAGGAAAATATAGGTCTTTTGATTTTTGGCTTTCAAATTTTAAAGAAAATATAAAACATTTAATTGAATGCTTCATTTTCTTAAAAACAGTGATATTGATGTAAAACTGTTATCCAACTGAGTGGGGGGACCAAATCTCAGCTGAGGGCATTGGGGTGCTGCTGTGCAGAATGGCAGTGTTCCACTTCCCACAGAGTTTGGAAAACTTGTTCTTGTTTTCTTTTTAGATGAGAGTAAAATTTCTGAGCATTTGCATGAACTTTGAAATAACAAGAGGATGTGTGCTTTGAAAGTTGCATAAACATGAACATGAAAACACAGGTATGACTGCAACAAAGAATTTGGGCGTGTGAGAGTCCTCAGGAGCTGAGTGATTTACACAGTCCATTGCTCTGGATAGTATGTGACAGATATCATGCCTAGTGGTGGTAGCATTTCATCAGATTTGAGACTGAAGCATGTTTTCAAGTCTGTGGTTATTATGGTTTTTGATGGTTTATGTGGAAAATAAATGTAATAACCTCCAGAGATGCAGAAACTTGAAAATCTATTAAAATAAATTATGAATTGAAATGTATTTAAATAAGCCATTGTGTTGAATATGCAGCAGAAATGCTTGTTTTCATGGTGAGGTATAAGTACCAATGTCATAAACATTAATTATCGGGAAGGAAAACTGTGAAATTAAGAATTTCTAAAGCACTTGGCATTGACTCAGGTCCATAGGCATTGAAGTTATTGGAAAATTCTTCCATTGTATTCACTAGTTAGGCCAATACTGAGTGTTTTTAAGTATGTCCAGTAGTTTGATCTGTTATAGGCAATATTTATGCATCATCAGTATGAACACACAGCACACTTTCATAAAAAACCCTAATCTGAACAAGCTGAGCTTGTTCAAAATTAAATAAAAACAAAAACCCTTTTTTGGATATGAAAATGCTCTATTAAGATTTTTCTTCTTATTTCTTCATGTTTTCACATAATTCTATCGAGACTTTGGTCAAGGTGCTTAACAGAAGTACAAAATTATATTGATGAGTATAATATGATAGTACCCCATAGCTTTATATGTCATAATATTTCTAGTATTTCATATGGAAAAGATAAACCCTGATTAAAACAATTTAAGAAGGACATTTTAATTTAGAGTAGGGCTCAGAGTGGAACAAAACAAAAACCTGAATTGACCTCAGTGTCCTTGATTTTAAAAAAATAAAAGTAATATTCATAATTAATTAGAGTTCAGAGTTGTGAAAAATACTTACAAATTTTAAGTTGCTCTTTTTTAGCTTTTCCTTTGCATACATATTACTACAGATTGTTAAAGTTTTGGAAGTGAATGTGCTAAGCCATGTAGACTGAGCTGATGTATGAAATTTGAGTAAAAAGGGAAAACAAAGACATAAGTAGAAATGCATGTCTTTTGCTTGGGTATTTCTTGGCACCACAAGAAGAATTTCAATTTTTCTGATGCATTAGTTGAATTTCTCAACTGATCTATTTTAATGTTAAAAATTGTTTAACTGAGCTTATCTAAGGGCTTTGCCTTTCAACTTTGCTAATAATCATAGAATCATAGAACGGTTAGAGTTGGAAGGGACCTTGAAGATCATCTAGTTCCAACCCCCCTGCCATGGGCAGGGTTACCTCCCACTAGACCAGGTTGCTCAAAGTTAAATAGTACCTGAGATTTTCAAATGTTAACGATGACAATTCCAGCTGAGCCCTGAAAATAACACTTAAACACAATGAGGTAAAAGACAAAATGTACAGAGAAATTTTGCCAGGAGATCAAACAGAAAAGGAAAAATTTCTAAAGTTTTGTGGGGTGGTCAGTTCATGTACAATGTTCATACTAACGGCTATTGTACTTACTCAGCTGGACAGCTCCCTGTATTTTATTTTTAAGGACAAATTGATAGGTTGCAAGGAATTTTCTAAGGAAAAAAGGATCCACAAAGCAAACAAACAGAAATGGAAAAAAGGACACAGTAGTGATCAGTAGCAGCATTTCAATTTTTCACAACGCTGCTTGCAAAAAAGAAAGCTATCACAGGGCCAGCGAGTTGCATCTAAACCATTGTTTGTGGTGTGGCTGGGATGACCTTTATGGATCCCTCCACATGTTGCCGAGATGATCTGATCTCATTTGGCCTCAAGACCTGGTCTTTTGGGAGGCTGCCCCCAGTGTGGTGTTGGGATCCTGAAGGTCTGCGGGAGGGAGGTACGCTGGCTAGGAAAGGGCTGTTCCTGCTATGGGGAGGTGGTGCAGATCTTCTGGTCCCCATGTCCCTGATTGCAGCAGGGGAAGGTGAAAAGAAATAAAGCGAGGCTGACCTGCTGTGGGAAGAGTACAGAGGTTAGTGCTGCTGACTGAGCCAGCACATTGCTGCTTGGTGCTTGGATGCCACCAGTGCATTTTCTCTTTTCTGGGATGCAGACTCTGTTGCATCTGATTGTCAGTAATGAGGTCTAGGAATGAAATTGCTCCTGATCTCTGGTGATATGAATGCTACTAAAACAGCATTTAAAGACACTACTCATAAGGCAAGGTAATTTTAGAGATGTCTCCTGCAGATACCCAGAACTGCAATGAAGCATTAATCTTTCCTCACTTCCTAGTGCTTCCTACGGGGGCTCACAATCTTCTCATAAAGTGATTAAAAAAATCCCCCTAGGAAGTCTGTCAGGAAGAGCTAAGTCATAAGCATCAGTTTCTTCTGGGGGCACTTCTAGTCCAAAAGGAAAGGAACTGACATAGGGGAGCAGGATCCCAGTGGGATGCATCATTTCAAGTCACGTTGTGGGTCCTGCCTGTGTGTCTTAGGGCAGGCACAGCTCTGGCCTCTTTGACGCCTGGCCATCTGTAGCTACCCAAGGTCTTTTGTACCTCAGGTGTTTCTGTACACATGATGGAAATATGTCCTCTTTCACGTGTGTCACTCTGAGTGCCTCTGTAATTCAGTTCCCCTCCAGCAGTTTCCCACCTCTCCCACATCAATTAATTTAATCGATCACTCCCACTTGCAGATGAAAAAAAAAACCAAGTACAATCTCAGTCCTTTGTTAACTTTTTAGAGCAGAAAGTGCAAAATAAAACAAATGTGGGGTTTTGTGTTTTTTTGCAATTTTAGAGTGGAAAAAAAATCTTTTCAATCACTCAAAAGCAGGGCATGGACTTCCTTGATGACAATTAAAGCTTATTCTCATTTCCTAGACAGAATGATTTTTCCAGATAGCTGCTACTTTTCTTGCCACACCAGGCAAAACCCACATTTCTTTGACCACCATACCCAGGCAACATGTCATTCAGGCCATTTCTTCAATAGGTTTTCCAAAAACTGGCAGTGTCAAAGGCTATCAATGGTGGCAGCCCTGGGCTGACACAAAGAGGAGGTCGTATGGGACAGGTCCACATCACACCATGACGCCCTGTGCGAAGGTAACTGAGATAGCCATCAGTGAAAACTAGAGGGTCCTTATGTACACTTCAGAACACAAGTCTTGTGGTCAGGGTAAATAGACACACAAAAAACTTCCACCCCTCTCTTCCTTACCTCAGTGCTTTATGAAATCAGTATTGTTTTCAATAATGCCTAAACATTTTATAATACGTTAACAGATAGGAAGTTTAAACAAACTGCAGATTAAATAGCCCGAAATTGTAACTGTAAACATGGCATAAAATATCTTTAATTTAAGGTATGTCTTTATTAATCTCACTCTATGAATTTCTGCCAGCGAAATACTATCTAACCGGAAAAGCTCGGTTCTGTTGCTGCCTGTTTGTTACATCTCTCTCTTCAGACTCAGAAAACACTTGAAATGTAACTGGATTTGGTTCAGCCAGTGGTACTTGTTACTTGTGCTTGTTTGCTGGTGCTCATCTGTCCCCAGGCTAGGTCCATCAGGTCTGGAGTCTCAGGGGGACCAGGGAAATGGCTGTGGTCAGCCAGGCTGAGAGACGAAGGTGGGATTGAAGGAGAAGGAGGCCAGGTGGGAAATGTCCAGCTCTGCTGTTGCTTTTACAGGGATGGGTCTGTAGCCAGGCTACAAGAGAGATGACTCAGAAAACAGAAGGAGGTCTGTCAAGAGCTTCTGAGGTAGAAACAGCAGTTTGGGTTCTACTTCTCAAACAAGCTGTAAGTAGCAGGATTGGACCTGGTCCTATTTTTTTCTATTTTAGTTTTTGTTCCTTCCCTGTCTCTGCCCCATCCCTGAAAATGGCAAACGTGGAAAGCTGGGTTAGTTTTTGATCACTTCTAATTGCACAACTCAAATCTCAACTCAATCTTGGTAAAATACCCAGTTCTTTCTCTTCTTGAACAGGTTTTGGTACCTACCCTTGCCATCCACATTAGCTGTTGAAAACTTTCCTCTTATTATGTGATGTTTAGCATAATAGCAGTAGATTTTCCTGCTGTGTATTACAGAACTGGAAAATGTTTAAATATTATTCACAAGACTGAACCTTTTTATAATCACCTCTTTCTGTTCTCCTTAGTACCTCAAAATAATTCCTGAGTCGAGCCAGCTAATATCCTTCTGCTTAAGTGTTTCTGAAACCACTTCAGTTGTGTGTGTACCAAGGGAAGGTTCCCTCTGCACTTTCCTCTTTCCATCCTTGTCATTCAATGTTCCAGTCCAATGGTTTTTCCATTTCTGTTTCCAGTGAGCTCATTTTAAAGTTCCAAATGGCTCCTTACATTTATATCCTCTATTCATTTCTTTCATTTCCATTTCTTTACTTTCTTTTTTCATGTCATTATTCATAT
Organism: Himantopus leucocephalus; assembly: GCA_003993805.1. Classification (NCBI taxonomy): domain Eukaryota; kingdom Metazoa; phylum Chordata; class Aves; order Charadriiformes; family Recurvirostridae; genus Himantopus; species Himantopus leucocephalus. The sequence goes on along the minus strand of RSEF01000003.1, from coordinate 37,065,910 downwards.
TAGGATGTGCACTATCGTTCAGCTCGCAAGTTACATCCCTTTTTTTTTCTTTTACAGACCTGACGGGTGCAAGGGTGCGCTTTGATTTCTGTAACCAATTTACTGTTTTCTTTTTTTTTCAAAACAGAAACTTTTTTCTCCCTTTCTGATAAAAAATCAAGAATTCCCAAACATAAAATTGCTCAGAAGAGCAACAGTCTGTTGACTTAGTCTTTTACAGTAAAGTTTTAAACAAAACATATTCCATGGATGAAAAATGAGGTATGCACAGCCCATCTTTTCTTTAATGTCAGCTTCCTAACTGAGCTTGAAATCAAAATTCATTTCTGAATGAATTCTTTTGGTATTTATGTTGTATCTTGAATGAATATGGATCAGTACCTCTAATAAATTAGTATTCAGGTTTCATTTCCAGGCCAATTGGACAGGGCAATTACAGCTTTCCTAGGAGAACAGATGAAAATGGGTATTATAATACAGTGGATTTGCAAAGTCTGCTTTTCAATGAGATATCCTGAAGGCACAACAAATATTTCAAACTCTAAGGAGCCATGGCATTAACTGCTTCTAAGAGTCAATTTTAACAATTAAGATCTTAGCTCAGAAAAAAATGTTAAACAAATGCAGAAGACTGAGCCAAGCACAGAAGTGGGAGTGCTGGGAGAACATTTCAAAATGAGAGAACCTCAAGGGAGGAGGACAGATAGGAGCATGATGGATTGCACACCAGCGATAATAAATCACACGTACATGTTGCATCTGTGAGAAAAGGCTAATGATTATACTTGTTTCAAAACCCAAAGGCCAAAGGAAATCTTGCCTCAGATTCTATTTTATTGTTTCTTTATTTCTATGCCTAAGTTTGGAAATTACGT
>RSEF01000003.1:37027765-37064935 GCA_003993805.1 Himantopus leucocephalus | reverse complement strand
ATGGATCTAAACTGGTGCTTCTTGCTTTATAGTTGAGAATCACCTCATATTCATAGCCACAGCCCTGGGAGATGAAGGTTTCTGTCTCACAGGAGGCCAGCAGCTGCTGTCCAGTGGTCCACTGAGGTGCCAGCAGGATTGCTGCAGGAACCAAGACCTTTGTTGTCCTGGGGCGGTGGATGCAGAAGCAGTACCGCTGTGTTTTGTGTTTGGATGCATGGAGCAAATGGCTGGGGACACTGAGGACATCTGGGAAGGAAGGGTCATCCTTTGGGTAAGGGCAGTCTTTTCTCCCTCACCCCCTGAAATATGAGATAAAAATGAGGAAGCATGTTCTGCACGTGTCAAATTCTATTTGATGAAATTGCTGCATTTCTTTAAATTATCTGCCATATCATACTGATAATAACTAAATAATGCCATATACATTGTCTTATGGAAATGCATGCCCTTGACCACTCCTAAGGAGAGAAGAATGACAGCAGTTCCCTGAACTCTTTTTGAGTGGCTGATCTGTGAGGTCACAATACCCTGCTGTGTGCTACATTACATATTAGAGCAACAGGAAGATTGCCGTTTACATCTTTTTAGGAAATAATGGCCAACACCATCCTGGTAGAGTTTTCTCAAGTTGTAATGTATGTACATACACTTGGAGGATGAAAGTACAGCTGAGATACAGAAGTGGTCCCACAGATCATTTTTGCTACACAGGCGTTAGCTCTGCCTAAGCAGATGATCTGGTAAGTAAAGTGTTTTTCTTCTATCAGTGACTATCCCGGTGTTAGTGAAGTTTGAGTAACTCCTCAATATTTTCTATTGGCTGAGCCATCAGACTGACACAGCCTATGTACTTTAGGATGCAATTTTATGCCAGAATATCTATATTAAAATATGGTTCTAGAACAAAAGTGGATATATAGATAAGCAAGCTCACCCTGCACAGATTTCTCATCTCCGTTTTCTCCTTCTTTTCTGTTTTTTTCCACATACGAAGTCATCAGACTTATATTTTTCCTGATTAACACATTCCTTCATCAACTATAATTGCAACCATTAAATTAGATTGCCTCCTGTTAATCTTCCACTGCTTCAATCCTATTATGCAAAGAAATAATGTAAACTGTCAGAATTAGAGGATGCAAGTGCCAATCTTGAAACTAGAGAAAAATATTGTTTTAATAAAAAGCCTTTCCATCATAGTGAACCTTAAAGCACTACATAGATGGCATTTTCTTTAACCACCAGAAATATGCATAAAAAATGGGAAATCTTTTTATTAACAGGAAGAAATAAACATCATATCAAAGCTGATGGTATTCTCACATGCATCATTTGTATAGCTCAACAGACAGCTTAGAATTAAAGGGAGCCTCAGGCAAGGAGTCAGAGAAGCAAATAAGAGCACTTGAAATCTTAATTTATATCTCAATATAAAGTTTATAAGGCTAGATAAAAAAGTAGGTAGTGGAAACATTAAGTCCCAGCAGTCTAGCTGGTCTGATTAATATCTCTTTGAACAGAACTTATATTAAGACAGTTCAGGGAAGACACAGCTGGCTGTAAAAGGCAAAGCCTGGCACAGCTGCCAGGCTTGGCATATAATGGAGGTGGAATACTTCCTCTAGAGCTATCTTATGTTAAAATACGATATTAATCTTGCAGTGAGTTTTAAAGATCTCACAATCTGAGTGAACGTGTTAGCTTTTGCAGCACTGAAACATTCTACACATCCTCCTGTGATTTTTTTGAAGATTTTATCAAAGATTAATTAGGGCTGTAGCACGTTTAGAAAAATACTGCATTTTTAAATGTTAAAATAAATTATAAACTGTCCCAGTTTTCTAGTGTAGAGATAAAACCAGTGACCTCTGGACTGAATAATTGATCTTTAGTGTCACAATAGTCCACAGTCAATCAATGATTTTTTTAATGTTTGAGATAGACAGTAAGGGGAAATATGTTATTACCAGAATGAGCAGACTTATGTTGGCTTTGCAAAATATGCATAATCAGAGAAATCTACTGTTTGTTTATTATATAATCTCTAAGATGGTTTGGGACAATGATCATTGGTAGCTCTTAAGAGCTGGTTCATTCAGAAAACAAGCAATTGGAATGAAAAAAAAAAAAAAGAAAAGAAAAAAAAGAATAAACATCAGAGTATTTCCATAGATCCTCAGCTCATATATTTTCATTCCAAGGTTTTTCCATCAGTTTTTCACAGGATGATTTTTTTTTTTCTCCTGTAGGTTACCAGGAAGATATTCTCAGAATTCATTCAGGCTCTTATTTGTAACTGTTATTATTACAGTAAATACCTTCCCTGCAACAACAAAGGTTCTCTTGAATTTTTTTAAGGTTTATTCAGGCTTATTCAACCTCTTCAGTCCTTCTTTCCTTGGTTCAGAAACTTGGCAGTCCTCCAGCTGTGGCCTTCAGGGATTAGTTGATGTCCTCTGCCAGGACAATTATTTCAGTTGCCAAAGGGGTCAAAAGATGTTTGAATGTACAATGTATGTTTTTATGACCTTACTTTTCTGCATATCTAATTGCAGTAGTTGCCCTCAGAATATTTGGGAGAGGTATACAGTGTCCTCTACTCAGGTGTGGCCATGTTTGGAAGCAGGTAACCCCTGGGTCTTGGGCAGGGACAGCTGGGAGACCAGGTCTCCAGCTCTGGTGCCGCTGGCTAACTTTGGCTGGCCAAGGGGCCGAGGGGTCCCTTTGCTGGTCAGCTGGCTGGTGTCAGTGTAAGTAGAGATTGGGAGGGAGGCTCAGACGCACGCCTCTGGTCTGTAGCGTGATGCTTTGATCATAGACAATTCTGGCCAGTTGTGTACAAAATTTAGGTGATGTAAGATATCAGTGACGGCATTCGGAAAGGATAGTCACCGTGTTGACAGTGAGAGCAGGAATGATTTTAACAGCTAAGGATGAAAAGTAGCTTCTCCGCGGCGTGGTCTCTATTGCAGAATGTATTATATCCCACACAGTGGCCTGCCCTCAAAGGTAAGGGAACAGAAAACAGGAACATGGGAAGGACAGCAAGGAGGAATTGGTTGGTGATAAGAAAAAGAGGCAAGAAAAGAGACACAGCAAAGCAAGGCAGATATGAAAGTGCACTTGGGGAAGAAAGAATAGAAAGAAATGGGAGAAGAAAGCTGCATAAGGACACTGAAGGAAACTAAAGTGAGAATAAGCAAAGTGATTCAGAGAAGAAGAAAGTGGGAAAAAGTCAAAGCGAGTTGGAGCAGTCACTGAAAAGAGATATAAGGGAACAACCTGTGCTCCCGCAGGAGCAGGTAATGAGGGGAGCCAGCCCATTTGCCACAGTCAGCACCCAGCCAACCCATAGATCAGACGCGACAGCAGCATCCTTCCAGGCACATCCTTGGCCCTCAATCCTTCCACCCTAAGCTGACATCACAAAAAACCAAATGTGGTCCCTGAAGTACATGAACAAGTCAGTCCCTGCTGAGTTCCTTCCCTGTTTGTAAATGTGATCTGTCACAGAGAGAAAGGCCTGTTGGCACTGGCGGGGTGAGACACCACTGAGGTCTAAGGAGACCACCCCCCCGCTGAGGTGCAGCTCTCAGACGGCTTGTCTTTCTTACTCATTTTTCAATTACATTGTCACTCCAGCAGTGGCAACATAGGTTTTTGACTGACGAGGAAAGTCTTGTCAGATGTGGATAAGGCATTTTTGTTGAAGAAATTCTTATTCTGTGTCCTTGACGCTCAGTCTGTCATATCTATTTCTAAATTACCTACTTTGGCATCTGAGCAAAAAGTGCATTATCACTTAATTCTACAAAGTATTTTCTAAAGCAGTTTATGTATGTGTGGGAATGTGGAGTGTGGAGCCTAATTAAATTACAATTATCTCATAATTTAAATGGTAAAAGTTATTATATATTTGCTATCTAATTACAGAGTGGTTTCATGATAATTGAAAAGTTATTAGTGAAACATAGAGTGAAACATTATAGGAAATTACTATTTTGTCCAATTTGCCCATCATTACTTGTCTAAAAAATATAAGGAAGAAATTGCTTGCATCATACTCTCAAAAACAATTTTCCAAAAGGAGTTCATTTTTCAGATTTGAATGAGTATTTAAGTGCTTTCTTTCTCTCATCCCAAAAAACTTTACATTCAATCATCCCTCTATAAACCATGAAAATACTTCTGGTGGACAGACAGCTCTTCAGCATGTCCTGGGGTGTTTTTTGAGATAAGATGGAGATGGGAAGTAGAAGAGCATCTGTATACTGGGTGATAAGGGTGAAAACACAGTGTCACAGTGATTTATAGTATACCAGAGATATATGTGGAGTATTTTTTTTTGCGTTCCCTTAAAAGAAATTGAGCTTTACACTTGAGGCTAAGCTTGGGACTGTTAATTGGGAATTGTCAGAATGAGTTGCAAGTGCAGTGGGACTTCTGTAAGATTACGCAGCTGAAGCAGAACAAAACTTTTCCAATACATGGATAATTGCATGCAATTTACCTATGGGGCTTTGCATTATTTTTCAAAGTGTTTTGAATAGCAATGTTCTTCATGGTCACAGTATTCATGAGAGAACTGCTATCTCCTAGAGAAACATTTCAGGTAAACTTTAGACAGCAGCTCTGTTATTTCTGCACTTGCTACATCTTTAGGAACTACATTGCGCTGTTTAAGCTCAACCTGTTTTAGAGGGAGGGCTAAGGCCTGGCTCCCAACGGCCTTACTTCATGTTGGGAAAGATGGTCCCGAAACTGTTCAGATCTACATGGTGAACCATAAAATGGGGAGGTCCCTTTGAACCTTTGTTTTACACCGATAAATCAAGGTGAAGATGCGGTGGAGCCCCATTTTGTTAGTAAAAGGGAGAAAGATCCTGACTAAGGGCAGGATTGGGCCCGTTTGCTACTGATGGAAGTTGAAAAGCAGAATGCAAAGCCTCATCAATGCCTGTCGGGGGATCGAGACTAAACTCTGATAGGAAAGAGCGCTGCACATCTGAACACAGCACTCGGTCTGTCTTTGCTCTTTCTCTTCCTCCCCCCTACTTGATAAAGAGGTGCCAACATGTTTCAAAAAAATGGTGCTGGTGGTGAATGGACTGCAGCCTGTTTTTCTCTCCCAACCCCTGTCGACAAACCGAGCCCAGCACCTATACCAACTGCTTTGCACAGCTTCTGTCACAAACGTCGTCACCCACAAGAGGAGGACTAGTGATGTCATTGCTTCTACTGGCACCACTAGACTTTGTGCTGATCTTGGGAAACTTGCACAAAGGGCTTCCATGGCCCTTCACCTTTCTCTCTGATCCTGAAGAAAAACTGCAAGGTGCTTCTCGAACAACAGCAGCTTCTATGTTACGATGAGGCATGAAAACAGAGGTGTCTAACCCTCACACTACAAAATATTTCTTACAGTGTAAATGTATGTGCTTAAAAAAAGAAAAGCAAGCTGAATGCTTTCTATTCTTCTTGTTGAAGTCTTTTAGCCATGGAAAGAGTAAGACTGGAAAGAAGCACTGACAAATCACTTATTTCAAAACTGGAAAGAAAATTTTAAAGCGCTCAGAAAATTTGTACACGGAGCTATTTTAAAACTAACAACAGAGTGATGACATCTTGGAATGAATTCCTACAGAGTTAGCAAGGAAAAGCATAGGGTAAATTAGTTTCAGATGGATGACAGACATATTTAAAAAAAAAAAAAAGCTTAAGTGAGTTAGAAATCTAAATCTCCCTTTCAGTCATGGCTAAAGGCATCGAGAGACACAGCTTTTTTCAAAATGTGGCTTGAGCTCCTGAATTACAGACACCCTTTGAAAACTGTTTAAATGTAGGACAGTTTTCTTTGTAAAGTAGAAAATGCGAGAAATTTTAGATAGCCTTAGATGGGGAGGTTTTGTAAGGAGCTTTACTGAGTATTGTTGAGATGAGACTTCAGGAAAATAGATTTCTTAGAAACCTCAAGACTTAGCTAAAGGATCTCAGGCTACTTACTGACATTTCTGTTGCTCATTTCCCCAAATGAGCAGCAGTAGAGGTAACAGGAGCGGATGAAAATATGAGGGTCATTAACAAAAGCAAATTATGTTTAGATATCACCAGTAAGCAATAAGGAAAGAAATCAATTTGCCCAGAAATTCAAGCAAAACGTACAGAAACATTTCCAGGGAGACTTCTCCTGTAGGAAGTGTTGTGTGCCCTCTGCTTTCTCACCCATCCTTGTGCATTGTGTGCTCTGGTCTCTAACACGGCGAACAAGCTGGTTTTAGTTTATTTAGTTCATTTAGTTACTAAAGAATTAATTATTCTCCAGGCTCAAGAGTTATTGATGTATTTTCAAATGGTACAGTCTAAGACCATTTGTTCACAAATTGCAAACTCTGTTACCACTCAGTTTGCCAATACTTTATGTCCCAAATCTATAGATTTTATGGCAAGTTTGTGATACAAATTTGGGATAAGGTTTGCTCTGATGCCAATGTTGCAGGCACACAGTCTGAACAATGTTGGAATTATTTACCAGAAGTGTACAAATCTGGATGTCCTTCACAAAGGCCAAATAAAAAGGAACCTTTCTTTATGAATCCATATTCTTTATATACAGCAGTACTTTTGCATTGCATGTAGCTACAATTAACACACTCTGGTAGCATCTCTGTTGAAACAGGAACCTTTGGCATTAATTTGAGAATTTTTGTTTAAGGAGTAGAACAATGCAGCACAAGAAGCAATCACATTTCCAACGTTATGAGGTTGGTAATTTCAGTAACTCATGTCTTGTGTGNGTGGGTTTTTTTTTTTTTTTTTTTTTTTTTTTTTGAGCACCTATATACTTTCTGTGAGCATCAGGGTCCAGATCTAGCTGCTGTTCTGACATGAAAATGTATCATCATGTAACTATATTTAAATAGATGCTACCAGAACCTTTACAAGTAGTTTCTAAGTTTGGGTCTCTGTTCAATATTGAGCACCTTTTTATCAGTATTTTGGTAGGACTTCAATGAACAGGTTATTTTCAGGAAGCCATGTTATGGACAGGAAATTGGCAAGACCATTTTAGATAAACAAAGCTGAATAATCTGGTTACATCAAATACAGAATATAGCAAAATAAGCTTCATTGATTCTAAGGCAGACATTTTCAGTAAAACCAGCCACCCACAGACATATTTAATCACCTTAGTAAAGAGGATTTGATTTTCTATGGCAACTGAACATCTGTCACATCCATTGACTTCCCAGATACTTTGATTTTTTTGTTCCAAAACGGATGTCCGTAACACCCTTTGAGTGAATATTTGATGTTCCATCTGGCCCAGGCGTGTGCTCCTGCTACTGCCTTTGTATCACTCAGATTTTTTAGAGGAAAATTTGTAAGCAATGTTGTTTACTTTTGAGTGCTTAAGCCCTACCAACCGCACTGGACTTAACACACCTACTTAGATTTAAGCTGAAGCACACATGCTGCCCTGGATATGTCTGCTTTCTCAGTCAAGATGTAACATTTTACATTTTTTTTAGAGAGATCCATCTGATTGTTTTTCCCTCTGAGTCTGGAAGTTGCACAATACCCTGGCTTTCTGTGATATTTGCATAATGGCATTAAATGAGTAGCCTTAGTGGACTGTGTGGCTGGAATTAGATGATCCTCTCATTCAGACACAACCTGGCTGTTACTATCTCCTCCTGAAGAGGGTTTTCATAAGGCAGAGTAGCTCCAAGTTAAAGTGACCTGCAGGTCTGCTCCCCACCACGCACCCCCGGGGACTCTTCCATGGGGTGGCTGTTCCTGGGGAGGCTGGGAGTGGTGGTGTCCAAGAGCCCCGGGGAGGCTGCTGGGGCTACCTCTGCACCCATGGGCAAAGGTGGTTTAGCACTAATCCCTTCCTCCTTACCCATCTAAAATGGACATGCTCTTTCTTGGTTTAGGTGCATGCGTAATGGTCTCTCTCAGATACTGTCAGAGAGGGATGATCAGTCCTGGCAATTTTAGGTTAATAAATCAACTTTGATTTGACAAGCTAATTTGAATTTTGGTGATGAAGCCTTCAATAACATGAAACAAAAATGGAAAAAGAGCAGAGAGCGCTTCTGAAGAGTAAAACCTTAGAAAATGCAGATGTAATATAGAAGAGAAAGTTGTTGCACAGCTTTCCTAACTGGCAGTGCTGTTTACAGACATTTATAAGTTTTTTTCCCAAGAAATATGTTTTCATGTATTGTTGATTAAATGAGGAGAAAGACTACATTTACATAGTTTTCAAGTCAGACAAATGATTTTAGAAAGCCCCAGGGTGCAAAAAGTTAGAAATATGCTGTCTAACTTCAGTGTTACAGGGTGATGACCAACATTTTCATTTGTTGGCCCCAGACACCAAAACCTTCTTAAACTGTGAGAAGAATATGGATGAAGAACAGAGTGAACTATGCTTGATACTTGAAGAAAACAAACCTTTTTCAAAATCACTTTATTTTTTTTTTTATTTCTGAACTTTTTTAAACTTTTATATTATGGTTTGTATTAAGAACTGTTTTACAGGAAACACAAATTCTAAATAAAACTTAATAATTTATAAAATATTATATTATATTATTAATTATTATATTATATTAATATTCTATAAAATATTATATTATTTATATAATATAATTTAAAATAATTTATTAACATTGAANACTGTTTTACAGGAAACACAAATTCTAAATAAAACTTAATAATTCATAAAATATTATATTATTAATTATTATATTACATTAATATTCTATAAAATATTATATTATTTATATAATGTAATTTAAAATAATTTATTAACATTGAGTCCTTGGTCTATTTATAGACATGTTGCTTCTATGTAGCATGAATTGTATAAAAAGAGATACATAATTATTCTTATGTCATATCAAGAATTCATGCTGAATCCAAATCAGGAATGAGTGATGTAAAATAAACATTTTCCTTAAAAGTCAGTATTCTTCTAAAATTTGTTTATTCTTATTGGATTCAGTGCTCAACTCATTTGTACAAAATGTAGAAGAGCCAATATTGCATCTTTTAAATTTTGCTGCAAATTGTTAATGCATCTTTCCATGTCAGAATCTAAAAAATTGCTATACCAGGTGTGTACATTAATTTGATATTACATGGACAAATTCTACCCTTGGATATGCTTTTACACATTTGTTTGTAAGACAAGAACTTGATCCACAATTTACAATTAAGTGAAGCAAAGGCATAAAGTAAAGCTTCTGGCTTGATATAAAAAGACATTAAGCAATTTTATTTTGGGCCCAAACACCTCACTACTTTCACAATCATTACCAAACCCAGTATGAGACATTCTCCCTGTTAGAGACCAATATTCCAAATAGTTTCTACAAAATATAACTATATTGTCAGTGGCAAATTTTGTAGAGTATGTTGTAGCTGTTTAAGTAAGGTATGAATTTTTCTTGGTCATGAATTTCAACAGTTTCAAATTGCTAGACCAGTTTATCTCTAATGCTCCATACTTATAACATTATAAAATTCCTTATATCTGTAACTTTAAACAAGTTTATAATTTTTGATTCTGCAGTGCCTTGTAGGTGTGTCCCATCAGCTGTTTCTACTGAATGGTAGCTTCTCTCACACGGCCTTTTGCTTCATTTCTCAGTTATTTGCAATTGTATAAAGAAATCTCTGAACAGTTTCTTTATTAATACTTGCTGTAATTTAAATGTGACATTCCATATTAATTACAGCTTCTGGTCTATCCATTTAGCTAGAAGGCTTTCCTGGATGTTGGGCTGATCACTTATTTCTGTTCTGCTAATGCTTCTGTATTTAAACTCAGTTGCCCTCATGAAAATCAGGCTCAAGATCTCCGTCAGCTTTGCATCATATGATGAAAATGAAAAAACAAACAAACAAATATAAATAATGTTCAATTTTCTAGGCCAGGTCCTTTTTTTTTGAAGACTTCTAGGTGTCTTCAAAATGGAGCATGCTCTGTTTTTCTGAGGTAAAGAGAAAGTTTGTGTGGCAGGAAGCAGAGGGACACTACTTTGCTTAGGAAAAGGACTGAAGTTTTTCAATCACAGCCAGTTTCAGAGGTGGTGTTCTTCCTTGGTATGCCATTTAATGGAGCAAACAGAGTATAATCCTGAGCTGGGACAGTGCTCACCGACTAAGGTAGCTTTGCCCAAGTGTATCTTAACAGACTGGAGGATGAGAGGGCAGAGGGAATTTGCCTTTGTACAAATTGTTCCTTCTAGTTTTTACAGTAGTGTAGAACTGTTTTGAGAATCACACTTGGAGAATAGCTGGGATTGGTAGGGACCTCAGGGGGTCATTTCATCCCACCCTGAGCTCACAGTAGAGCTGTCTTCAGCCTCAGGCTGGGTTGATCAGGGCTTAATTAATCTGAGTTTTGAATATCTCCAAGGATGCAAATACCACAGCCTCTCTGGGTTTTTTTTTTCAGCAATCAGTTCATCTAAGAGTTAGATGAGGCTGTTTTTCTGCAGTGTGAATACAGATGCCGTTATGCGCGCCCGGAGTCCCGGCTCACATCTTCTATGGGATCTGCTAGATAATTCCATTTGGCTATGCTATTAACTGGACTGTTTTTTGCTTATTTCCTTTTTCAAAAGGACTTTGTGATTTTCTTCAATTTTGTCTCTGAAGAACGGGCATAGCAATTTCATGCCACCTATTATGAGCCACCTGATGGAGCCATCTAAACAGAGAGCTGCGGTGAGCCCATCATCTCACAGAGTCAATGGAGAAGAATAGCATCTCTGGCAAGTACCTTTGCCAGCTCAGGTTCTGCCAGGTTTGAAACAAAAGGTTGACTCAAAGTAAAAAAGATGAAATGTGTTATTTAAATAAGTCAAAACAAAGTGTTCCAACTTAAGGAACAACTGTTTTTTTACTGACAAAATCATTTGTTACATTTGCCTGAATTCACAAATTCCATGAACTGCATTTTTCAACTAATGAAAGGTTTAAGGTTTCTGCCCTCCCTGCATTAATTTTATGTAATTAGAGATGAGCTTTACAGTTCTGAGGAAGTGAATTACCTGTCTGTGTTTTACATTGTGAAGTTTAAAATAGATTTTAACTCAATTTTAAGAAAAACAGGTTAGTATTTAAGCAGATTTTAAGGACTTCATTGAATGAAAAAAGAAAGGGGTTTACATATCTGCCAAAAATGCCTTGCTGAGCCAGGGCTTTAATGAAAAAAATCGTTTAGAATGGCTTTATGCTGCAATACAAAATTAAGCATGTACTTCTGACGATTAGATTTGCCCAACAATTTTAACAAGTTTTTTTTTATTCAACAGAAAGGAACTCAACCTTTTTGAGTGAAGATGGAAAACCTTCTCAGATTAAGAAGTAATAGAAAAGAATCAGAAAGAATAAACATTTATAGACAGAAAAATTTACTAAAACAGGTTAGCATGAATCTGTTGCACTGTGATAACACTACCCTCTGAATTTTTTTATTCCTTTGCTTTGATATTATTACTGATTCTATCTCTGCATTCTCTGTTGGCTGAATCTCTGATATTCCCTTTTGAAAATAATCAAGAAGGCAAATGTTACTGAAGAGCTGTGATTGACTGTTATGATACTTTATTGCAGGATCTTTGTGGCTAGTCCTGTTGGACAAAATGCATTGCTGGGGACAGGCGAACAGCTGGCATGCTACACAGAGGACAGTTTGCCATCCAGAGTCAGGGTAGGGGGCTTCAGGGTCTGCGTGCTCTGTTCCCACTCGCTGTGCTGCAGCCTGCCATGAGAAACTGCCCCTCAGGCAAAGGGGCACTTTGGACTCCAAGATGCTGCTTGTGAGTGAAGGAGGGGAGGAGGTGATGGGGGTCACCCCAAAGTCTCCAAAAGATTAAAATATTTTTCTTTCTCCTCAGTGATCCATTCTACTCCATCTCAGCTGCATGGGAAGCACAAAACATTTTACTACAATGGGAATTTATATGCAAATGAGTTTCACATTGCATTGAGAAGCAGATTCAAATCCCTGAAGTGCCTGGGAGCCAGACCTTCAGATCAGGTCCTCAATAGCTTTTGGTAAGTGAAATTCCTTAGCACTGGGCTGATGTTGCTAATGCTGTGATTCTCAGCACCCAAGCAGGAATGGGTGAATTTTTGCCATAGTTCTCCAGCTTCCACATCAGAAATGACAGCCCAAGAAAAATCAACACCGTTCAGATGTGATGAACAGACCGTGTTTATTCGCTTTATATACAAATTGTGGCATTGTCCCAGTACCTCTGTTTAGTTCTGCAGTGATCCAAAAAAGAGCTTCAGTAATGAATATTCATTTGAAAATGTTTTTCGTGATTGACTCTAAGTCAATTGCACGTAGGGCTGGTTGCTTACAATGTGAAAACAGCACTTCTAGGTTTTTCTGAAGAGAAGCTTATGTTTCAGGAGCTTTATTGAAAATTAAATAAGAGTGTTAGGAATTCTAAAACCTGACAAGTCCTCTCTCCAAACAGAGCAAATAACTACAAAATTGTGGGTATATCTCTCAACATGTGTAAAATAACCTGTGTCTAAATTGTCTGAATAAACATTCTTCAACCTGACTTTTTGCATGCCTGCATACATATAGATTTTTGACCTTCAGAATGCCCATGTTCTTGCAGTGATCCAGTGTCAGTTGGCATAATTTATGTAGAAAACCTTCAAAACATAAAGATTCAGAGTGTATTACAACTATTTGGCTGATTCTGCTCACTGTGAACAAGATTCTGGGGTTATAAAAATGAAAAGGTCACTGCATTACTCTGTCACAGTGAAAAAACAAATGCAATGTTAGGAATTATTCAGGAGAGGTAGAACAAAACAGAATACGTCACCAGGCCACTCTGTAATACTTTCATGCAGCATCTCTTGAAAATTGTGTATAATTCTAGTGCAACCCTCTCAAAAGATTCCAGCAGAATTTAAAATAGCACCGAGAAGGATGATCACAGATACTGGGCAGACTCTGCATGAAGAATGACTAAGTAGACTTCCTTGACAGAAGAGAGATGAAGAGGGCTGGTATGTCAGACGTCTGTGAAATCACATGTGGGGCGAAGAAGGTAAACAGAAAATGAAGTTGTGTGGTGCCTGAGGTGCCTTAGTACTTCAGGATCTGCAATGCTTACAGGTCTGCTCTTTGCAGCTCTGTAACCTTTCACCCGAGCTGCCTGGAGCCTTGCAGGCAGTTTTCCCTTGCATTCCCATGGTTTTATTCTGGTGCCATTGGTCTCACGTCCCTGCACCTGCAGACCCCGATGCTGTTGTTATGCGGGTTCTCATGAGAAGCGACTGCCGCTGGCGTGAGAAACATCCCTTCTCACCCCCCCTTCACTCTCGTTTTGCTGATTTTAGTTTATGCTAGGGAAAACCAAGAACAACGCACAACAAATCCGGTTACAGTCATTTAAATACTTGATAAACACTACACAGAAATATGTGTTCTCATTTAAAAGCTGATCAATAGGTATCTCCAATGCCTCGGTAGTGTGCTCCAGCCAGTGCTAATAGCATGACAAACAGGAACAGCAGTAGGGAGTTTGAGCCGATACCCACGGCAAGTAGATAGCATTGGGAAAAAGCATCGTGAGACTAGCAGAAAAGCAATCAGGGGCACTAGGGGAAAAGCAATGGGAGACTCAGGAATGTGAAACCTGGCCAAAGTTATAAGGTGAGGGGGCAGATGCTGTAACTGGAGCCAGGTGCTTTCCATCACATCCACAGTGTTAGGGGAAGTAGGAAATACTTCAAAGATAGCAAGATGGAAGGGAGTGGATACAGATGTGTATGATCCAAATCACTGGGAATGCACACACTGTGTTTTGTGGTAACACATAGCAGAAAGGGGAGTTACAGTCCTCTTAGTGCCCTGGTAAATCCAGAAAGAGAGGGGAGATGCTGCAGCATTGTGGCTGTGAGATGTCATCATGTCTCCTTTGTCTAACATGTCCATCCATGGTTAAAGAGGCGATGTCCTTCATTTGCGTCCTTAGTGAAAAGTGCATGTTAAAAGGACCAAGGCCAATATTTTAATTCCAGATTCTTGTGTAGCTTCAGGTTGAATTGTGAATTTTCTGACAGTTTAACATAATGGCATAGGAACAGAGGCACATTTCCTTGTGGGTTTTTTTTTTTTTTTTTGCAGGAGAGTTCCCTGTGGGAACCAGACAGCACTTGTGACAAGTCTCCAGCCTGTCAAAACCAGCCAGATCAACAACATGAGCAATACTGGGACAGGCCCACCAGGGAATGTTCACTCAATTTATTTTCCTCTTCAGATCACACAGAAGCTTAGCGTGCAGCTAACACTTTATTGCGTAAGGAAGCAGAAATAAGTTTCCAACCTGTTCTTCAGATAAACTCACAAATTTGCAAAGGAATTTAAAGGTTAACAATTTCATTTAAAAATTAAAGCAGCTGTTACTGTTAAAATGAGTTGGGCATCTATAATGAGAGGCTGTATTGCCTCCCTGGTGCTTAGAATAAACCTTCAGTGTTTAAGTAATAGAGAGCTGGTAGACCTCAGACACCCTGAATACTACAAGGTGTGTCAGAAGGAGCTCAGTAATATGCACTTATTAACACACCATTAGCAGGCTTTTTGTGTTCAGCAGTTTCTCTGGAAAGATAAAGGGTAGGATTTTCAGATGGATGTGAGAGGCTTAGGAGCGAAAACTCAAATTACTTTTGCTGAGTTTCTCCCATTCCCTCTGTACTTGGCTGGATCATTACAGGGCAGAACGATCTGCAATTGTATAAATCAGATTTTATTAATAGAGCAGGAGCCATCCATCCCAATGAGGCTGGGGCACACAGCGTATGCCACTCCAGTGGGTGCCTTCCTTAAAATTGGCCAGCCCCTGGCAGGGGCAATGCTCAGCAGCAATAGCATCTGCTACACTGACAGGTTGCAGAATAAAGCCAGTGCAAGAGGAAGGCAGCGGAAAATGCTGGAGATCTCACCCTGGCTGTCACTGTACGTGAAATTATGGATTAAATTGTGAGATGCCCAAGACAGTCACAATGAAACAGTGTCTCCCAAGAATCCTGAGCTCTACTTGTTATGAGGAAACATGGGAAAATGAGATGGAAAACTGAAAGTGAATGGGCTGCCTGGAGTCATTCAGAGAGCATGATGGTGGAACATGGATAGTGAGATGTCCCCTCTGAATCTCAGATGGCTTTTCATGTTGTCTGCTTCATTGTGTGTCGGTGTTTCCAGACTAGACTGTGGCAGTCTGGGTAGTCTCTCTGTGGACGGTGTAGAGGTTTAGTTAGATAGTTGTGGCTCTGGGTGTTCTCCTGTACCAGGCAACACGCTCCATTTTGAAGGTTCTGCTAGTCTCTTGCAACACTGTTGAACATATTCAGAGAAATGGGAGCAAGGCCTTTGGCATGCCAAAATTTTTTTATAGCTAGTCCATTATAAAGGATTCTCCTTCGTTTTTGTTAAGACATATACGAATGTTTATACATATACATCAAGGTAAGAATATACTTTAAAGGTTTTTTTTCCCAGAACTTGTGAAATGCAGATGCAAGAGCAGGTTTAGTGATGAGGAGAGCAGGACTATGAATGTGCAGAGACGAAAAGGAGGAAAAATGGAATGGGAGTGCATGCTTCATGCCTTGGAGGCAACAGGAAAAAGGATTATAAGGTACTAATGGAAAAGGCTTTCTTTTATGTTCAGGATCCAAGCACTGTTGAAAGGCAAAACGGAATATCAGCCAAAGAGCCAAATGTAACAAGGAACTTTCCTGACATCTCTTACAGTAATGCTAAAGGGGAGTATGTTAGAAATACATTGTATATTAGAAACAATAAACTGCAACAGAAGGATGTGAGATGAAATTAATGGAAACAAAAGTAATTTCAAAGGCTGCACAGAGAACGTGCATAAACGGTCACCAAGCAGGTGATCTGGAAAACATTGAGTCTGAGGCTTCTGGAATAACTAACTCAAACAAATGAAACTCATAAAAAACTAAAAAGTGAATGACATAGAAAGTGCACCAGGCAGAATGATGCATATTAAGGGATTCTCAGAAAGTTCAAAAGAGGTAGAGAGCTACATTTCTTCTGCTGCTGTAGGATGTAGCTAGCTCAGAGGTCAGTCTCCAAGGTCAATTACTGTTTTATTTTCCTTGGTTCCAAGGCAAAAAACCCAATACTTATAAAAGCAGCCAATATGAGCACAAATATGAGAAACCAAAGGCTGTTTTATCTGGGTAAAGCTGGGGTTCATTGAAAACATGGTGTCATTTTGATAAAGTGAGGGAACATCTCAGGGATAAAAGGTTTGATTTGCATTATTTTGTTTTCCTAGCCTGAAATTCAAGTGAAATGAAGCACAGCACATGCTTACCCACCAAGGCAACACTTCAAGTTCAGTCAGAACAAAACGCTAGCAGGATCCCAGAGCACAGCTGCTCAGAGAGCATCTAAGGAAATGCGTCTTCATTCCCCTCATTTCAGTACCTTTTTTTTCAAACCAATCTTCATTTCTACATGCTGGGTACATCCCAACTTTACCTATTTCAGGCAACAAAAGGGACGAGATGCCTCAAGTAAAAGTTTTCATTTTTCTTTTTTTTTTCAACTCACCTGCAAGAATAAGATCATTTTGTCAGGAAATCGAGTTCTTATAAGATTTTCTGTAGATGTCAGGAATCTAGATCATAAACAGTGACAGTTATTCTCAGAGAACTGGAGACAAAACATCCCCAACCCCCAAAACAAAAACTATTGGCACTTCAGCTGAAGAAGTTGTCCTGTAACTGCTACAAATGCTTAACAAAACATCCTCTGCTTGTGGGAGCATGGCAGAATTAAAGAAGGCCATGTCTATTTGTCACTTAGGCAGCCTGAAATCATTGTATATTGTAAACCAGCTTGCATCCTCCACCCCTCTCAGACCCTTCAGTGGCTCACCCATCCATAAACCAGACTCACCTGAACTCTAACCGTGTCTCCCTGACCTGATCTCCCATGCATTATTTCAGAATACTTAATGTCCCTTGTACTGAGTGAAGTGGTGCCATTCCCACATCCCCCCTTTAGGCCACTCCGTGCTTGGAGCAATTTCTGCCCCCAGCTGGGCCACATAACAATACAATGGACGAGAACATTATGTCAACCCATTAATACCTGGGACACATAATGGTTCAACACAAAAGAAAGAAAGAAAGTGAAGAGTAATGGACAAGAACACTAAGGCAACCCCTTAAGTGTGCCTGGCTCCTGGGACTCCTATTGCTTGGGAACCATATTGTCACTTCTGACAATATATCAGTCATGGCCCTGGGGGAAGTGATACCAGAAGTCAAGATCTAGCAAGCTCTGGGCTTGCACAACTGGTGGAAAGTACCAGAATATCCCATTGTCCAAGTTGGGCTGGAGTGGAGAAGTACCTGATGAAAGTCAATTATCTTGGACCCTATATGTAGCGATTCTAGCGAGACCCTTCGAGCTCTTCTGGATCACAGCTGGCTGTGACCAGCATCTCCGCTGAGTTGGGATGCTGCTCAGGCAAATATCTCGAGGATTAAAAGGCCGGGGCGAGTCAGCTCCCCATCAAGTCTCAGTTATCGCCCACTGAGGAATGATGATGCATTGTGAGTATTTACTCCAAACTTGAGAAGAGGGAAATTTTAACTATAGGCTAGCCTCTCTTTCATCCACTTCTCTATCCATGTGCTCTAATATACACATTAGCTCTTATGAGTGTGGGTGTTCTTATACTTTGCTGGATCCAAATACTTTTTTTGTCATTTGTCTGTGCGCGCACGAAAAGGTGCACCTGTTGGTTCATTGGAGTTGCCCCTTGCAAAGGGACCTTTGGTCTTAGCAGTTAAAAACTCAGGTGTAGTGTGTGTGTGAGCCCTCGAGTGGTGTGTGTTTGTATGTTTGTGCTCATATATATATATGTATTGATTTGGGATACCTTATAGTAAGTTAGTGTGAGTCTTGCCATTTTCAAATCTGTAATTAAGTCGCTTTTGAATTATTTTGTTAAATCATCTTGTAAACCCTTAAATTGGTTAATGATTAAGTGCTGCTAAAATTCAACCTCTTGATCTGCCTTGAATCATTAATAAATTCTGAATTGCTGTTAAATCATAACTGTGTCAAATATTTCCATCCATGACACTGAGTTCCTGTGGCAGTGGTTGCTGCCTTGTGTCATCATTGTACCAAGGATAAATCCTCTGAAATCTACTTCCAGTAGAAATCAGGTGGAGACTGCAACAATCTAGCTGTGGAGGCCTCATTTTGTTAGTAGTGATTACTTATATTCCTCTATTTCTGTTGTTCCACTGAGAGATGCTGATATTTAACCATAAAGATCAGTTAGAAAACAGCTCAAAAGTGCTTCATTTGACCAAACAGTTTAACTGTGTTTGATGTCAGACTGTTTCCGTTCCATCCGGTACATGCTTCCAGCACTTCAGAGTCCTTGCCTTGGGCTCTGCCTCCAAGACCTTCAACAAATGGTAGCAGAATCAAATAGTTAACCCAGACCAGCTTAAACATGAACTTGTTTCAACTTCCTTGCCAGCCACAAAACCTTCAATGGTCTGGGTTTCTCTGGGCATTTGCATTGCAGGAGGCGTCTGTGCGTGGAGGGAGCACGGAAGGACCTACAGATAGTTTCATTTCACATTTTGGCTGAATGTCAAAAGCTCATTCAAATTTTGAATAAGAATGGGAGATGGTAGACAATCTGCTGGGATTTATCACTAAATATCAAGCAGCAATTCTCTACGCATCAGCATACAGACCAATTGGTCTTGCTGGGGAGTGATGGCTGGATCCTGCCACCGTTGCAGGTTCTTTCTGCATTCCTGGTTATGGTGCTTTTTGGACTCTTAAGCTTCTCATATATCAGATTGTGCTACCTCTGTCCTAAAAAAGAGGAAAAAGAAAGTTAGTCTGTGTATTGAAAAGTTTTTAGATACTGTGTGGTTCATTCACTAAACCAGACTTGATGTGGCAGACCTCACTTCACTGACGTCGATGCAAGTGAATACTCCTTCAGAAAGGCTCCATTTATCCTCCAGTTTTATTATGTAAATTTTTTCTTCATTGTTTTCCAAAACTACTGTATAAGACTTCTTCCAAGTATTTGAGAGGGGCGTTTGGTGCTCTGTGAAATACCCACAGACACAGACGAACAGGCAGACATGGTGGAAGGGGATGAAAACCCTGATGAAAGGGTTTTATAAGTACATAAACACGTTGTTTGCACTCTCAAGTTGCTTATTTCTATTTTTCCTGGTGTTTTAAAGCTGCTTCAGAAGCTGATGAAGTAAGATTTCTGGATAGTTAGGTAAGTATTGTTAGCTTTTATTAGTAACATTATTACCTCTTTGTTTACATTAAAGATTAGCAAAGTAAGTTTTTAAGAGTTGCCTTAAAATGGTTTATGGTTTTAAAGTTTGCACATGGTTATAACTCTCTGAAAACCAATTCATAGTAAGCCTAAAAAACCATCACTTTCTGCCGTAGAGATTTTACTTCCTTGATGACTGTGCCAAGATACAGTTGAACGAAACATTTTAGATAATGTAGCGAAGAAATGTAAACACTATAATTACAGGATATTATGGTTCACCAACTATCCAAATTAAATACAAATACTTTGCTACATCCTACTAGAGAGGGAATTGATTTGACAAAGGTATATTAAAGCAATGTATCTCTGAATATGACAAGGAGCTGCAAAAAGTTCAATATTTTATGACAGCTAAACAATTTTAATTCCTGAAATAGTGATACTTTTACTTCTAAGCTTCACTACAAAGTCTTCCAATAACCTTGTAATCTTGAGTTTGCATCAGCTTTTGGCAGTATAATGTCAATTAAGACAGCATGTGTGGCTCAAGTTATGTGCTTGGATCAGAAAATAATGTAGTTTCCTGTGGCATTCCATTGTTCTTCAGCTAACACAGAAACAATATTCATGCACCCTTGACCAGGAAACTAGGAACTTATATTGATGATAGGTGACAGTACATCAGATGATAGGTTTATAATCCTATGTGAAGCTAAAACTTGACCAACTTGTGGGGTTAGAATTATACAACATTTTGACTATCACGTAAATGGCTGAGTTTGCCCAGGTAGGTTATTTTAAAAGCATTTTCCTTGCGGTTTGAGGGCAGAAGAAAATGTCAACTCACCTAGAGGACTAGAAGGAGAATTCACTTATCAACCTGTCAAAATTGCTGGCACAGATCCTCTTTTTTACTGAACACATTGGTTTGGAAGGTTGAAGAAGAGTCCACAGTGTGTGCATGAAGACAGATTGGGTATATTGCTGTAAATTATGGAGTCAGTGAATTTATTCACATGATAAAAGACTATTCAAATTATAATGGATAAAAGAACTAGTCCTGGGTTTCTTGGTAATTTCATTCTTAAACCACATTTTTCTTTTATTCTACTTATCTCACTTTTAATTCTGGTCACAGAATGTTGGATTTTATTATATAATTGTAACTTTGAAATAACATGAAGTAAAGCACAATTTTGAGCCTGCAATACCACAGTACCAGGGTTGGAATAACTATGGTACAGGTTTGATGAGCCACTGAATCTGACTTTTCCTTTTCATTCCTTTATGTAGGATACATCTTATATGCCCTCACCATTTAAAATCTCCAGGTTTCTAGTGTGATCTAAGCTCACTTGATAGTCAACGGTGAGGGGAAAGATATTTCCAGCTGACAACAGATTCCACCTACCTCCAGAATCTTACTTAATCTCTCCCACTGGTGTGAAAACATGGTCAGAGAGAGCACAAAGTCAACTGACTTAGGCTGGACCTCTAGATTTTAAACAGGTCAGGTTAAGTTATATGAATCCCATCATGAGCTACTAACTTGTGCCATTCCTCTAGAATTCCCCAAATACCAAGTGAAATGCACTACACAATTCACATAATTAAGTTTGATAAACCATTTCTTAGAGACAATGACAGGGAATATTTTCTCTATGAGTACTAAAATTAGAAATATAAGTGTTAAGGTGAAGCCGCATGTTTAAATATATTTAAAAAGAGAATAGCAGGGAGACCCTCATGAGGAACATGATTTACTAACTGTTTTTGCTTAAAAGCCATCTACGTTATTGCAGATATCACATATACTATTTTCTCCTTGTACCAGATGTATTCTATGAATCTGGTAGGTGCTCTATTCTTAGAGCTGATGTAGAACTTTTAAAATCTCTTTGTTCTCATTTTACAAAAAGGTTAGGATCAGATAATGTTTTCTTTACAGTCCCCAAAATCTGTGCTTTGGTCCAAATACTAAGTTAGGTTGTGGGAAGAAATACAGGATGGTGGCTGGAGCCCATTACATGCAATAAAGTGTTAAACAATAGAATATTGTTAATGAAATGTTAAGGAACCATTTAAGAGAAATTAGCAATCAGGTTGCAGAAATGTAACTTTTCTAATTAATCTAAAAAGTGAATGAAATTTTTTTTTAGTTTGCTTCATTTAGAGAGCATTATTAATATTTACATCTCAACAGGCTACTATATCCTCTTCCTTCCCCATCTCCTCGTCAGACTTTGAGATTAAATACATTAGCATACTCTATCTCTGGAAAGCAAAGGCAGCAGCTCTCTTTTGCAATAATTTCTTACTGTTGTTGAATTGCTTATTCAAAATACTGCAACTGCTTCTTAAATTTCATGTGTTAGCTGAGCCTTAGTGACAGATAGGGGCAAATTCAATCAGAATTACAACTGTATAGCAGGCTTCCTTCATAGATTAAAACAAGATCCCAGGTTTGAATACTTCTGGGTCCAAGGGTCCATCCTATTCCTGCAATAAGCATGTCAAGGCACTGACCTTGTATAATGATCCCTTTCTGAAACACTGTTTCTGAGATACCTAAGCTCTGGTGATTTTCCAGCAGCAGAGGCACTTTAATCACAAGGGCACTTCAGGAAATCACACCTGTTGCCCCACATCAGGCACAATACGTTGTTACTGTGCTGCAGCAGCTGTATGCGACCTATGTGATCCTCACCGATGCTGGAGGGTAGCATCCTGTGCTGCATGAGAGGGTGCTGATGAAGCTGGATGAGATGCTGCTGAGATTGGTTAGGAAAGGTGGATGCTACTTCAAGTCCATAAGTGAGACCACGAGACTGATCAGGAGGTCATTTGGAAAACTCCAGGGATGCCGTTCATACTCCTACAGGAGTGGTGAAGGTAGAGCCGAGGTTGTTGTCAAGGTCAGTGACACAGGAGCATTGCTCCACATTGCTTAGGCCTAACTCTACCAAAATGGAGGAAGGTAAGACAATTTCTGCCAGCTGAGTCCACTGCAGGTTATCCTCTTACTGCAATGCTTGTTTTGAGGGAGAGAACCTATGTTTCCCATGGCTGTCAGGCCAATCTGGCAAATGCAAAAAACATTTCATGTTCTGAAGATGGGCATTTCTAGCCCTGAAGTCAGACAATATCTCCTAACAGCACTGCACTATGAGAACTGCAGCCTTTTTTTTTTTCATTATTTTGATGTCATACATCAAAAACATTCTCCACACTCTGTTGATACTGCTAGGGATGAAGAACCATAGGAAACTATTTTTCAAAGTGATGCTTTACATGGAAACATCTGTCATCAAAAACTAGGCATGGGGATTTCATTGCCTCTGTAGCTATCTTTATTGCATTATTAATGTGATCAGAGGCTATACCTTTATTAGTAAATGATGATGACCAGTAAGAGAAGATTCATAGCATGAAACAGCTCGTGATGAAAACATGATAGCCACACTACACAGATTTGGGGGGTTTTACATTGTGGTAACCGTAGTCTGAGCTCCTGGACTGAAGCCTGTTCGTGTTTGGGCTGCTGAGGTGAACACCCAGAATACATTTTTCAATTTAGCTCACAGAAATGGACTCCGGGCCTGCTCTCTGAAATTACTGCACAATGCCATTGAAAATGTGGTAAACAGGAGGTGTTTGGGAGACACACGCTTGTTCTGAACTAAAACACTAATGGAGATACACCAACAAGAAACCTACTGATTTGCTACTCAGTGGGCTTATTTTGGAACCAACTAAACTAGAAGAAAGCAACATGCTTTAGCTTGTATCACCATTTTTTGGACTATTACTTCTACATATAAACTTCTAAGTCAAAATCATCTTGGGATGTAGCTATTTCTAATCAGTTGTGTTATAGGTGAGTAACATAAGCAAAAAGCAGAATTTGGTTTAATTGGTCAAGAAAAAAGTCTAAGTTTGTGACACGCAAAGATCCACTTCTGAAATGGCAAAGGTGTTTGCCAAGTAGGATTGAAACACATTTGAAAAATTTCGTTTTTATGCTGTACCACATACAATGTGAACTAAATATTACCCCGACCTCAATTCCATTAAGCCAAGTTCATTCTGTTACAATGCTGCTGACTTCAGCTGACTTATTCTAAGGGTGAATTTAGACTGATAACTTTGACAAAATACAATGGTATCTAGAGGACTGCCAAAGACATTCGCCTTTATTTCCAGAACGCAGGCTTAAAAATCCAATTACATTTAGTTTGTGAATTTCCGGGAGAACAACATGCAACTATTCATTATTATATTATGAAATGGCAACATGTCCTGTGACTTATAGAGCTACAACTTAGTATAGGGTCTTTCTGATATCAAAACCCACAGCAGAACTAAGGGGATTTACATATGCCCTAGAAATCTGAAGGTAAATATATAACTATGTTTTCAAAGTAATCTTTTTTTATATGTATACTTTTCCTTTTGGTCCTGTTTTCATTACTGTGGGCAGTTCTTGTAGTTTCTTGGGCTTCTGCTTCCAAATACAAAACCACAATTTCATTCAGATAGCTTACAATGTAACTCCTATTCAAATACCCAAATCTATAGACCTTCCCCGGATAAACCTCTCCTAACACCCGTGGATATATCCAATGTCCACAGAGTTCAGCACACCTCCCTCTAAGCTCTTTGGAAAAATTTTCCATCATTAAATGTTAGGAGAAAAAAAGGCATGAGAAGATAATGACAAAAACTGTTGAGCTTCGATATCTGTGAATATAACAAAGGCTTTTTGACAGTTGATAGGCCAAGATGTCTCCCATAACTGGTAATTTTCTTCGTACATGGGAATTCATCTTCTATAATAATAATCTATATAATTAAAAGTAGATTCTGCTGAGAGTAGGTTATATACATTTATAAATGACAATAAGCCCCGTTTAACTGTTAACAAGTGTTAACTCCTTGACAAAGGAGTCAAATTTCCTATGGGAGGATGTGACACATTCCTGGATAGGAGAAGAATGGAGTGAAAAATAGTACTTATGGCAAGTAGGTCTTTCTTTTCACTAGCCAAACTGTGAGTGAACTCTTTTATTTTGCGTTGTGCTTTTCTACTATTTCCGGCAAACCTGCACAGCTGATATTTGGATCCCTTCAAAAATGTGCTCCTGACAGCTGCAAGCAGATAACAGTAGAACTCATGTTGTTGTCATTTGTTCTGGCAGTACGTGTACGTATCATCATAAAACAGGATGACAGTTTGTTTACAGAAAAGCAAACTTGTGTTTGCATTTGATAGGCTGCATTAAGAAGGCTGAAAGCTGTTTTAATCCATCTAACATTCTTGGAGATAATGTCCACTTAACACAAGACCAACCAACATTTTGTTTCTGTAGACAAATAAATATTAGAAAGTGTTTCCAAGGATGTTTTCAACATATATTGTCATTAACATTAGTACTAAAGTCAGTATATTAATGTTAGGTACACTGATCTGTCATAGCACAAGAAGCAATAATGTACGGAGAAAGAGCTATCGTGCTCACCCTCAAGGGGACGTTATAGATTCATGCCAATTATACCAGGTAAGAATCTCTCCCATGATGTACAGGTGTTACCGAGATATGAAAATGTTGCCCCTGGGCCCAAAAGGTGGCATAGCTATAGAAGTAATTTTGCTTTACCCCCAGCTGCAAGATGACATTTGTTTCTGAAAGACTTTCAGTAAAGGAGAAAACCTGAGAATATATCTTCTGTACTAATTTCAGATCAGACAAAAGCAGGGCTTTTTCCTTTAAAAACCAAGCTGCTACCATTGTTCCTCTCCTTTCCACACCACTTCTTGTCCTTTCCGGAATAAAAATAGACCCACACGTAGATCCAAACAAGTCCAGGTTTGATTTACCCATTGTTATCAGTTGTACTGCATCTTTAGTGCATGACTGTCTGCCTTTATGGAATGGTCCTTGACTGATACATTTGACAGACAATAAGGTGTGCGGTTGTCTGGCTGAGAAAGGTTTTTAAATGGATGAGCCTGATGCCCATTTACACTGAAAATCTCTTGACCCTGCCCTGGCAACAAAAATTGGCTTTTCACACCTATCCTACACTACCAGGGTGTTCAGTATGACTCTAAATAACATATATGTGGTGTTTTTATTTTCTCTAGGGTGAGTTTTGAGACAGCCGTCAGCCTGGATTCACCTCTATGGCTTTGCCTGGCTCCAATTTGTACATGAAATCTTGTTAACTTACAACAAATATGTGCTGCAGATATATTGTTGCATTGCTATTCAGCAGGAAGTGGAACATAACTCACAGAAAATGCTGAAGATATTTGTGTCACAAAGCATAAGATTCATCCTTTTTATGACTTTTTATAAGTTTCAAAGTTTTAACATGCTAATTCAAGAATCGCTTTTCCCCCCACCTGAAAACTACAGTGTCAGAGAAGTGAATCAGTTCACCAAAGAGGAGGCATCCATGATCTTGACAACACCATTCTCAAAATGATAAAGATGCTTAATATTGCATTAATAATGCATTCACTGTTTTTATTTTTTATTATCAAGGTTAATTTTCTCACTGAAGACCTACACATTTTCAAATGCCTGATTAGAATATTTCCTCAAATTAAAAAGATACGCTTCCAGGTTTGATCTGATTTTTTTCTTTTTAATGAAGTCTCTTTGCCAATAATTTTAAAGCAATACCACAAAAAAAAGAAGAATGAAAAAAATATAAACTCTATCTAATATTTCTTATGGGAACTCTCAAAAACAGAAACCTGTGTTAGTCTGNCTCTGTCTAATATTTCTTATGGGAACTCTCAAAAACAGAAACCTGTGTTAGTCTGCATTTTGCTGCATATTCCAGCTAAAACAATCGAAACCATCATCTTTACTCAATTTTATTTCTTTTTCCCAGTGGGCAAAGCTCTGCATTTATTTTATGTGGAACTGTGATAAACAATAAAAATTGGGCAGAAAGTGTTGCATTTTGATCTGTGTTCAGATAGCTTTCTGCCCGTGTGCTATAAGAAAAGGGCAGCTTTCCATTTGTTTCAGTGGGTTGTGCATGTGGCTCAGATACTCCTGGGTAAACTAGTGTAATGTCATGGAGTCATTGTGGGGGACATGAGAAGGGAGGTCACAATGAAATCACCCTGCTATGAGATTTGAATCAAGCCCAGAAGGGAAATGTTCTCCATTATCTAGCATATTTTGCAGTTGATGGTCTTGTGCAATGTAAGCATAAACCAGTCGCCCTTCCCATGTTTTGGTCCTGTTACAAGGATGCAAAAAGCTGCTCTCCTCCAATGCTCAGAAGACTCACAGTGCAAGCATTTAAATAAAATAATCAGGAAGAAAATACTTGTTTACCTGGTTACGAATTTCCATTCTGGAAAAAAGTGACCTGAAATGAAATAAGAAAATACAGAGGACAGGTGTTATTTAAGGATATAGTTTTAGTGCATCTCATGCATAGTTAACTTCCATTCTTTAATGTTTCACCCAAAGGACACGAGGGGTAGTGCTGGGATAATTCTGCAGCCACACATCATCTGCTGACAAGTTTATAACACTAATTTCTGGAGTCTGTAAGTCTCCAAAAGTGACACAGATAAAATATAGCTTCCTCTTTCTCTGCACTTTATTGCACTATGTATATACAGGCTTATATGTTAAAGGCTGAAGTCCATACAGACCTATGCTTATATAGGCCAACCGTCGAAAAGCTTGAGAGGGAGCCATAAGCCCTTTAAGATCTCAGGGAGGGAGGTGAGTGCCTAGTAGAGGGATCTGAAGGAGTTTTAAACCAGAGCAAAGTGGGGTTATCTGGGATTTGGGGTGGGGAGAGGGGGTAATCTAGGGAACAGCTGCCTGTGAAGCTTTTCAAGCTGTTCAGGTGGCTCAAAATGACATATTAAACAAAACTGGGCACGTTCTTGCTCTGCAACCTGGCCGGGGAACTGGGGACTCCATCCCCTGGTAGGGAGGCTCAGGCCACTGGGCCGGTGCAGAGTGACCGTTCCACATCTGTCCCTTGGGAAAACTGCATTTAAACATCCTGTGACTAAAACAGCCTTTCCTGGGGGTTACGGTCCTCCTCCATAGTGTACCACTGCCACAGCCACCAGCCTGGGCTTTGGAGCAAGCTGTGTTCAACAAGTCCCTGGGCCAAATTCCCCACTGTGTCCTCCTGGGAGGAGAAAGACCTGGTGCAGCCAAGGCACTCCAGGAAAACTCTGTAGAAAGCAGAGCTAAAATCTTTGTAAATAAACAAAGAAAAGGAAATATGGGACATTCATAACAAATCCTGGGTCAGATGTCCAGCAAGTTTAAAGTGGGTTGGTCCTATTAACTTCTGCATTGATTTTTACAAACTCTATATCTGGTCCATTGACTTCTGACTGCCTGCCATAGCATATAAACATCCTAAAGTGACTGGAATGTAAAAAAGGATTAAAAAACTGTTACTGTAATTGCTTTTGCTTATACCTTTAAGTACAAACATTTTCTCCAGAGTTACATCTAAATCTTTAAAATAGTAAATGATTCAACACACTTATTATTCTCAGCATGAAAAGTGATTTTAGTCTACTATGAATGTGCTGTTTTATAATTCACTATTTCATAATCTTTAACAGGAAGAAAACAGAAAGGAAATTAACTCGTGTCAGTCATGTTGTTTTCTTTTAAATCTCATACCTATACTGAGAGAGAAGACAGATTATCTGTTCCAGTAGTACCTTGCATATTCTTTTTCATTTATTATCTTTCATTTTCTTCTTAAAAAGTTGTGTCCATGAATGTGAAGGACAAATACATTAAGCTGAGTGAGGCACAATTCATAAAGATGCTTAACGCGGAGAATTAGATTTTCTGCTGNTTTCATTTTCTTCTTAAAAAGTTGTGTCCATGAATGTGAAGGACAAATACATTAAGCTGAGTGAGGCACAATTCATAAAGATGCTTAACGCAGAGAATTAGATTTTCTGCTGAACCATGTCCATGGTTTGTTGTCCTCATTCCTCTCCAGAGATTGGCGTATTTTACCATGAGGTCTCAATTGGTATAAGCTGGGACTTTGTTTTAGCGTGTGCAGGGTCACTGTGCTCGTATCAGAACATTTTCTGGGAGGGGAAGCAACAACTCTGTGTAGAAGATTAGATCTAAATGCACGGTTTTGCCCAGAGCTGTGACTGAAGAGCTGATTTTGTAGTGAGAAATGTCTCTTGTTACAGTTTCATGCCCTCATCTTTTTTTCAGGTTTGTTTCTTAGGATTGTCAGGAGGTTGACCTATTTGGTATAAAAAAAATGGTAGATCCTGATATTGAGGGGACACACAGCAAGAAGAGGTAGGTTCAGCTGATCAACAGAAGGGAGGCCAAAAAACAACTGTGTATTAGCTTATCATGGCTTCCTGGGATTTGTAACCTTTTGCATAAGCACTATAAAAAGCAGCCATGGCTCAGGAGTTAGGAGAGTTACTTAAAAAATCAGGGTCCTGGATTCAAACACCTGCTCTGCAGCAGGTTGCCAGCATCATCTTAGGCCTAAATTGCTAACTGTAGACCTAAAACTTCCGAAAACTCAACAGGAAATTTTACTTAGATTCCATTTCACAAATGAAAAGAGAAATAGCAGTTTCCTGACCCCTGCACGGGGATGTTGTAAGACTAATTATATCAAAGACACAGTCTGTCATTTCCATGAATGGAAATGGCAATGGGAGCTGTGTAAGATTTGGTCCTTACATCTGCGGAAATATTAACACTTCCAGGATGCATAAGCAAAGTTATAATTAAGTTAGTACCTTAATTAACCGGGCAAAAGCTAATGATACCTTTGTAGTAATTAAGAGAATACCATTACCTTCTAAAGACTGATAAAAGCTACAGCCTCTGTCCTTGTCTGGCTGCTCTGTTCTCAGCACAGTTCCCTGCTAGCAGTGTTACCTGATTTTTTTTTTTTCTTTTCACTTAAATTTCTGTGCAAATCTTCTAGCCCATTGTCTACTGTATTTCAGTCTCTTGGGGTCCCCAGTGCTGTAACTCAGAGAAGGAATCCCGCTTTGCTGCAGTAATTGCACTGACAGCAACTGAAATGCATGTGCATCAAAACCAGCCCTGGTCTGTCTGTCCCTTTGCAGGAAGCAGCTGAGAACTAAACTGTCACTCCCCGACACTGTGATGTTTCAGGGATGGCCCATCTCATTTCCATCTTCCTTATTTATTCTCATTCTCCTCTCTTAACATCTACCTAAACCTTAAAAACAACAAACTGTTAAAGCAGATAGGGACACTGTAGAGGTGAGAGTGATGGTGTCCTCTAATAATTATCACCTTTGGGAAATGTTGGGTCATTTTGTTTTCCAAGAGGTCTGAAGTTTAGTGAGATTTGTGTGGAAAATGAACTTCGAGAGAGAGGTCGTGTGTGAAACAAATGTGGTATGGACATTTATGCAATGCTATCACATACGAAAAAACTCAAAACTAAGCATGCAAAAGAAGGCAGAGAACTGCAACAAATGAAGTTGGTCTGGCACACACAACAATTTCATTCTAAATCTTTGTTTTCATTCATTCCATTTTTCTGAAACTTTCACTTTTAAAAATGAATTTGTCCACGGTGGCTGTGTGCTGGAAGGGTTTGAAAATGTTACTTTCAAGTGCTTTTGAACTATGCCATCTTTTGGCAAGAGTACTTATTCAAGAAAGCACAAGAAATAGGGTAATGTTTTAAAAAAAGTTAACAAAGAGTGAACCCAAGCTGAAAGGCCACCAGCGTACCTGAGAGAGATGGGAGGGACAGCATCAGCGGAGAGGAAAGACACAGACCTGGGAGGCTGAATTACCATTCCTTCCACCCTGCTTACTGCTTTTCCACAAGATGCCTTTGGAGAGTCATGTCTTTCTCTCTGGTAAAGCCAGGCTGCTCAAAGACAGCTAATCCAGAGCCTCAGAGGTGATATAGGCGTCAGCCTTTGCTAGGTTCCTCCTAGAACTGGCCTGCATTGCGAGACATCTTCCAACATGAAATCACACAGCGTCTTGAAAGATATTACGTCCTGAGCCATTTCTTAATGTCCTACAGCAGAAGGAAGGATCCAGCAACCCACATACCGTTTCTCAGCAAGACAAAGAGACTAGAAGTCAGACCAAGCAACTTTAGAGCTACAAGCGCCCCCTCTTCCCTTCCCAAGGGAATAGCGCGAATAGCCAAGAAATAAAGCCAATTTAGGATCACTGTATGTGCATATATCCTTTTATCTGGTATGCTTCAAATTTTACAGAAATCTTCAGCCTTTGCTTGACAGTGCTCCTGTGAAACATCAAATGTATTTGCTTAACTTGGAGGAAACTGGTAGCATCATATTCATCTGGTTTTTATTTAAAGGCTAGTTTAAACCTTCTGGAGGTACTTTTGTCTCACCATTTATTCATATGTGAATAGTGAAATTTAATAATTCATTTTGAGCTTCTTCTGCAAAGGTATTACTTCAGTTCAAATTCTCTCCTGTTAATTACCTTCTCACTCTGCACATCGCGAAACTCTGGTTGATACTAATTCTCTTGATCCATGTGAAAGTAATAAGAATGCTCTACCAGAAAAGTTTTCAGATGTGGACACGTTGCTGGCCCAGGAGAGTCTGCATTTTGCAGATAATATTTAGCTTATGATAGTTCCTGGTTTAGAGCTAAAGTGCTGGGGGAAAATGCACTTATTAAAATGCTAACTGAGTGTCTCCTCTGAAGTAATGATAACATCATCAAATTTCAGAACCATTGGGGCAGCTAAAGCTAGAGAATTGATTGACTCTCTTGCAAAGTGGCTCTAATTCAACTAATTAGATGTTGAATGGGTGTTAAAGTTCAGCCTGAGTGATTCATTGCTTTTTCAGCAACTGTACCTTTCTCATTTAAAGTTTCTGAAAGTTAAAATACACCATAGTCATAGGTAAAAACATGAAATAGCTTTGTGTCTGAATACCTATTTGTAAAATGCTGCACCTTGCTTTTCACAAGGAATATAAAGCCTAATCATGCCTGTTCCACACAGAAATCCCCTGAAACAGGCAAGTCTACCCAAGCGATTTCATGAAGTTTCCAAGATACTAGGGAAGAGCTATATGCTACATGCTGGAAATGAGACCTTCAAAGTGTGTGGTCCTAAGGATCTGTGAGCAAGCTTGATCACAGCCACAAAAATCTTGGCACGTGTGCCCCAGTAGATGCCCCTAACTCTGCCTCCTTCCCCAGATTCAAGGCATGCAGTATTTAAGTCATGCAACCCACCAAGCCCTCTTTCCAGCAGGGAAGAGGCCCTAACGTAAGGCAATACAATGGTAGCTGTCTCTGGCATTTTGCAATGGTTCAGGGCAAGCAGAGCTCAGCCCTCAGGCTGCGGTCCCACAGGGATTTCTTTGGAGGAAATCCATTCTGAAGCAGGTCCCTGCCATGATTGCTTGTCCCTATGCTGCACTGCCACTTTGCTAACACAGATATTGGAAATACGGAAAAAAAAACCCCAGGCTCAGGGTACTGATCCAGCTGGAAATTAACCAATTTTCTCTCGTGAGGCTATTTTTCACCTGGGTCTGTTCCCCAATGCAGGTAATTGGGTGGCTGCGTGAACTGCTGTGCTGGCACTGTGGAAGGGGCAGTGTGGGGCTCCCCGGGCTCCTGCAGCTGGCATGGGCGGGCTTGCCACGGACCTGCTGCTTCAGGCACCTAATGAGGCAGAACGCCATCAGCCCTCCTTTTTTAATGGTTACTGAATTACACCTGGTACCACAAGTAAAATGATCTATGAAAATAGCTTGAGCGAAAAAAATTGAACAGCTAAAACACTCAGCAGAGCTTAAACTCCAGAAATGTGGTTTAATCAGAGCTTCACATTGTATCTACGAGCAGTGGCTGCCAGTGGAGTGGAAAAACCTCTGAGGTGTCCTTATTCCCGACAATGGCCAGCTCTAAGGACATAACGGTTTTCAATTAACTCTGGAAGAACAGGTGAACTATGAACCTCTAACACTGCAATCTGAGAAACACAGCGATGTCTGGAGAATGTATGTGTACTTAGAATATGTTATTAAGCAAAGTGCAAAATAAATGAAATCCTGGAAGAGTTTAATTCTGCTGTCACAAGTAGAGCTGCAATCTCACTGTTATGGGGAGGAGCAGCAGTGAAACCTCCAAAAAAAAAAAGACAAGTGCGCTTCTAACATCTGAGGGGCAAAACCCCATGAGCACATCACTGGGACCCTGGAATTTAGCCAATAACATCTACCGAGCAAAGGGATGCTTCTCTCCAGATGGACACCAAGGAAAGGCTGACAGTGCTCTAACCCTACCGGTGTGACAGGGAACCCAAAACATGTCAGAGGGAGACCTGGGGCATGAAGGGACACAGAGGTCAGTGCTGGAGCCTGCAGAAAGCAGTGGGGGGAGCGGTACGTGCCACCGGGAAGAGGTGTGAGTGAAGGTGGAGGGCATCGCTTGACACGTGTGCGCTCACCAGCAGTGTGTGCACAGTAGGCATTGAAGGACAGCAGCACAGCTCTTCGCTCAGAGGAGTTTGTCCCCAGAGAAGCAGCTGGCCTGATTATTGGCTTGAAAAGAAGTGGAGCACCTACTATTTTAAGCTGGACAAAGGTGCATTAGCCAAGCAGCTGCTGGGAACAGTGGAAGTCACACAAAGAAAAAACAGAGGTACTTGAAGGTAAAAGGGTAAAGCTAAAAGCGGCAGTGGGGAGTTTGTCGTCTGTCAATGGGTGTTTGAACTGCGAGTGTGTGAGCAAAGAGTATTGAAAAACTTGTAATGAGATCAAGCTAAAACTATGTCAGCCCCTGCTCTGCTACAGACCATCTGACTGGAAAATCAGGGGACAAAGCCAAGTATGAAGAAGTCTTCTAAGAATAAGCAAATTCAGCAGGGTCCGAAGTAGAGCTGAGAGTGCACAAAGATTCCAGTCACCCCTGTGGGGTGTATCACAGACATTAGTGGAGGGGTATCAGTTTCCACAAGCTGAGGATGTGGCCCCTATTATCGCCTGGACATTTGGTGAGAAAGTGGAATGAAACAAATTACGGATGGCAATTTGGAGAAACAGTAGATAGTAGCATTATACATGTAATTTTTTTCAAAAGATAAAGTATCAGAACACCAAGAGGGAGTGTTTTAAGGCATTAACATAATGCCACACAAAGTGCTCTAGAGCACACACTGTATGATTTTGTACTTTTACTCTGATGAGCCACAGCAGAGTATTTAATATTTCTATTTTGGCTGACCAGTTGTAAGGAACTCGTTCTTGGCCAACAAGCCTCACAGTGTCAGAAAGCTTCTTATGTTAATTATATAAAATCCAAAACACTGTCTACACAATCTGTTTGCTTTCTCAAATAACCAGCCACATGTTTAGCTGCCCTTGATTCTTCTTTTAAGTTCAAATTAAGACCAAAAGCCAATTTTTCTTGATCGACCTCATTCATAAATGTAAGTTATGAGCAAAAGAAATGACAGAAATATCAATGCAATATATCCTTTTCAAAACCTGGCTGCTGAGCTTTTGTTCTCTGCCTCTTACCTATTTGGATCATTGGCTTTGGATCATTGATTTGTGAGCCTTTCCTCCATGAATGCCTTTAAAAATATACATAAAAAGCAACTGGGTAAAATTTGTACTGCTGCATTATGTGAAAAAATAATATTGATTTTAATGGTACTCCAGTAAATACAAGCATGAAGATCTTTCTATAAAAATGTTTATATTGTTGATAATTATACTCCACTCATTTAGACATATGTGAAAACTTTCATTCAAATATTTTCAATTTGTAAGCTTAAAAAGAGTTAGTTGTGCTAAGCAGGGCCAAATCTGACAGCCTCCTGGCAGAGGCGAGGCTGCTGCAGCTCCGTGCCCCAGGTCCAACCAGTAGCAAGACTGACCACGTATTCCCAGTAGGCACAGGCACTTGGATACAGGTGTGCAACACATACACGTATACACACAGATTGACGCAGGCAAACACACAGAGCACTCACACAAACACAAACAACACCGATGCCCTCATCTTCCTCCCATCTTTGGCAGTTCAGGATGAAGCTCTGTTAGTGGGAATATATACATGTATATGCATTGTGGGTTGCTCTAGCAGCTGCTCGCCAGCCCTGAAGCTATATTTTCCCTTGACAGTAATATCACTTTGGTGCCTTATAAGCAATGTGAGGAGGCATAAACATCAATATTTGGGATAGGATCTGACACTATAGTAAAGAGGACTGGACAATAGCAGGGGTAAGCATATAGATTATAATGAAATGGAGAAAAAATTAGAGACATGCCAAAGGCTACATTTTAAAAAATGAGAAATGTTTTCCCTTGGCAAAAGTTATCAGTCATTTACTGTAGACTCGAAGCTGACCATTTATTTCCTAGCATATTTGATGTCTTCATTACTATTATTACAGAAAATTCTCAATGTCAGCAGAAATAAATAATTACATGGTGGTTTCAGAAAGGAATGAATTCCACTGTGTTTTAAGCTTTCTGCCTGTGTCACCGTCTGTATTTCTAATTGGGGCCTCCGTCACACACCTATTCCAGTTTCATGCCATGACAGATTGAGAAATCTAAAGGAAACGGTCAGACCCACAGCTGCGATTTAAAACACCAGTGTGTGCTTGGGAGCACTGGTTCATTGCCATTGTTCAGATGTCAGGTCTCAGGCTCCCTGAAAAATGAAGTGGACTTGAAAATATAATTTTTAAAATAATCTCTTTAGGGTTCTCTCAGTTACGAGCCACTAAAACTGAGATAGCCAATGTTTTCTGTACAGCCATGAAGGCTGGATGAGCTCTGTCGCTCTCTTCTCTCCCTGACTCCTGCACAGCTTAACTGGGTTTCTTAGCTTTGTCCGTGGACAGGGAATCTGCAGAATAGCAACCAGTATTCAAACAAGCCTGAACATGGCTAGTGTGAAATTGTTAGAGCTGATAACACGCAAAACAATACTTCTGAGGAGCCCGAAAACAAAAGGTAATTGTGCAGTAAACAAGGTTTGGTTTTGCTGGAGGCTATGGGTTGGTACATTTTCAAGTTACCGTTTGGCCTGACCAAAGTTCTCTGATATTCACTCTGCTGCTGGAAGGGCGCATACATCCCTGTGGAGGGTTGTGCCTTCTCCAAAGTGGACACCATGCAAGGGTGGAACAGGACCCAAGCCCGACAGCCCTGGTAGGGAGCCACTGGTTCATAGTGCAGATCACAGCTCTGACAGGGCTGTCCTACAGTCCTATGCAAACACACACAGGGCCATGATTCTCGCAACATCACTTTTAAAATACACAAACTGTAGGACGAGGTCTCATGTTTCTTGAATGGGCCTCCCTCGTATTCCTTGCTGGTGGCTACATGGATGCAGACAGATGGCTTTCTCACCTGGAAGCACAAGGCACAGCTAACCTTATCCTCTCAAGTGTGGTGTATCAGTGAAATTTTCCTGGTGAAAGCTTAGGACTTCACTGAATAATTGATTTGCCCAAAATTTAGTTTGCCTTTCATCCAGTTGTTTTTATAGTCACCCAGAAAAGGATATTTGTACATGTTTTGGTTGATTTCTCTGGAAAGACCTAATCTTCCTTTCCTTGCTGGGCTGGCAAAAAGGCAACATCTTATGGTGATGTTGCCCAAGGAATGACCACAGGAAGAAAGCGTATGTCCAAGAGGAGGCCACATGAAGGATAATCATCCCTTCGGAAGCAACTTGTTGCCCTTGCAGCACCCAAAGCCAACCCTGCTCTCGTGCCCCAGAAGAGCTGTGTCACCATGGCTGCCACACTTTTCTCCCTCCTCATCTCTCAGACAAATAAACAAAGGTGCAGCATTGGAAAGTGGCATTATTTTACTCTTTTCAGCTGAGAGCTGTGGACCTCACAATCCTGCATGGGGGTCACAAAAAGGGCACCCTGTCTCTCTTTAACACAGCTGTGCAAAAGCATACTTTCACAGACTGTATTAGAACTGACCAATTTTCTCATAGCCTATCCTTTTTTTTTTTGAGATATTTCCCCCTTTTCTTTCCACGAAACTCAAGTGAACCCCAAAGATAAGCATGTTTCTTGGTCAAGTGTTCAAGTTCCACTCCAGTTTGAAAAGGCAAGGTACCTTTGTTACTCGTAACAGTGCAAAATCTGAGATGCAGGTTACCAAGAGACAAGAAAATAGGGCTTTAAATCTGTATGTTAACTATGGGCATTAAAAAAAAAAAGACAGAATGGACCAGAAATTACTGATTTAACCATAAAATGAAACTGTATATCTAAAATTATTTATACGTTTTAATTATTTCAGGACAAAATTGTGGGGACAAGTTTTATAGCTATTAGGCTCTATTGGAAAATTGGATAATACATAAAAGAACAAGATAATGAATGCTGCTGCATACAGGAATGAGCAAAGCTGTAATACTCAGGTAGCATTAAGGAAAATTATATTTATATTATAGATGAATATACTGTTCAGTAGTGATACAAGCTGGTTGTAATGTCATCACAGAAAAGAACATCACTACCAAAGACCTTTCCATAACAAAACCCTGACAATTATTTATTTTGACATAAAGGGACTTTATTTCTGGTGCAACTCTATTGGAATTCTTTCTTACACCTAATCTCTAAACTTTCTGGTGACATAATGCAAGCGTTTTGTCAAGTATGCTATCATAATGGAATACGTATTAGTAAATAAACTTCTCTGATGGCACTACACACAAATACCTACAAGGTTTGTTTAGTTGGAGATTCTTTT
>RSEF01000003.1:36977195-37027665 GCA_003993805.1 Himantopus leucocephalus | reverse complement strand
TCCATATAGTATCTTTTTCTACAGATTTATATGGAACTCGATAACTTATTTCCTTGGCTTTGACCTTGGAATCTCCATAGATTTTCACAACTTCTAATGGTACATGATGAGGTTGACAGATGAGCATTAGATCTGGTGGGCTATATACTGGAAGCCAGATCTTCATCTGCATGACGACCATTTCACATCACAATAGATATAAAAAGGGAGAAAACTTTTTAAGAAAGTGACTATATTTCTAAATCTTTGCATTGATAGTCTCAAGGACAGTGCTGTGGAAGCTGATTATTACTGAGGGGTTTCAGAGTGGAAAACATGAATATGGGATGGGAATTGGTCTTTGGGCTAACAGAATGGGTGGCATGAGAATAAATACAATACAATACTTATTTATTTTTTTAATTTCCTCTCTGCAAATTTGCAGACAACTAGTCCTCTAGGTTCTTATTTTAGTGTTATAACATTGTTGTCACCTCAGAACACTGGGAAGTTTTCGATCATTCAGGCAATCAAGGTGCTGTACTTTCTTTCCTTAAGATAATTATATTTATGGAAAGGTCAGAATATAACTAATTGAACTTTAAAAGAATAATTGGCTTAAAAGACTTAATGATTTGAATGGCTTTGGAATCTATCCAAACAGAGCAAATCATTTTTATTTCGCTCTTTTTAAGTAACAGTGCTGTGCTATGGTTAAAACCTATACCACAGCTCTGTTCAGGCGTACGTCATTCGTACATTTTTTGGTGAGAAAAGGAAGACGTTAGGGTTCTGTTTTGGGTCAAGAAAAATGTGAGTGGGAATGCAGGAGAAAAGGGCTCTGTCCTAAATTCTGAGATACTGGGGCAGAATTTGCACCTTAGGACACTGTACAGTACAAATTCACATCAGTATCCCTGAAGTATGCCTGCTTAATTTTTACAGGTATGTTGTTTCTACCACCGAATTGGATTTCAGCTTGGCAAACTTTGAATAATTATACATTGTCTAAACACTTTTATCTGTTACTCAGTTTAAATAGCAACCTAAAATTACAGCAGAATTTCTAGAAAGATGTCTTTTCCGTATTTTCCTTTGTGAAAAATTATTAAAGCAAGTTGACAGAGAAAGATAGTCACATAAATGTGCTCATATTTTTGTGTCACTTTTGTTTATTAATGAAGAGAGTAACAGAACTTTACAGTTTTGAGCACCTGCCTAACTCTCATAACCAATTTCCATTTCATATTAAATTTTGTTATGGCCCCGTTGTTCCAAGACAGTCCATTAACTATCAGTTTCTTAAACATGACGCGGTCCTTGTTCAGAGAGGATGATATTCATGTTTGTGACAATCTTTCATAAAGGATATGGGGAGAAAGTGCAATAGGCTCCAGCAGAAACTCCACAAAACATCTGCCAAAAGCTTGGCACTTGCAGCTTTCTTGGCAAGAATTCCCTTTCTCCCTGCAGTTCGGGAACTCCCTGTATTATTGATGCTTACATTACACAGGGTCTTTGCACATGCTGCTCCTTCTTCTCTCACCCGTCATCACACAGCTGTGTTGCTAAGTGGTACCTAGGGAAAAGCAGTGTCACAGTCGCTGCCAAAGGAGACTTGCTTCAGGGCAGTGACAGCAAAGGTCCCTGCGCCAGACTACAGCCCTGGGAGAGGAAAGGCTTACAGTGGAGAGGGGTCAGAGGAGGTGGATGCTTTCAACAAACTAGGGTGCAGGCCAGAAGCAGAAATGAGTTTTCTACCTCTTCCAGATGTGAAAGCTCCTTGCAACAGAGGGTTGTGGGGCAGGCAGCGCTGGGACTGGAGGAGTGCTGCCAGTTAACTGGACAGCAGCAGCGATGCAAGGGGCACCAAGGAAGAAAAATAAAAACTGCCAAGCCCAAAACTCGGACAAAATAAAATTTCTTCAAACAGTGTTTTGAGGCTTGCTGAGTGCCATGAAGGGAGAAATTAATCTAACAAACTGGTGTCCTTAAATCCACATTCTCCCATAGCTGCTTGTTGTCAGAGCAGCTGGTGCCTGCATGCCAAAGGGGATGTTTTCTCAGCAGGAGCTGCTTAAATGTAGAAGAACCAGGCTTTCTCTGCAGTTTTAAACTCATTAGTCAGTTATCAAGGATCTGGAATATTTGGGAGCTCAATCAATAAAGTGAAATAGAACATCTCCCACTGTTCAGGAAAGATATTAACCAGTACCTCTGAGCCAGATCCTGAATAGGTAGCAGAGCTGTTGTGAGAAAGATTCTTGCCCTGCTGGAATTTTCTGATTTATAGGACAGTGGGGACTATCCACCCGTCCTTTCCCCAGAAGCTCACCCCTGCTTGCCCTTGTCTGCCAAGTCTCAGACCCACTGAGTGGGACTCATACCTTTGACTCCTGCACGATGGTCCTCTGCTGCAATGCCAGGCTTTTGTACGTTCACCACATTGGGACACAGCCCCTCTCCAGTCCCAGGGAACTGTGTATAGAAACTGTCCATCTGGCCAGTGACCAGCTTCACCTTAGGCACACAGGAGCTAGGCCATAGGGAAAGATGGGCCATGGCAGTGCACTGAGCTGGGAATAGCTGTAGTGCTCAGGTGCTCAGCCGAGAGTGAGCTGTGAGGACACCTGAACAGAGAACATAGACTGTCACTTCATAGCAAATAATATTTGACAGCTGCCTGTTGTCTGACATCAATTTTCTTTTCTCAATATTTTCAAAACAATCTATATTTCCAGTGAAGACAGAGAGCATTTCAGTACCTTCTGGCATAGGACTTCCTATAGCTTCCCATTTCTTATCACCTGAACAACCTGTTTGTCTGGGAGCTTTTAGCAAGTTTAGAAATCCTTCCCATGTACTTTACATTTGTGGAAAGGCCACACTGTGGGTTTATTGTCTTGTGAACTACACTGCTTTCCATCCCAGAGGATGCTTTGCTGGGAGGATGGGCTGCAGCCCGAGGTGGTGTCTGCCAGTGCCTGTGTCAGCAGATGTGTGCACGCTCCTCTTGCCTACTGCTATTCCTGCACCAGTTCTTCACGCAAGTGGGCTAAAACAACCTGCTTTCATCTCTGGCAGAAAACTATCCCAGGCAGTATTGGCACAGATGCAAACAAATGGATTTGGGGGCTATTTTATGAGCAGATGAGAAATGTTCCCCAGAGTGTCTGGCTCAGCTGGCAAGTGATGATGGCACTGAGGGGCTCTCTGAAGCCCAGGTGATGTGAGGTTTTTTCTTAGGTACTACAACTGGAGCACGCTCAGGATGCCCAGTAGGGAACTTGTAGGACCAGACAACACATACCATCAAGGAATTTGAAATGAACAACATTGCCAGGGATGCTGTTGCGGGGTAGTATACAAATGGCCACTGTGAACCTTGCCTTGTGGTCTCTCTCATTGTATCTCAAGAACAATACAACTGAAACACAACCAAAAAAGTTCAAGCCTTGTTACAGCACCCACACATTTTTTCTGAGTATATTTTAACTACCTCCTAAACCAAAGTCCTGAAACCAACTGCAGGCTACTCTCTTCCTGGCCTTCTATACAGCATCTTGTGTTAGTTGATAATTGCCTCCCTAAAATTCTTTAAATTAGTCCCAGCTGGCCTGGACTGTTGTCAAAGCTCCTATTATCGGGAAGTAACTGTCGGTTTTGCAGATCCAGACTTTTCCTAGATCAAACAAAGAAATGGAAACTGCTATTGCTCCTTTCAGGCAGATTAGGCCCATAGGAGATTGAGCTATGGAAAGTGATGAATAATTTTTCTCTACTCTAAGGAAGAAGTCTTTCTAACAACCATATATCGGATAACTAACAGGGTTGATTTTCTCCAGTTTCTGATAATTGTATGAATACAGTTTTTTAATGCATTTAATTTTAAAGAAAATCTTTTGTTTTTGGGAGAATGGAATGAAAGAAGCGAGAATAAAGAAAAATATTCAGGAAAACATTGTATTTTGTGATACATTTGAAGAAATAGCAAGGGAGATAATTTTACCACTATGTTGCTCTGATCACATCATCTCTGTTCCTGATTTCTGTAGTGCTTGGCTTCACTTTTAATACTGTGTTCATTATCTCCCTTCTTTTCCTCTCACTCCACTTGCTAGGTTGATCTTTGTCTAACCCAGTTTGCGACATCAACAACTTCCACCATTTCTGAAATTTTCCGGCAAATGTGAGCACCTTTCTCTCATGCCACCCAGCACCTGGGTGGATCTGCCTTTCTGTCTCACCAATCCTTCCACTGCCACTACACACCAGTATGTGCTGCTGTGGCAAAGCCACTGTGGTTTATGCTAACAACTTTTGTCTCATTGTTTACCTTCTTCCCTTTGAAGAAGGTTTTCCCTCCTTCTTCGATAAAGGCAGCTGAAGTTCATATCCATAGGAATAAACTGCTGGAGGACACCATTAACACAGAAGAGAAAAGGTCATTGATTCTTCCAGTACAGGTAATGACATCAAGGAAAAAATGCAGGTGCAGGAGAAGGATAGTCTGAAGAACTGAAGGGACAATAGTACCATAGCCTGAAAAATGGGGAGTGCAGACAGCGAGCACGACTCTTCTGATTCACTGCCAAGTAATTAAACATAGGCATGGCCTGTCTTTAAAAAGTTTTATATCTTTAATGCATTTAAAGTGGAATAACACATCTAAAGGACTAAGCTTTCGTTCACCTTTATTATGTCATCTCTTGGAAAAGTTCCTTCTTTAACCTGTAGCTCGGTTTCAAATCAAGTGTTTATTTATGCTAAATAGATGATACCAAAGCACTCCTGTGTTTTAGTAATAAGAACCATGAGAGTAGCCTGAACCAATCTTGACTGGACAAGGCCCTCTTATTTACACATGGTCCAAAGACCCTGTGCAAGGTGGTCTAATTTCTGAGTTGGATCTAACTTGGAAGTTGGACCACGTGTCCTCTGTGGGTCTCTCCGAACCCAGACTGCTCTGTGATCCCAAAGGATGCTGAAGAAATCTAGACCAGAAGCTCATGAAATAGAGATACTTGGAGCACCCCAACTTCTGCTACTGATATTTTGGGCTTCATATATAGTAATCCTGGGGTTCTACTGAAGTAAATGGCAGTATTTTTAAAGTAACATCAGGTATGTAGACAGTAATGAAAACACGTCGATTCCTTCTAATTAGACAGAATACAGTGGGTTAACTGCAGCAAATGCTCAGATATACTTTTTGTAGCAGTCATTCACTACAAGTAAAAGATAGAGAAATGGAGAAATGCAGCAGTGCTCAGACATTATTATCTTTTTGTGTTTCTATTAAAAAATTGTTTGCACATGTTTATCCAAGAAGAATCGCGTGAGCTTACAAGCTCATGCAGAGACTTACTGCATGAAATGAAAA
This sequence comes from Himantopus leucocephalus, assembly GCA_003993805.1. NCBI lineage: Eukaryota > Metazoa > Chordata > Aves > Charadriiformes > Recurvirostridae > Himantopus > Himantopus leucocephalus. The sequence continues at coordinate 37,022,303 of RSEF01000003.1, read as the reverse complement.
TCTTCTCTAACAAGTAAGGCTTCTGGGGACTGCGAGAGATACCTGCGAGTTTATATCTACATACATTTAATATGTTCCTAATATCTGTCTCTATCTATCTAGCTATGCAAACACATATATTTAGACACAAACAGAGAAAGCAGATATATAGGGAGAGTGAAAATACATATAAAATCCAACGTTTGTCAATAATTACTCAACAATACTTCAGGTACTTGCCTTTTAAGTAATTCTGTCAAGCGCTTGCTAACATCTAGTGATTGTGAATACATCAGACTGGAGGATACTCAGTATAATCATAATTGAAAGAATCTACTGAATACTACAACCTGGGCAGAAGTGTTTGTAATTTAGGTTGGAAATTTCCAAGAAACCTTTAAATGATTTCCAAACACAAATGAATAGACCAAATTTTTTATACGCCTTTTAAAAATTCCACCTGAGTCCTTTCCTGATTTATTGATTCTAAGTGTTCTGATTTTAGGTTTATCAATTTAACTGAAGACATTATATTTACAAGAAGGATATAATCATGTGTGATCTTTCCAGACAATTTTAGACTGATGTAGCTCTTCTAATCTGTCTATTTTCTGCTGAGGAGATAGTGTAATTAGTTTGTCCCTCTCAACTGCTTTTGCAACATCCCACAGGATATATGGGCTAATTTCTTCAGTGTTGCTATAGAAAAAGTATTATCTTACAATATCTCCAGCTGAGATATTATGCCACAAATCCTTTTCAGAAGCTGAATTTCACAAGCATTCCCAGAGAGCTGCAGATAAAGAGAGCCATATTTGTAGCCATTAGCAAGAAGGAAATGAAACAGCAGATACACACTACAGTAGGAACTTGTGTAAAATTAGTCATCAGTACATGTCCCCCTGGAAAAAGACTGATTGAATGTAGGTTTCCAAAAAATGAGTGTAGAAAAAGAATTAACAGGTATAGCAGAATATGCTCGTCATGCACAGAGCACAAAATTCAACCTTTGCTGAGGATGAATCACTTAACAGCAACTTATGCTTTATTTTTTCAATCTAAGAGGAGGATAGATAGGGGACAGAAAAAATACTATCTATTTTAAGATTTAAAAGCACCGAAGAACAAAAAAACCCGACATGTAACTTTCCTTTTCTGAAATTTGTGATAGCTTTGTGGAAGAGTTTCTTTGGAAAAACCCACAGAATCATGAAATTCTTATCTTCATAGAAATACTACTGCAGATAAGCAACGCAGTTTGGGCTGGCAGCCCAAGTTAGCCACTTTGGAGAACAGAAAATGACATGTTGGAAGGCTAGAGTGGGTATGGGTTTCAGACAATAGAGAACTGTCTGAAAAAAAGGATTGTCTAAAATCTGAGAACTGTTTTCATAATGATACAAACATTGAAACTAGGGTAACACTGAAAAGAATTACCTCATTCAAATGTGGAATATAAAATACACTCCAGTGGTGTATCTGGCCCCTTTTATTTATGCCTTGCACATGTTCCTGGAAGGAAATTTTTATCTTGAGAACTTTCCTGTGAAGGGATAGCAATGTACACACTCTGGAAAACGCATATTTTTTGCATGCAGATTCCCTTTGAGAATGTTCATACAACTATCTTCAAAGCTCTTTGTGGTCCTGGGCCCATCCATACAGAGATGAAAACGATAGTGTATGACTGTGGCGACTGATAGTACAACATGAAGAACGGAGCAGTTACAAAGCAGAAACGCTGCAAGCAATAAGTGGAGCAAAGAGTTTGCAAGTGTCTCATAGTTTGAAACAGGTTTCCAGAGTCTTAATTCAATCACTCCAAATAGCAAACACATTTCTAAGAATCAGGCTATAAGAGCAGTGTCATGGGTATACATTTAGTTATGATGCAAATAGGTTTTTTTGCCCTAATGATAACCATCTTTTGCTCATGCAGGAATGGTAGGACGGTTCCTCCCCTCTGATGTGGTTACTCTGCACCAGGCTGAGGGCATATGCATACTACAAAGTCCCCCAGCCCACCATTTGAGAAAAACAATAGCACATACACACTTCAAACCATCAAAATAAATGGCCTAAAATCAAGCTGGGTGAGCAGGGGACGCATACGAGTACCACATATCTATGAAAATGTGCTTCATAGATAACCCTCAGGAGTAGCCATTGCACACGCAGGAGGTGCTGACAGGCTCCCAGGGGCTGAAATTGTGCTGCAAAGATGGGGAAGAGCGTGGGTGAGCACAGCCTGTGTGAGGGGATGCATTTGTTTGTGGCCCAAAGTCCAGGGCTCCAGCCCTCCGCCACCACAGCCCTGGCAGACACCAGTGCAGGGAAACTCCTCAGATTCCAGCTTGCAGACACAGGTCAAGGCTTTCCCTCGGGACAGTATTTAAACAAAGTGTGTCCTGGCAGATATCCCAGAAGTGTGCCCAATGTCTGTAAAACAGCAGGAGATTCCTGAGCAGGGGACTCTATGTGTGTGTGTGTGTGTGTATTTATGTATACGTGTGTGTATTATTTACATACATGCACAAATACTTTATACACTTTGTAGGTAATTAATTTCCTAATAAGGACAAAATACACTGAAATAAAACAGTTTCTCCTCTCATAACCTTCCCTTTCCTTCATGGGCTGTAAAATCTCAGAGACTAAGCTTAGCTCCAGTGTATTGCTCATCGCAAATCTCAGGCCTGCATTATTTTGGGTAAGTACCTACTGCACCCGGGAAAAAGTTCAAAATGTGTCCTTACAGGCTGTTCTTCATATTTTTTTTATTTTTTTTTTTTTAATTTGATGTATTATTATGCTGCAGCTGTGCAAAGCTGCCCTGGGATCTGGAACAGCAGGACAACGCCAGGGGAGGTGGGTTAGTGGTCAGGAAGTGGAGATGTTGTCAAAGGTTGTCATTTTATTATACACCTGCTCAATTTAGGGCACGGGTATCACCACCAGTTATGTGCTGTCTTGAATTTTAATGATGTCCTTCAATTTCTTGGACAAACAGGAGATATGAAAAGCAACAAGCAGAAGAGAATGTTTTTCATAAAGAAACGGCGGTTCTTCTCCACTGTGGTGGGAGCTCATTTGTTTCCCATGTCTGTGATTGGGACGTTTTTGTCCAGAGGCAATGCAAATTAAAGGGTAGGAGCTGGGTCTGCTGCTAGTGACATCCAGGGAAGATCTCAGTCGCTTCAGCAGACCTGTTGTGCTCTTCCTGCCAGTATCAACAGGATCTGTGCACACTGGGTGATGAGGATGTTTATCATAACATGTCCTCATGTTTGTCATAACCCAATAAAGAAAAGAAGGTGAGAGAGGTGAAAACTGAAGCGTTTAGCTATGTTTCTGTGGCTTTTTTGTCTTCTCAAACAGGCTGATTGTAAAATATTGCCCCAGTAAGAGACATCTACAATAGCTAAGAAAATATTTACTAAATGACCAAAATCCCGTGAATTTAAGTTCTAAAGTGTATTTCAGTTTAGCTTTCTCCTGGGTGAACTGACAGCAAGACAAGTCTTTCTAAAATGGTATTTGTTGTGTACTAAGATTTCTAGCCCGAGGGTTAAATACTTTTTTTTTTTCCAAATGCAGAGCTACTGCAAAATGACTAAAACCAAGAAGGAATTTAAAGGAATTCACTCTCTGTTTGATCTGCCTCAATATGACCCAGAATAATGCGACAAGGAATATTGCATTTCCTGCTACCAAGACCCAGATCTGGATTGTGTCCTCTGCTGAACTCCTCTGAGAGGTCCAGAGATATTCCTTTCCCATTGTACACCCTAGTCAGGACTGTCTTGGAGAAATACTCCGAGTAAATACACACAAAAGTCAAGAAAAGTTGGAGGATTAGCACCTAGTAGGTTTAGCGACTGACCGGAAGCTCTAGGGAAGCATGGCTACAACATTCAGAGGTCTGTGGAGGAACTTCTAATCTACATCAACAAATTCAGAACACATTTATGCACCCAAAGCATAATCCTTTTGGAAATTATATCTGACGTGCAGAAGGTCCAGACTTCTGTTTACTTAGGGTTAAACTGATAGCAATGCACCCTACATCCAAACTAAAGTGTGCATGAGTGTGTATGTGTGTGGATGAAGGGGCTCAGCTCCATCAGTAAAGCTTTGCCAAAATCAAAGGAGATGTTGATTTGCTCCAGGTAAAACCTTTTCTATGTTCAGTACTTTGAAGACAAAATTTACAGAAATGTTTCCCAAAGATTTTATTGTCTTTCCGTGTGATCAATAGTTTGACCAAGATAGACACTGGCAATATTACAAAGCATATTTCATAGAATTTCTATTAGAATTTCATAGATTCTATATTCTAGAATCATAGAATGGTTTGAGTTGGAAGCAACCTTAAAGATCACCTAGTTCCAAACCCTCTGCCATAGGCAGGGACACCTTCCACTACAGCAGGTTACTCAAAGCCCCATCCAGCCTGGCCTTGAACACCTCCAGGGACGGGGCAGCCACAGCTTCTCTGGGCAACCTGTTCCAGTGTCTCACCACCCTCAGAGTAAAGCATTTCTTCCTAATATCTAACCTAAATCCACTCTCTTTCAATTTAAGAACATTACCCTTGGTCCTATCACTACACTTCCTGATAAAGAGTCCGTCCCCATCTTTCCTGTAGGCCCCCTTTAGGTACTGGAGGGCTGCTATAAGGTCTCCCTGAAGCCTTTTCTTCTCCAGGCTGAACAACTCCAACTGTCTCAGCCTGTCTTCATAGGAGAGGTGCTCCAGCCCTCTGATCTTCTTCGTGGCCCTGCTCTGGACTCACTCAGACAGATCCATGTCCTTCTTGTGCTAGGGACTCCAGAGCTGGATGCAGTAAATATTTAGTACATATACATGTAGGGCCAGTCTTCACTGTCTAGCTCGCTGCTGTCCACCTAATGAGGGTACAGATTTGGACTCCTCGTGCAGGAAGATGACAGACCGAGAGTGTGATCATCAAGAATGGATTTTGTGTCTAAGTTTATATCATAAGAAAATCTAAATCTAAAAATGCTTGACCACTAATTCAGCTGAAAATCTGACAGTGCATAAGGAAAGGATTTTTCCTCCTTCTATCTGGAAATCCTCAAGTGAAAAGGCTGCTAGGAATGTAATAGCCAAGGGACAGAGAAAAGGATAAGAAAAACATTTTAATAGTGGACACAATCTCTTATCTGAACCTGCTGACATAATCATAGGTCATCTCAACGGTTCATAAAGAGAGGCAAAAATTCAGGTTTGGGAGTCTTGAAGCTTCACAGAAATGCCCAAGTTTCACAGACTGAAATCATCCAGCAGACAATTTCAAATATTTCCAAGCTGAAAAAGCCTTTTAGAAAACTGTGCTTATTTTGTTTGTTAACAAATACAATCAAACAGAATTTCAGGCCTTGTTGTTCTGCCAGGCCGCATGCAGTTCACCAGCATAAAGAATTAAGCCATTCTTGCTAGAGAAAAGTAAATTAATGAGCTCTTAATAAATAGTTTAACAGGCAGCGTCAAAAAATTGTACGCTCACAGTAAATGCCACAACAGTGACTTATGCAGGATTCCTCTTTGAAAACCACATTCTAGCAAGTTCTAGGGATTGCAAAGGGATGCACATAACATAATACACAATGGGCAGCCAGAGTGAGGCAGAGGGCTCAGCTATACTCCATCTCCTTTGAAATATTAAAATAGGCCTTCTGCAGGGTGTATATATGATGTATGGGGGTAGCTGTGCAGATGCCTGTGCCTGTCCTGGCCTGGTGGTGTGTCTCAGTGGTGCAGAGATGAGGAAGTCATGAGGGTGCTGCCGCTGAAGCTGGACATGTCCCAAGGTCACAATGATGTTGGTGCTGGTGATGTCTGACCCCTGTCGTGCTCCCAGGCACCCACTGGGTGCTGGAAGCTGCATAAACTTGAGGCAGGTTTGGGCAGAGAAAAAGGGGTTGTGGAAGCAAATAAATGTGGCTGTAAAAGTTGCTGTTCCTTCTCCGGACCCAGTGAAGTTTTCCTTCCTTGTTGTCACCTATATGAGCTCTGTGTTTCTCCTTCATGTGATAATTAACAGAAACAGTCAGATTGGATCTAGCACTCTTCGCGGTGGTGCTCCCATGGGCCATGCTGCAAGAGGCAGTCAGTTTTATTTAACATCTTTATAAATAATATGTAGCATTCACAGACAGCTCAGGCTGGTGTCACAGTTTTCATTACCATTCAGTGTTTGGTCCCTTGGCCAATTCATAATCAATTTGCTGGCACTAGTGGTCAACGCACACAATACTTCCCTGCACACTGTTGACAGAAAACGTAGGAATTTAAGAGAGAAAAGATGGTGATGCCTAATTCAAAGCAGGAAACCAAAGCAGACATTATAAACAACAACAAAACTGCCACCATCAGCTTAGCAGGGCAGCATGTATTTGGTCTAACGTACCTTGCAGAGTGTGACAAGGATTTATTTCAAATGCATTATCAAGGGCAAAGCAGGCACTAGTCTAGGTAGATATTGCTTTTGGAAATGTGTTGGCAGCACACAAGCAACAAATTTTCTAATAAAGTCCAAAGTACATCCTGTGCATGCATGGGAGGTCCCAGTTTTTGTACATTTTTTTGAACATTTGTATCCAAAATAATTTAAATAAATTTTTCACAGAATATTTTGTGAGATACTGTAGCAAAAACTTTGCCAAAATTGATCTGAACTCTGTGCAGGTCTCTTTCTCCTCCACGTTGTGTTTCTATCCAGAAAAGCAATGAAATTAGTTTATTATGCTTTCTTTTTGAAAACATGCAGTTATTTTTATACTGATTTGCACCCAGCCAAATTACATCCCCTTTATTGAGGCTGCAGATGTTGCAACTTAACTAAGGACATAGCTGATGTCATTTGTATTCAGACTTTCATTAGTCAAGATGCTCATACATTTCTTCCTCTTCATACTTTTATACATTATCTCATTACTGATTGTAATCAAATTAACCAGATGGCAACTGCCAAGTTCACATTTGTTACTTACTTTGGATGATAAAACTCAAAGTATACTCTAATATTTGTTGAGATATTAATTTCTGCAGTAAAGCTTGTGCTAAAGGCAGAATTATTGCTTGTTACTAAAGTATTTACTGAATAGAAAAAGAGCAATCCTTTGAAGATGCTCAAAGGCTCAGGTTTTCACTAAATTTTATAATGAAGTCTCACTGTGCTGTTCAGCACTGATAAGCTATTTTATTGTTGAGGATGAAGGTGCGCTGAGTGAACCTTTGTGAGGGGCATGTTGGACCCCATGCAAGTCAACAGATGGCCTACTTTTTGGGAAATAGCTCTGGGATAGGAAAGAAGTTCTTGGGTATTTCAAAAAACAAGAATGTAATTCTCAGTGTAGTTGACATTGACTTAAATGGGATTAGAGTTCCACTCCTAGTCAAGGTGGAGCTGGAAAAACAGCAAAAGATTGATATTTTAAAAATTGTTTCTGTACTTTTCCATTCTTCTGGAAAACAGTGGTTTCTCCTGCAATTCTCTGTAATCATCAAAAAGCAAAGGTGTTACAAAAATTTTCAAAGATCATATTTTTATTCACATTTCAGAAAGCATTTTTATTTTAAGGCTTTGTCCATATCCTTTTGCTTTCCATGAAATATAAGGTAATGTTCCCCCCCCCCTTTTTTTTTTGAGAAGGCAGAATAGGAAAAGGAAAACCAGAAAAAGAGAAAAACTAAAATGAAGCTAAAATCTACTATTTCCAGAAAGAGAAATGTGTCTGATTAGAAAAGAATATTCTTCCTTCTCATTAAAATTTCAAAATTTTAAATGTATTTTCATCTTCATTTCTTGTCAGGCTGAAAAATAAAGAAAAAAAAACCAGAAAACCCTAATGTAAACAACACTGGCATGTTATTTTACACCTGGCAAGCTTTCTGCCTATAACATACACAGTTATGAGATATTTGAAAGGCTACATACATAGTTGGATGCAGACATTTTCATTATTCTGAAGGCTAATCATGGTCTTTTGACAAAACTAAAATTTTCCTTAGGAAAATTTCACATTTGTGAGAAGAGCATTTTGCCATTGGAAAATCATTCTCATGGAAAGTTCTCAGATGACACTGATTGCTTGCTTTCTGCCAATAAGTTTGATTTAAAGTATTATTATTACAAAGTTTCCTGCTATGCCTATTAGCTGTAACAGCTTCATATTGAGTTTGACATTTGTTTAATTTTTATTCTTCTCAGCTTCAATTAAAGAAAAAGCTGAAGAAGCCAACTGAAATAATAAAAAAAAAATCACTTTGAGAGTCACAGCTTGATTTTTCCTTCTGACATTATACAAATTAGCCTATTCTTATGTAGCACAAAAGATCTTGAAGCTCATAAGCTCACTGCAGCTCAACCATGTCGTATATACCCACTTTCCACCAGTAACTTGCATTTATCTTTCTAGTAGCAATTTTAATTTTTGCTTTAAAGAACAACATACCAATGGACTTTTACACAGTCTTTATACCCAGAAAATTTCTGTCTGGCAGATCTGGATCCATACCGTGGTCCTCAGCCCAGACTCTTGGTGCCTAAGTGGGTGATGAAGGAGGGCTGGGGGCTTCATCTGAAGCAGCACTTGACTGCTATAATATCAGCAACATTTATTTGACTGAGATAAAATCAGCAAATAAATGAGAGGTCATTTTTACGCTGGGGGCAAGCTCCCTGGCTATCATAAGCAAGCATAGATCTGGTGAATCAAAATGGCAATCTACAGAGCTGGAATGAGATTTTTGAGCACACTGAAGGTACTCGTTTCTGATAGCCACTTCCCTTCCCAGTTGCTCCCAGCTGCTTCTGCTTTTGATGTGCAATTCTTCTACCCAAGGGCAGCGGCTGTCGTTAGCTCTTTGCAATCCAGCGACCCCAGGGCACCTGCCATGCTGCCAGCCTGCAGGGAAGGACAGCTGCAGGGCCATGAGACATTGGACTCACATGCAGAGATTTTTGTCTCCCAAATACTGCAGAGGTGCCATATGCAAAATTTTGTATAGTCAGGATTCGCACACGTAAACAAGATTTGGGTAAAAATAAATATTTAGCAGGGATTTGGCTAACTGGGTAATCTGCTAGAAGCTAAAGCTACACAGTAATAAAAACTGAATGGCACAGACATATTGCCAATAACTATACATGCAAAAGTTAGACCATCATGTTTTTTCCAGTCATTGATATTCATATATTCTGAACTGGATTTTCACAAAGCATCCTGTGTCTGAAACAAATGGCTGATTCATGTAAAGCTTAATGAAGGTCAGAGCAAAACAAACAAGAAATAAACTCCCTGGGTTTTTTTGTCACAGCCTACAAAATCAGCCTCTATTTCCATTATCTATTAGTGAATATATAGAGCCTAAAGATTTAACAGTCACGCAACATGCTATAGTGTGGCAAGAGCTAACCATAAGAGCCTTTCTGAAACTATGTTTACAATGAATTTATTTGTTGAAAGACAACCCTTGAGATTTATTTTTCAGACTGGAATATATGTAAACTAAAATCAAAATCTTTCAGATATAAATATTTTCATTTGCACAGCAAGTGGTAATTTATGTTAAACATAAACAAGCAACATTGTTTAGAGATTTTATAACATTATTTTAAAGTATGCATGTTTTCTATACTCCCAGAATAAAATTAAATATACTATAGCAGGGCCTTTAAGATGGTAATGTATTTTATTGATACATTTTGTTGAGGCCATCCTTTGTATGTGAATTCATCCATGAAAATTTTAATTAAGGCATTTAATTTTCTTTCTATTAGATAATAATATTTTCCCATGGTTTCATCTTTATGGAGATACCGTATCAGGCAAACAGTAACTGAGCAAAACAACTGAATTTGTTTTTTTAACTACTCATTTTGGAGAAATGCAGTTGAAAGGTTCTTGTCAAAAAGAATATCATTATCTCAATGAATAGGTTTTACAACATGGCCTTACTCTCCGAAACTTTCATAAATGTAATTATGTGTTTTACAGGACTGAAGCCCAATTCAGTTCAAATTGCAGAGTAAATCAGTTAATATTTCTGTCTTGTGAGCATTGTATTGTCATTTGTAAGAAAATAATACACCATTGTTTCTTGAAGTTTATATCATATGTATGTGTTCAAAAATATCTGTATTTTTGGAAACCTGGCTGTACATATGTGACAAAATGTGTAATAGAGTAACATTTATTCAAAAATCATAAAAGCTAAATAGGTTCAGAAAAAATTATTTTTTAAAAATCCTAATCAAAAAAGTGGACATTAGAGGCAGAAGTTTTATAGAAAACAACTAACTGAAGTGCTCTAAATAGCATTAATCTGAATAATTCTCCCTCTGCTCAACTAACCATTCTAGATATATCCATTTTCCTTCTGTCGCAAACTAGCAGTGGACTTTAAATATGATTTTAAATATGACTTTTCTCAGAAGATGAAAATATACTGAAAATGTTTACATTTTCTTCAGTCTGGTGCATAGCAATAACATTGAGAATATCAGATTCTTTAAGGGCAAAGCTCATATTCTCTCCTTAGCTTGCACACAAGCTTCCCCTTTTGATATATTTTTAACTTACTAGAAGCTTAATTTCAAGAATGTAATCTCAGCTATTTATAAAGATCAAGAATCTGGATGATGCTTTCGCAAATTCTGCGGCATATTTTAAGTAGGATAATGAACTAGATAGTTTTCATAACTAGTATTATACTACTTATATTTATTAGTGCAGTACCAAAGGATAGAACCTGTCTTAGGCACTGCACACCTGCCCAGCCGTACACTGGCCTTGCCCTTAATGACTCATGGTCTGCTTAGACAGGACAGGTACAGAAATGGGACAAGCAGACAAAACAGTGCAATTGCAGAAGGCATGTTAGCCCCGTATTTTACTGCAGGGACTAACTGAGGGAGGATAAGAAAGATGGAAACAAGTGATTCTGCAAGCAGCAGACCACATGAGCAAGTTCCCTTTGGCTTTATGACTTTTTACAGGGATACCATAGTCCCTCAGGGGACTGAAGAAGGATGGTGAATGGCAGCTTTTATCTAGGAGTCATTAATGGACAAAATACCTTGCAAACTTTCAGTCCATGTAGTTTTGCACCATGGAGAGCAGAGTTTAATGAGTACATAATTTTTCCTCAGGAAAAAAAAATAATACTGTTGGCCATGGACACCTACAATTTTTTTATTAGTGGTGTTCAAATACTTATCTGCTAAAACGTGTTAATATGCCAACTTTAAATGCCTATAAATAGAACCTACTCTAGATTTAGTCGTAATGGAGATCAGTCTAGAAACTAAGATCTGCAGATAGATTTCCTGGTGTTAGATCCTTCTCAACATGTGGGATACTATTGACTGTGAAAACAGTTTATGTTTTCTATTCCAGGCTTAGGAACTTAAGGCAATTAAAGTTGTTTATTATCTTTCCTACCCTTAAAGAAGTAAGCTCAGTCTGGCACATCAGCAACGCTTCGCCCCCGGATATTAGGCTTTACAAAGAATAATTCATCCTGAAACTTGAAAGATTCATTAGTGCCCAAACAGGCAAACTGTAAGCACGTACAAGAGAAGACAGTGCAAGTGACACAGAAAGTGTCTTAATAAGGACACTTTTGGCACAAATATGATTTAAAAGTTGAATGAAACAGAACTTAGACAGAAAACACTTTCATTATACTGACCATGTGAATCAACTGTGACCCTATGCACTAGCCTTCTAGACATTTAGGGGAATACACAGTTTCATTGGACTTTTTTTAATAATCGCCACTGACACTGCTCTAAACAAACAAAAGCACACAGAGAACACACCCAAAATGGACTGAGTTCTATAATCACAAACCAAAGGACTTCCGTAGAGCAATAACTTTGAAATCGTTACCATACACATTAAAAATGATCAGTTGTCAGGCGCAGGGACTTGGAAAGGTTTATTCTTTGGAAATAACATAAGGAAAAAAAAGTCTCTGGTTGAATTTTGAAGAGAACAAAATCCTGTTGTTATATACTGTTAGAGAATTTGATATAAAACTTCACCTTTATTGTTGCACCATTTTATTTTACTGTAACTCTATCATTGCTTTTACTACAGTGTGTTTTATAGAGCACTTTAGCATTCATTTTACAAGCTTTTTGGTTAACCATGTATAATGACACTGTGAAAGAGTCGTATGTTTTTAACATTTGTTACCTCTTCTTAGAGGTTGATGGGAAAACACTTTGCCGTATTCTTCATCCCATCACCAAAAAAATCCCTAATTTTTGTAGCATATCATAAGATTTTGCCTCCACAATACAGCATTAACTTATTCTTTGAAAAAAAAATGGCAAGAAATATGTAAAAAGGTGTCTCAGGCATATACTGTCTCTTATGTTGCTTGCTTCTGGCCATGGACTTTTCTGCTGGAGGCAGAAGCTGCAAAGGGTGTGACAGCCAGGACCCACTTGGGATTTAGGCCCACATTTAGGCTCTCTAAACTCCATTTTCCCTGTTCTATAGTCCTAAATTACTTACCTGCTTGATCTTCCACCGAGGAAATTCCAGAAATATGCAATCATTGCATAACCAAACACAACCTAGTGAGGCTGACGTGAAGGCACTGAGCTGATGCTCCAAAATTCCAGGAAAATCCACGTAAGAAATTTCTACAGCTACCTCATCATTAGGACCACATCCAGCAAAGATTTTCCAAACAGCCACTGAATGGGCCTCACATGAGACATAAAGAATGGACTGGTCCCCGTGACTAAGCTATTTATTTCAGGAGATAAAAGAGTTACATTAAATAACTTTAACATAGCAGAAGCTGCTGACAGCCAGCACAATTGCTGCTATACCCTGCAACAAATTCCTAGGAAGGATTTCTCGTTGAATTTTGAAATTTCATACTGCATTGCAAAAGATCTATGTGCACACGGGCATTCCAAATTAATTCTAAGCATGTCAAAATTTGTAAAGAGATGTAGTATCTCCTATTAGATAATTGATATGATTTGAAGAAAACAACCCAAGTTTCCACACACTGATGACGATTCATAGAAAAGCTTATGGGCCTCACACCTTGTGTGTGTTTTCCACTGTTCTGGGTCTGGTTGACGTGGAGTTAATTTGACTGCTGAGCAGTGCTCCCACAGCACCCAGGCTGCNCTCCCACAGCACCAAGGCTGTCTCTCTGACATTCCCCCACCTCACCAGTAGGCTGAGGGTGGGCAAGATCCTGGGAGGGGACACAGCCCGGACAGCTGACCCAAATTGACCAAAGGGATATTCCATACCCTGTGACATCTGCTCTGCAATAAAAGCTAAGAGAAAGGAGGAGGGGTGCGGGGCATTTGTTATTTACAATGTTTGTCTTCTGGAGCAACCACTAGGCATGCTGAAGCTCTGCTTCCCGGGAAGTGGCTGCACATTGCCTGCTGATGGGAAGTAGAGAATAAATCTTTTGTTTTCCTTTGCTTCGATGTGCGGCCTTTGCTTTTGCTTTGTTAAACTGCCTTTATCTTGACACGAGTTGTTTTTCCATCTTATTTTCTCCCTGCCCTGTCCTCCTGAGGAGAGGAGTGATAGAGCGGCTTGGTGAGCACTTGGCATCCAACCAAGGTCAACACACCACATCCAAGTATATAAGTTGTTCTTATAATAAAAACGTGAATTATTTTAACAGCAAAACCTTCCATGCTTTAGATCATCACAGTTAGAACTACACCTTTAGTACTAACATATATAAAACTTGGTCAAAAATGCCCCATTCTGCAGAAAAGATGCAAAGGAGTGTTGCTTTTACAAGCTTTGTTTTAACAACATGGAGCGTAGCCCCAACTCGGAAAGACACACAGAAGCTGCTTTATTCGTGAACTGATCTTTGTCTTTATTTATGTATCTATAATAAACTTGAAATCTTTATTTCTACCTGAAATGTGAAATATCTACCTCAAAATCAAGCCCTTGTGACAAGCTGTTTAGCATCATACCTTACACTGCCCCTGGGATTTTGCAGTGCTTCTGAGCCAAATTTTTTGACAAGGAACAGAAAAACCCTCAGGGTATGACCACCAGGGACACTTTGTGTTTCTCTGTGCTAACAGAGGCTGTTGGCTCTAGGGGTCTGGTAAGGATTAAAGTACGGTGTGTTTATTCCATGGTCCAGTTAGATAGCAAAATCTGTGGATTTGATGGTGTTACCTTTATTTATGCTGAATAACACCTCTCAGTGTAAAAAGATTATATTGTTGTATTGTTAAACTGAGACTAGAGGAACTACTTAATGGATGGATTTCCACAGAAGGCATGGAGAGTTAAGTGCCCAACTCTTCTATTTTATGTTGTTTCAAAATTGTAGATAATATGAATGTTGCAGATTTGGATTTCTTAATGTTAGGAAATCTTTGAAAGTATGTAACAAGTTATGGTTCCTTAGCACTTTACTCTTTCTTCTGCTCATCTATCTTTATGTGCAGCTGAGGTTGTATAATATAAGAATGTGCAAGGCTGGTCATTATATCTGGGGTTGGCTGCTGCAATCCTGCTGTGGTCATGATGATAACAGGCACTGGTGCTTCTGCTGACTTGTGTCAAAGTCATTGCATCAATGATGACGGCTACAATGGCTTGTGCTACTTGAGCATCTACTTAGGGAAACTTTGTGCTGTTACCATGGTTTGTGGAAGTTACATAGGTTTTTTTCTTCTTTACAACACATTTGCGATACAGAAAAAGCTGTCAGCTCTTTGGGCCAAAGACTGGCTTTGGGGTCCTTGGTTGAACATAACGTCTGGTGAAATGGATTTAGTCTGTGCATAACTATATTATCAGTTCAAGTTATAATTTTAGACAGGGTGAAACAACAGTCTGAATAACTGGAGGCCAGACCTATAGGGAACAAGTTTTTTTCCTCAAAGGCTCAAGTTCTTGCACTGAATGCATCCGGACTGAATTTACTGTTTTTTAGTCTTGTCCTTAGAATTAATTGAGAACCAGAAATGTGACCTAGCTAAAGGGGTTCATTCTCAGTCCCTTCAAAATAGGTCTTATTAAAAAAACTCTCACAGAATGATTTACTAGACAGCATCTTGCTGCCAGAGGGATTAAGCTGCTCTCTTTCAACAAAACCAAAACCTACAAAAGAAGATCTGACTATAAGGAACCACAAATAGATATTACTTGCCCAGTGGCGGTTTGAGAGCTGTATTTCAACATTTACAGATGATGTTTTGCAAAAATTTGTGGACAGGCAGTCCAAGTAGCAGTCACTTTTTAAAGCAACAGAGAGGAAAATCACAAAAACTTTATATACAGCGTTCAATACTTGTGTGGTACAAGTACATGCGAACTAGTCACATGCTACTACAGCTATACTTTGATTCTAAATCCTTCCCTTCCTAATAACATTGTTCGGGCATGATGTGTGCCTTGTTTTATCAAATCATTCTGGATTATAGTAGCTCAAAGATACTACCTCACCACTGACATAGCATGATATGACCTGACAGGCCTGAGATAACCTCATGTGATTCCATGTTTATCACAAGGATCATTTTGTACAGCTGAACACTGTGTTTTAAGTCATTTAAGGCTAGTATTTGTTTTATAAGCTTCTTTAAAGGTTGGGTTTTTTTTTTCTAACTGGAAAGGAAAGAAATAGGAAAATCCTATTTCAAATGCATGCACATGCCAAAAGCAGAGAGTTTGTGAGTATAGTTGAAAGAAATGACACTGCTAATGGTGCCACAATTCCAAGAGTGGGAAAAATCCTTTTGGTGAGATGAAACCAGAATCAAAGCCAAGTCGTTCCAGTGTTGCTCACCACAGCTAATCCTGACCATGTACCTCCACTTATGCCATTAGCTGTCGACCTTCCAGAGCAGAGGGATTCCCAGCCCACTTGCTATGCAGGTGCTGTGATGGAGCTGCTCCAGGCAGGCAGTCGTCTAAGCAGTGCAGTGCCATGTCTGAGCTCCAGGTACAACAAAGTGAAACAGCTATAATTATTTCTGACACCTCTAGTACTCACTGCTGTCACGTCTAGTGCTTACAAAGTCTAACCGTGTAGTCTTTCTAGACCATTCCTTGCCTTGTCCTCTGTAGCTTGGGAAGTGCGGTAAGAGGTATTAGCAACAGACATGTTTACTGTCCAAAAGGTTAAACAATTTTTTTCTTTCCTCCTTTTTCTGGGGGATTACAGTATTAGAGTTTGTTGCCTACTGTTGTAATAAATGTTTTCCATTCACCTGACGGGGGGGAGATTTAACTGATCAACCTATGATGCCTTTGTCTGTATCTGAAACTGTGATCTAGACTCTTTGTGAGTGAAGAGAAAGAAGCATTTTATGTATGATTGATATTATCTAATTCAGGTATCTGCCTGAAGTTGAGATGACTTGTATCTCAAAATTGCCTATTTTTTCCACCAGATATCTTAGAAAGTTTAGACAAGCAGCTGTGGTGTTGACCTCTGTATTTAGAAGTTGTCAAATGACTCTTTGCTTTGGGGTCTAAAAGACTTAAAAACTATATACACAAAACTGCAATGCACTTAATATAAGCATAAAGGAGGAAGTAGTTAATAGTAAGATACCCATATCTGTCAGCTCTGCAGTATATGTGTTTCCTTTCTCTTCTGCAGATGTATACATAATTAGAGTTTGCAACCAGGAGCTATTACAAGCCAGGGTAGTGCTTTCTCAATTCCCCCAAAACCAAAATCTCTTATGAATTGAATGGATCTTTTGTCTGAACGAAGACCATGGAACTGTGCTCAGTATTCATATTTTGCCACAGGGTTTTATCCTCTGCCTGTAATCAATGACAAACGTAAAGTGATTTGCACCAGTTATTTTAAAGTCATGCCATTCCAATAAAAATAAAACAGACCCCAGAAACTCTACATTCTATTCTTCTTTCAAATATGAATGCTAAACTAAGTTGCTGTTGTTATGGATTCAAATTTTCTTTGTTTTTAATTTGTCATATGATTTGTTGCATCTCCTTGGGCATATGAGTCAAAATGTGCTGTATATTAAAAGTTACTACATTTTCTTCCTATCCCAGAAATCGAATGAAAGTGAAACACAGCTTGACGATGCTAGCATAAAACAAGACTTTAAAATAAAAGATAATTTTTCAAGCATTATCAAACAACAATTTTGATCACAGTTGCCAAGAACTGCTCATATGCAGCTTTAATCAAGGAAACAATGGTTCTTTCTTTCCACCTACGAATATGACTGACAATTGTAAATGGACATAAACAGGCAAATTTTGCTCAAAATTACTTGGCTAACTGGTATCATTTAGTGACTGTATAAAACAGATGCTTTCCTTTCCAACTTATGTTTAATGAGTATTGACAGCAGTATTAAACGGCAAGTATTGTAACTGGTCTGAAAGAAGTAGTGATGTAGCACAGTAATGGTATAAAAATTAGCGGGTAATAATGAACAAGCAGCTAAAGTAAAACCTCAGCTCTGCTGAAGTTCACCAGAGTTTTGTCACTGACTTAAGCAAAGGAGTGGGGGTTGTGCCACATTTTTACCTCAGACATTAAGAGAGTAACATTTATAAAAGGATTCCAAGGGTTGCCCTACTTAAGTTATAAATAATTGGACTTTCAAAAGAAGTTGAAATATTTTCTCTTAAAATTTTCTCTTAAAATGAAGTTCCCCATATTGTTATGCTGAAAATCCACCAGGAGCATCACTATGCATTTTTTTCATTGCTCTTTGACTTCTAAAAGAAAAATGAGCTGTTTGTGCCTGTATGTTGTGAACAACCAGGCATGCATTTATTTATACCTATCCATACTTACCAGCATGCCTTTCTAGAGGTTCTAGCAGAACAGGAAGGACTGTGTTTCCATGCCCCAGTCTGCATTTCACCACTTTTTTCTGTGCAAGTGCTGGTGAGAGCAGCCAAGTGGGTGGAGAAGTGAGGGATGCTGGAGTGACTTACTCTCCAATAGTGCTTCTGTTCTTTCTATTCATCCAGCAGATCACCCAGCAGGTGCTGCAGAAGTCACTATCCTCATTTAGTCTCTGGGAACTGAGTGGGTGAGAACATCTCATGACGTCGTATTGTGTAAGAGTGAAGGACCGTTGCCTTGCCTCCATAGTTCTCTGCAGTCGGTAGCGCAGTTGCTCTTTTAGTGCATGCTGAGAACAAATCACCATGAACCGACTTGATTCATTTCAGAATATATATAAAAAATAAATTCCTAAATAAATGAAGGATCTAGAGAATAAGTCTTACGAGGAGTGGCTGAGGGAATTGGGGTTATTTAGTCTGGATAAAAGGAGGCTCAGGGGAGACCTTCTCACTCTCTACAGCTGAAAGGAGGCTGTAGCGAGGTGGGTGTTGGTCTCTTGTCCCAAGTAACGGGTGACAGGACAAGAGGAAATGGTCTCAGGCTGTGCCAGGGGAGGTTTAGACTGGTTATAAGGAAAAATTTCACTGAAAGTTTTGTCAAGCATTGGAACAGGCTGCCCAGGGAAGTGGATGAGTCACCACCCCTGGAGGTATTTAAAAGATGTGTAGATGTGGTGCTTAGGGACATGGTGGACCTGGCAGTGTTAGGTTAACGGTTGGACTTGATGATCTTAAAGGTCTTTTCCAACCTAATTCTGTGATTCTAAATGTAAATGGTATACATACCTGAACACGCATATCCAATGAAATTACATGGGATCCAACAAACCAAGAAGAAGAGTGTTTCATACTTAAAATAACTTCTGAATTCTTTGATACAAACTAATAAAAAATTAACCAGTTATGCATGCGTAGGAGAAGTAAAAGTGTGCATGCAGGTCTGCACTTTCTATTGGGAAGTTGTGTTCTCACTTTGCATAAGGTTAGCATGCATTTTAGGGTAATGTTATCTATTGGTAGATGAAATTAATATTTTATATGGATTTCATAGGGAAGTCTGATTATGAGGACAAAAGAAATACCCTGGAATTTTCATGGGAGGAAGAATACTCAGTCCTATTTTAGCCAGGCAATACCTGCATATCTCTTAAATACCTAATGTATTTAATATTATTTTGTTTCTTATGCTTGGAATACCCTGTGAGATAGGGAATTTTGTTTTGGTTTTAAATATCCATGTTCAGATGATAAAAAAGAGCTAAAAAGTCATTAAGAAACTTGATTTATTTTATTCAGAAAGTCTGAAAGAGACCTAAAACTAAAATCTTACTTGTGGACAACCTTGTGTTGTCCTTAATAACTGTGGGTCTGAAAGAATGGATTCACATGGTTTCTTCTAACTCGTTGCCTAATATAAGCAAGCTGTTATTCCAAATAGTAGGAACAATACTGCATAGCTCACTTCATCAATTTCTTCATATTAGTTTATTTTAAAAAAAAAGAAACCCACACTTTTTTTCATTTACCCTTTTGTGGTAGATGAAAGATTTCAGGTTTTGCTTCTTATTTTTGGAACTTCACTTGAAAGTGAGTGTTTTTGTCTTCTGAAACCCTCTAAATTAATATTTGCCACTTCTAATTATCAGGTTACATAGCCATCTTACAATTAATTGGAGTGTGGTTCATACTGTGTGGGTAACACCTGTCATGGTAAGAAGAAGATTTAGACATCTCTGGAAATCAAAATACACTGATACCTTCCTCATTAAACCATGGAAAGATCCGCACAACTGAGACTTCCATAAACCAGCAGGTAGGTAGTTAATCCTTTAAGCAAGCATAAAAAAAAAAAAAGGAAAAACTCCATAATTTCTAACACTGATTTCCATAGCAACAGAACTGATATCTTGTGTACAAAGTATATATCCCAGCAAAGAAAGTGGACCAGAGAGGGAAAGCTGCTCTGAGATAAAAAAGAAGTCTGAAAAGAGTGGTACAGCATTAGTTTTGTATATCAAGAAATACATCTAAACCTTTCGCTTACTCCTGTCATGACAAATTGTATACTCTCGTGATGTAGACATTTGAGTGGTTTATAACAGTGGGTAAGTACATGCTTGCATATGGTAAGTGCTCGCATAAGTGTAATTGAGTCTCACTAAGTCTCACCACAGGGATGGGGTCTCATGAAGTCAGCTGAAAAAGTGAAATTTTTTAAAGCCTTCCTTTTGGAAGTCAACCAGGGACAGCAATAAATGGCCTCAGAGGCTAAAAATGACCCATACCTGTACTGGCATGTATGTAAATGCTCTGTGTATTGATGCTTTAAAGTACAAATAAAGCTGTAATCCTGATTCACTAGGTTAGAGCTGTCACAGTTTACATGGCAGCTGAAATAGTACTTAGTTAAGAAAATTAATCTTTGTTCCTTTACTACTGCTTATCTAAAGGTAGAAGCTGTGCTCTGTCTGAATGAGAAAAAAGTAATGTATGTGCCCCCTCCATTACACCCCCCCAAAAGTGAATGGAGTAAAGACAGTTATGTCTCAGAGGTTTACTTATTTCTTTTGCTTTATCTTTCTGAACTGGTCAGATTTACTACCTGATAACAAGTGTCCTTAGCATCCAGTTCTGTTTGTCATAAATTGAGAATTACAGCAAAGTTCATGTGTGATGCCACTTCTCTTAAATCAGTAGAGATCCACTGTATACTGATTTGTCCTCATAATTAAAAAAATAAAGTACAACTAATAGAAACTCTCTCACTGAAGTCCAACTTTTATGTAAATAACTTTGTAGATAGGGCTGGGTGAATACAGTGTTGTTGGTGTGCCCGGATAGCAAGATTCCAGGGTTTCCTGTGCATAATACTAAAGCAAGTTTGCAGGGGCAAAATGACATTGCAAGTTTAATATTTATGCCAAAGATCAGACGAATAACCGTCCTCTTATTGATTACTTACATGACCACAGAATTACTTACCATTAGGGTTCTGAAACTGAAGATGGACACAAATTCAAACAACTGGGGAAACTGTGTCTCAGGACAGGAAAAAAAGGTGACAAGTTAAAAAGAAACAAAAAAAAAGGGTCATTATTTGTTCTCTAGGGATTGATTAAGTGTGTCAAAGGCAGTCAGCCAGCAATCTCTCAGTCTCTTCACTTCAGTGGGAGGTAATGAAATTTAATTAGTGAGAAGAGACAGCTTTCACACTAAGGAGAGAAGTGGAGAGAAAACAGGAGCATCAGTGTGCACAGAGAATAATGCTACACTACATAACAATCTCTATTAAAACTGAATAAATAGGCGAAGCTGTTTGGCCTCTGCTCTTTGTTGTAGGGCTTTCTCATTTTGAATAAAAACCTGAAAAATGAGCTAAAGCTGTATTTTTGTTATTAATGGTGTGAGGCTTAGTTCTGCTAGGGCAGAAGGCACAAGTACAATTCTGCTCCTTCACAGTTATATGAATCCTTCCAAGTTTAGATTAACGTGTTCACAGACTTTTTTCCCCATTAGAAGCAGTAGNTTTTTTTTTTTTCTTTTTTTGCCTTGCCTATTTTATGGACTTATGTGCCCTGAAGTTCAAATAAATTGGGCTTTATATTAACCCAGTTTTATGTGCTTGAATCTCGTTGAGATCCCCCAGGCAAGGTTTGGTAAAATGTGCATTGCTAATGCGTCTACAAATGTTCAGAGGGCTGGGCTGCAGCAGAAGCACTATAAGCCCATGCCTAGGGTCTCAAATTCCTTGCAATATTTGCTTCACTCAGGAGTGAAATTCTCATTAAAAAGAAAAGAATTCCTGGAATTGCTGTTTGCATGCAAGAGCTTGGAAACGTGACTGACACATTCCTGAAGGGGTAACACACGCCAGCTTGGACAGCGAGTCCAAAGCACATCCCTGAGTGACAGCCAAAGCTGCTCCAGAGGAGGGGTGTCCCTCCAGCCCAGCTCAGCTAAGGACACTTGGCCAGCTCGACCAGGAAGAGACAGGCCAGAGGTCATAAAGATGGGGGTAGGTATCATCTGCTGGTTGAACACCACTCAGGTAGGACCCCCTCTCAGTGCTCTCTCCAAGCTGTAGACCAGCCCCACTGCTGAGCCCTGAGGGCAAGGTGAATGAATGAAGTTCATAATAGCATGTGCCTTCTGAAAAAAAACCCCAAATTTTGAAGTACTGTCTGTGCATTGATGTCCTTTTCTTTCTCTATTATTCTTTGGATAATCTACCAAGATCCATGATAGTTCTCTATCTTCTGGAAACACAGACATTTTATAGATTTGTGTGTATGGTGTCTTAGAAGAAATACCAATTTGTTTCAAATGTCATAGTGTTTTAAATAACCATTAGTTGATTTTATTTTTTTTTAATGCATTGAGTTGAAATAACCGTCTTTTATTTCTTTCCTTTACTCCAGGGGGAAGGAGTCTCCAGGGATTTAATTGCCCAGCTCTCCTTGAAATTTCTGGCTGAGCCATCTTCCCCAGGACAAGGCACTGCAGGTCTTTGTGGTACTGCTCTTTGAGAAAAAGCAGTCCCTGCTTCCCAATACCCTGGGCAATGCAGAAGCAACTCCAGTGCCAAGTATCCCACAGCTGAAGGACTCCTGATCTCCTTGGGCTCCTCAGGTGGAGCCAGGAGCCTGATTCAGCAAGGCCATAGCTCCTTGCTGTGGCTTGGGAGCCTCCTGGGAGCTCTTCTAACCTTAAGCTTGTTTTGTTCTTAGATTTTATTGCAGAACAGTAATTCCAGTCCTGGAACAGAGCTATTTCAGAAAACTAGACTTTTTTTACCTTGGGTTTTGTTTGTGTTTTTTTTGTTTGTTTGTTTTTGGTTTTGTTTTTGTTTTTTTTAACAGAAACTTGATGATGGGTACTATTTGAAAAAAAAAACCAAAACAAACCCCGATAATTATTAATTTCAAATGGTGACTATTTTACCTTCAAGACATTTAGAGCTATAACTTCTATGTCATGTGTATGTTTCTGGGCTGCTGAGAGGAAAAACAAAATAGAAGACCAAAATGCTGAAGCTCATACTTACAGTTTAGTATGTACTTAAGGCCCATCAGACTCTCATTCCTTTTCCTGTCTCATACTAGATAACATTTTGTAACTTGCACTTGATACTCATGTTTTTAAATAGGATTTTGAACCATTCTAGAGAAATCCATTATGGGAACATTACCATATAAAACTTAAGGGAAAAAACTTAATTCAGGAAAACTACAGAGAGTTTAAAGTCTACTTGCTATGTTCAAAAGAGCTTTTTGATAAAACCATCTTGCTGATCACGTGTGAGCTAAAGAAATACGGGGTACAGGGAAACACTATTTTACTTCTATGAACAAATTTAAATGAAGCAGGAACAGTGTGTCTGATGATGAGGCCGTGAGCATCTGCCTATGTCCACAGGAAGTCAAAAAGCTTCTAGCTATCCATTGGAAAAAATTTCTGGTCATGAACAAAATACAGGCAGGCAAACTCCAGTTTGTAGTTAAAAGCAGGCTTCATTTTGCGTGTATTTGAGGATCAAACCTCAAAACTGTCAACCATTTCAGATGACTACAAAGAAGATCCTGTTAGAGTTTTTTGCTGTTCGTTACTCCTGTGGATCCGAAGTCTTTCGAAAACACCAGCTTTAGTTTTGTTGTTAGTGCACAATGACACAAAGAAAATATCATTCTCCTCTGTCTAGGGAGTGCTTAGATCTGCCAGCTTCTCTCAGTACGTACCTAAAATTTTTTACGTTTTGTTAAATTGACTCATGTTGGCCTAATGAGCATCCTATTGAAATTCCACATCTGATTACTTGCAAGTAGCAGAATTATTCAAAGCAACCCAGCCATTGATCATCACTACTAATTTCTCCTGAGAAACCATATAAAAGAATGCAAGTGAAAGGGAATAAAGAATAAAAGGGTAGAAGATTGAAGCCCATCAAAAATTCAGAGTAAAGACCAAGGGCTATCAGAGCTGCAAGGAATATGTGAGATAAGCTAAACAGATGAAAACTGTAATTTGGATTCCACTGGATTTTCACTCTTACCCTAAGTACTACATTATATACTTCTGCCTTGGGCCTACTGAACCTTCAAGTGGGAGCAAGGCTTGCTCAGAAGCCACAAGTCTAAGAGAATCAAGCATAGCGTTAGAGAAAGGTATCTTATGCTCTCCTTGACTTAAAAGATAAACTTCAACCTGCAATACCAATAAAACCAATTTCAGAAATATGTGACAATCCACATGGTAGACAAGGATTCAAGGGTGAAAGTGTAAGCTAATTGTTCATCAAAGAAAGAAACTTGAGCTTTAAAAAAGCTTTAATTTAATGTTATACAGCTTGTTCATGAAACAAACCTGATATTTCATAGTCCCCTGAAAATATTCCAGGATGCTTCTATTCTGATATCTCCCGAATGTATGAATTGAGTGGCAAACCATGATTATAAATATAAGAGAGAATACATCATCTGGCATCATTTCACCAACCTGAAAGATAGTTGTAGAGGGAAAGAGGATGGAAATAAGCCTTTTTATTTAAAATAAATAGCCAATGACACTTGCTTTTCAGTATTGTACTTCACCTCATGGTCCAGAGGCTCAGATATGCAATGCATGAATAAAATTAGCCCATGTCTTAATTCAGCCTTTTTACAGGTGCTTTCTACAGGGGGACTGGTTTGGATGAAAAAGCCCTTAGATGTCTCACTCAGAAGCTCCCTATGCCGTAAGGTTGAATATATTTTCACACTGCATAACACTCCACCAAATACATCAGAAACATCAGCACTCGAGAACAAACCAAGATAAGATGCTCCAATGCACACTGTTCTCCCTCTGGAGAGACCACATGAGAACAAATAGCATAGTACTGATTCTAGTTATGTTGCTTTATGTGCAGCTGAGAAGCACTCAGATATTCAAGTGAGGGATGTGACATAAGAGTTTACACAAAAATAGAATATTATGAGAACTGTAGAAATCTCTCAAGTAGAATTATATTAAAATGTACCTGGAAATATAAAACTTCCTTCAGATTCCTCAGTGTGAGAAGTTGTATCAGAATGAATCTAAATCACTGATTTGAAAAAGAAGTTTATGTGAATGTTTGTATGAGCCATGGTTTACAATATGACCCAAGATTTAAAATATCACCAACAATATTATTAGGAGAACTCATACACAATAACACAGCCAATTTAGATGTAGGTCTATAAAAGAGGTATACTAACCTAGTCAGGATAGTGGAAACCTATCAGAGACATTTTATTGCTAATGAAGAAAGGTTTCCTCCTTTTTTTTTTTTGTGATGCAGATTTTATGCCATTATAAGAAAAGCTTGAATAAAATGTAATCTGCCTTCAGATGCTGCTTCTCTAATGTACTTTTTAAACTTTCCCAGTGTTCATGCCAGTGTTTCTAATTTTGTTTCTATACATTTTAATCTAAAGCTGCAGTATCAGAAACTTCTCATTTACATATTTTCCCATCTATCCACAGTGTTTTCAGTAAAACTGCAGAGCAGCATACTCTGTAACAGAGAGTGTCTGTGCACTTTAATACTCCAGGTTATATATATCCTCAGCTGATGTATTTGAGCAGAGCTCCACTGATTTCAATTGCATTATGCTCACACTGACTGATAAGCCTCTTCAAGAAACTACACCATGGCAATCAGTCGAGGACAGCTGATACTCTGCAGGAAGGGCTACAAAATATGCTCTAGAAAAAAATCAAATGAGAGTGTGGTGGGGTTTTTTGTTTGTTTTCTTTCAGGACTGAGTCTACTTGGGATTTTGAGGTCTTTTTCTTGTAGAGTTGGGGTGTTGGTTGTAATTGGACAACAGATGTTCACTTAGCTGCCAAGCCTCGTAGCACTGGAAAAACAAGGTGAAAATGAGTTTAATCTTCTTACTGAATTGTGGTGAAGCTGATATTCACTTAAGGAACTATCTTTGCTGAAAGACTCTGTCTTTCAGTTGAAAGTGAAAGAAGGTGAACGCAGAAGGCAAGCAGAAGACGCAGAAGAAATATAATTCACAAATGTCTCGAAATTCTAGCCATCTGAAGAAACCTGTCTTTATGTGAAAATACAGGTCTGTGTTAGAAGTTCAGCAACAAGGCAAATTTGTTCAGGCAACTGGTAACAGGGTAAGGTCTGGATGTGGAGGGTTTGAGAGAACTGCACGTTATAGAAGAGCACTGACCAATGAGGTCCAACCTCCTTCCCGAATCTTTTTGGAGGTGCAAAAGGCTGCAGGGGAAGAAACAACAGTGAGATGACATTTTATTTTGTCAAGAATGACTGCTAAGAGTTGACATACTGTCCTCTAAGTAATGCCATAGATTCAGAGACCTTTAAGACCAGAAATGACTTTTAAGTCTCCTAGTCTCACCCTGTAAATGACCCAGGCCATTAAAGTACATTTTGATAGATATTCACTTGGATATACCAGTATTCAATCTAGTAGCTAAATCAATTTTTCTTAGGAGCATTCATCCTAGGTTGCCTTCTTCAGTGCAGTAGTTATCAGTGAAAAGACGACAGTGATTAGTACAGTGTACCTCTTGGGTGCTTCCACAACGCCAAGGGTACAACTCCATTTGGGTTGACTAGAAATCTCACAGAGGAACAGAGAGGATTTTACAGTGAAAGAAGAGGATCTATTTGCCCTACTGCATTCTTGTACGCCAGTCGGCACAGGCTGGAGCAATGGGATTTGAAGTGAATATTTAACAGAAAAAAGTGAGAACTGGTAGCTTCAGATCAATTATGCAGGCCTGATGGTGTTTCCTTTGCAAAGGATATCTGTGTAGATGTTATGCTTGCAAGAAGATCTGAAAATATAGGAGAAAAAAAAAAGGTTTATGTTAATTTTGTAACATTGCGGGAACTGAGTTTTCTCCATAGACTCTCTGTTTTAAAAGCCTGTAGCACCTGGAGTGTTCACAGAACGAATAGCTTGATAGATTCCCCCTGCACTGTCAGGAATGAGATAAGCATTGCACTGCAAATATTAACAAGGTAAGCTTTCTAGCAGGGGCAGCTTAGGAAAATGGCCATCAGGCCTTAAATTGAAAGATTCGTGCTTTGCTTCTATCCATAATTTTCTCCCTGCACATCTCACATGTGATCAATTTAATGTCCAATGTTCCGCTGAATATCCTACAAAGGCCAGAAAGACTTAGCATTTCACAGTGGATGGTAAGTTTCTCACAGATATCTGGTATGAGGAGAACTGTGACAAAGAAAATCAGTAAAACACTATAAAAGTGTTTTTTAGAGGCTGGGGATTATTATGTTCTACATAAGTATAATAATTAGAATAATATATTCAGCAATACTAGTCATTATTTATGAGTAGAAATAGACAATGCATTCAAATTAAAGTAGTAATTTATTCTTAGGAAACCAAGAAAGTCAGCAATTACCAAGTTATTAAGACTTAGATAACATTGTAGTGAAGAAGGGCAAATGGGTCAGAACCAGTTGAAACAACTAATGAAGGAACGATGAAAAAGTTTCTCATCACTGTCTTATTATGTTACCACCAGAAGACTTGTCTAATAACAATAAAAAACAAACCTCTTCAATGTGTTGTGTACACTGCGTTGATTAATGCTTTTACTTGTTTTGCTTCTACTTTTTCGTACTTTCAGTCTGTGTTGATCTGAAACGCCAGGCTTGTCCTATCCTTGTACCTACTTGTCTTTGTGCATTTTCAGCCTTTGGTCAAATGACCATTCGTTTGCTGTCCATCTTTTTGTTTCTTTTGCAGTCCATCTTTTTTTTTTTTTCTTTCCTCTTCATTTTTCTATCCATGATTACTTCTCGGTTTGAAGTGCAGTAGCATGAAATTTGCATAACAAAAGGCTCAATCTAAATAATAATACATTTCAGTGTATCAATCAGGTATTGTTCACTGCATCTTTGTATCCTTTTGAAAAAGACAACAAAAGACTATTGGTAGCATATGAAACCAGCTCACCAATCTTGATTTTGTCTGTGTCTGTTAAATAGAACAAAATAAAAATACATTAAGACTAGAGAATAGGAAAAATGATCTAGCTAGAATATAATGTCTTTGGATACTAAGCTACGTTGTTTAGGTAGTAGAGCATTTGCTGATGTTCAGAAGTACTGGTGATTTTTAGGCACTGCTTCCAGTAATCCTGGAAGCATAAATTTTTTCATCCATAAATTTCTTTTGTATTAATATGTGGGATGTTTGGTTTTCAGATATATTGGAATTTCCCTATAGGTCTCACACAGTCTTTTCCCATCTGCATCTTTAATTTGGGGAAGTAAGAAGCTCAATATCAGAAATTAGATCAGTATTGGAAATGTGTGGGGTTACTCCTCTGCAAAATTCCTTAGCAGTCCATTTCCCCAAACCCTGAAGGACTGAAATGGAGAACTAAATACTCAGTTAATTGAGAAATATGAATTTTATGAGGATCTGAAATATTAAATTAATGGAGAAATGTGATATGACTATGAACCCTATTAATAACATCAATTTCTAGATCTAATACCTCTTCTGAAAGGTGTCACGTGTGATGACCGTTGTTTACCGTGCTATGCAAAAAACTTACTATCTTGTTATGTCTCTATCAATTTGGTACATCTACCTGTTATTTCCCATACGGTAAATTATTTTGGACAGGGAGCTTTCCTTTATTGTGTATTTCTACATGATGAAGCTTTGTAGCCTGAAACTCCAATCTTTAAATTCTACAGTAATACAAACAGTAATAGTAATGCCATAGGAACTATTATTCTCCTAGTTATAGGAAATTGGACAATGTATCTCCTTGATTAGGAAATAACAGAGGAATCTCAATACACACTTTATGGATATCAACTGCTTTTTTAATCCTCATTATGGTAATTTCCGCCATTATTTTTTTTTAATTACGGGTATTTCTGCACTGCTTGTGTAGAGCATCACTTTTACTAGAAGTTCATAAAGATGGGAACAGATGCCATTGTGTTTCATGTGGAGCTCTTGAAGATTAGCAAGCATACTCCCACTGAGTAATTGAAGCTTACATATGTAATCACCTCGACAATGGACATATGGCTCACTTTTTGACATAGGTAGTATATGCCAAAGCGAATTTGATAGCTCAGCAGTCACAGAATCTTTAGGCTAGGCTCTGTGTTCTTAACTGACATTAGGACGTGATCTCTTAAAACAAAATCTTTAAAAATAATTTGCAACACCACCTGAGCTATCCAAAGAATAAACCTGGGAGTATAAATAGGCAGAGAGAACAAATATCAGAGCTATGAAAAACACACAGCCAGGAACAAGCCCATGAAAATCAATACAAGTTGCAATTTATATTTAAGATTTTAATATTTTGAGTGAGTCCTTGAAAGCTATCATTATATACGCAAGCTAGGAAAAGATTTGAAAGCAGAAGATCTCAGAAATATTCAGTAACAGTTTATCAAAGAGAGGAACTTTTGGTTGTGTTCAGGCAACACTGATAAAATACTCTTTTTTTTTCTCAGTTCATGCAAAAGGTCAATTAAACCGATGCTTGCAAAATGTTTTAGAGGTAAAAGCAACTGCTTCATGATGCTATCATGCTAATGATGCAGCCGGTGAATTCTCTCGCAGAGCACTTCCACAGGACACGAAAAAATAGGCGAGAAAAAAGGCCACTGCCTTTGAGCACTGGGAAGTAAGGCGGGGACCCATAACCAGGTCTGCTAGTAGGGACTCTCATGCTGCCTGTGACAAGTCTCACAGGGCTCTGACTTTGCCAGCTCCTTGAGACCCCGCATGCATTCGTGGGCAGCTGTACAGCTGCAGAGACGTGGCCATAAATGTTACCCAGGAGCACGCCACAGCTGCAGTACGCAACTGCAGCCCTGAATTGAGTTTCATGGTCTGTTTAGCCCAGGTCAAAGTCCAGGTTTGGGACCTAGCCACACTCAGTGTCTTAAACCCTTGAGGTTGCCCCTTGTAACCTGGTGGGGAGGAAGGCATGCCAGCCCACCTACTGAAGTTGCTGGGGGGAGGGGAGCCACATCCAAAGAGCAAATGCCAAAGGGGTGCTGCTTACCTCCCTCTTGCTACCTCCCGCACCCCCCCAGACACCAGCTCCTGCCTCTCAGGGTGGGGGAAGGGTCACTAGCTCAAAGCACAGGGGAGAAGCCTGGGTCTCATGAGCAATACAAAAATACCATTAGAGCATTTTCCATTGCACAACACTACGTGATATAATCTATTTGGGAATTTTTCACACTCCTAGACTATCCCAATGAGGTTCTTCAGCCCTATCTTGACTAAAAATGCCAATCTAAAAAATACTAGCCTATCATGCACACATGTCTAATAATGTGTGAATTCCTAGAAGGTGCCTAACTCCTCTTCTCCCCCAATCCTCAAATATAATGAGAAACACTGGAGGGGGAATTGATGCGCAATGGTTGGCATGCTACCTGTAATGCAGGAAAACAACTGCTGTTAGCTTACTTTTTCTAATAAACCATGGATACCTAAAACTCACATGTAACCAAAAGCATGTCAACAAGGGTTTGTGCCTTTTATTTCTATAGAGAAGAAAGGTCTTTTATAACGGAGGAGGAGGACCAGATCCTGGAGCATGTGGATCAACATGCATGGTGCCCCATAGCTTCGTGAAAAAAATTACTAAGAATGTTTGCGATAATTCAAATTTATGATAGCATTTTTTCTTTCTGTTAAAAGCACTGAAAACCCAGTGCAAAACTAATAGGGTCCCTGTCATACAGATATATAATATTATTATATATAATATATAATACAGTTGTAAATTCAGCTAGGGTATCAACTTAATGACCAGGGACAGCGGGGTTTATGTTCCTGCCTTCCTACCGTCAGCAGCTACAGTATCATCATCACTTTCTTACCTGAATTAGAAGAATTGGGAAAATTCTTCTAAATTTAGAAGAACTGGGAAAAAACAATATGAGCTTCACTGGTACCTCTCAGGGGATCCATTGGGCCTGATGAGAAGCTGTCACCTGACTCATAAAACTGAACCATCTGTAAACTGAAATTACTGTGTACAAAGTCATGAGCAATGCCATCTATTTTTCTTGTCGCAAATAATAGATAATTAGAACAAGATTTTCATCATCTAGAGAACATTGCTCTGACTAGCTGACTGACTCTGCTATAATGCTGTGTTTAATCAGTCTGTCTAAAATCACCATCACATCTTAAGTCATTTTTCTTGAACTACTAGTGATAGGGTTGTATATGCAAATAATTATAATTTCAACAAATAAAAAAACCCAAATCTTCCCATTATGTTGAAAGAATGACTCACTTGACATTCGGATTCTAATGGATACTTGAAAAACAGGTTTAATATGATATTATTATTTCTGGGATAACTGCAGAAAGTGAAGATAATTTTAAAACATGATATTTTAAGGATGTTGCCTGCTCCTTAGAGAACTAATTTCATGATAACTAAAGTTAAAATAGTTGATACATTTTCCTGTGTGTTAGGATAGTGCAATAAAATAGAATGTGTAGGAGTTAATCGTTCCAAATAAAGCAGGAGAAACGTCTGTTAAAGGTTTCCTTTCGTAGTTTTTTACTGGAATTTGTTTTTGGAAATACTTTTAGTAACAAAATAAGATTTTTTTTTTCCTGAATACTTCTTTAATAATGTATTCCAGGCACTGTATATGAATAATATTCCTGATTTTATATGTAGGAATTGGTTAACTAACACACAATATAAGCACAACAGTTTTACCTATTTAAATAACTCCTTTATAAAATAAACTTCCTGCCTAGAGGGGACTTTATTAATAAAATAGGATAACTTGGGAGTACTGTTATTATTTAATGGAAACATACAGTGTCCATTAAATTCCAGAATGCACACAGTTTTTTGATATTTATTCAAATTATGCCAAGCCATATGGTGGCTAAATCTTCCCAGATGTACTTTATTATTGGTTCCTAATATAAGATACTCTATTAGGAAGACATGTGGGAATGTGTTGATTCATTCTGCACAGGACAGAAGGGAATTTATGAATTAAATGAACATGTACTTCAGTATGGATCGGTCTATTGTGAAGAAGCTGCTGCCTCTAGTCAGGGGTTCAAACTGCAAAAGTGTGACATAGTAGAAGAATGCTATGATCCAAGGCACAAGACATCCACAATCTGTAATTTATATTCTTCAATATAAAGTTTGATTTTTGGTCTTTTTCAAAAGAACAGTAAGTTCCCTGATTGATAACAAAATTGTGAGCACATGTGCTCGGGTTGTAAAGACCTTTGTAGGGCTCAAACCTCCTCTCCAGGTCTTGTGAGCCCCCCAGCTATGGCACTGCAAGGTAGGAGAATGCTCTCCTATGTTATGCCTGGGCCAAGAGAGAAAAACTTCACCAAACCAAAGAGAGAGAAAGGAGGTTGAAGAGCAGCCATAGAGGACACACAAAAGCAGATGCAAATCCTGGATTCTGCCCCATGTCTAGGAAAATTTGTATTTTTGTTGTCATTTTTAGCATAAATGCATAAATATTATGTACTAAAACATCATTTTTAATTGAAAAATTGATACATTTAATTGTCATTATCAAAAAGGCCTCAGTACTGCTTTGGTTTAATCCCTTTCAAGAGCACCTCTAAGCCAGGAAAAACTCTCCACTGGTATGCTGGGAATACACGTGTAGTGTGTGTTTGCAACTCTGTCAGCATTTTTTTATATAATTGTTCTTTTTTACTTTTCTATTCCCCTGACTGAGACACTATAGGAAAAGGAAAACAAAAATTCAGTACTCAGACAGAAAATTAGCAAAGATTGCTTTTATATTTTAAGTAGGCCATGTAAGACCTGTTAGCTCTAGCACAAGGTATATCAGGCACCTGGTCAAAAAGGGGACTCTGTGACCTAAGGTGAGAAAAAATGCATTTCATGGAAGTGCTGAGTTTGCTGTTAGTCTGCAGCACTCCACCTCTTGAGAGCATTAGTACTGTTGATGTAGTCATATTCCCTCCATCCATACACACAACCCCCCACACAAATCCGTTCCCTCACCCTGCCCCCATTCGTTCTCTCTTTGGATTCCCTGCTCATTATTTCGACCTTAGCAACGCTACTGACAACATTCTCCTTTTTCCCATCATCAGGATGGATCAGGGCAAGCTTTCTTTCTCCAAAAGCTTTTTGCTGGTCAGCCACGTGACTCTGCTGCTGAAAGAGCTGATGGGGTGGCTCCGGGAGGAACCCTGGAGGACTGCGAGAGGAGGGAGGACCCCAGGTGGGGACGGTGCCAGAGCGCACTATGGCTGCTGTTTTAGATCAAGACTTCAGGTGGAGTTAGAAACTTTTCTTTTTGACAAAAAAAAAGTGGTGCTTTGGAGCCTTTGAAAGGACTGGAGCCCTTACTTGAGAAGAAGGAGACATAGGCCTACAGTGACTCTAGTAGAGCAAATCTGTGAACAGTGAAATATGGGGACNTGGAGCCTTTGAAAGGACTGGAGCCCTTACTTGAGAAGAAGGAGTCATAGGCCTACAGTGACTCTGGTAGAGCAAATCTGTGAACAGTGAAATATGGGGACAAAGAAGTCTGGCACTTACATATATTTAAATCAATAAACAAAATTTCTCTAAGGACACCCATTTGGGCTATGTATTTCCCATGGAGTTTAAAATTCCTAAAAAATTTCTGCATGGGAATCTGGTAAATATGTAACACTCTAGGCCACAGAAAATAAGCTTTTTATCCTCAGTTTCAATATCCTGGGTTACCTATCCTCTCTGGATTTGTAAGTGTATTTGTACAACTAACATTGCTAGTCTTGACTGCCTAAGCATACATAGAAGGTATATAGAAAATGACAAAGGTTACACCAGAGGGAAAATATATCAGTGACTGTGCCTTCACATAACATAAATAAGTAAACAATTCTACCAGAAACCATACAATAAAATCTTACTGGGTTTTTGTTGGGTTTTTTCTTTTTTTTCTGCAAAAAATGATTGGCAGTGTGTTTTCATGTGTAACAGAGGGAAACACGTTGTTACAGTACTGGTAAGGACTGTGATTGCACCATGACAAGGAAAAGCGATTCCAATTTAAGCTGCCACAGGTATTGAGATTAATCCATACACGTTACATTCTCTTCTGTGCTAAGTGGCAGTAGCTTTAACTGATCAGATGATTCTTGTTATGAATAAAGCAAATTTACTCAGCAAGCCCAATATAAAATGCCAGAGTTGTGCTTGTTCGATCATAATTGAAGAGCAGCAAAAAAGCATATTAATTGTTCTTTCGATGCTCATTTTCAATCTAATTGCCATGAACCTTTCTGCCAGGGTTATCGTTCCACTTCTCTAATGATATTAGTTGTCCTATACAAGGGTCCCTTCAACCCGATTGTGACTTTATTACTAAGGCAACCAGTGTTGTATTGCAAGCAGCAGCCATTTTTATTCATCTTTTCACAGTCAGACTGACAAAGCAGTGCTTTTAAATAGTACTTTTCTTTCATCTTTAAAAACTAAGTCCCTAGGGAGCAGTACCAATTTACACCAGTTGAAGATTTGGATCAAAGAGCCTGAAAACCTGACAGAGAGCATGGTGAATAGAAGCAACAACCAGGGCAACTCAGCAACGACTGATCCGTGTGATGAAGGAATCCCCAAAGTCTGAAAATACAGCTGAGGTCCAGTTCTTTAATTAGCACTGTGAAGTCAGAGTCCCCTACTGCTCGTGGCTGAGGAGAAGGGAACTGAAACCAGATCTCTCTGTTGCTTTCTGGGGAAGCAGTGGCTTGAGTATCTTTCCTCTTTGTCACTTACTGCTCCTCTAAGGCGTGCAGAGTAGGATTTTTTCTGCCTGCCAGTCAAATCCACTGCAAAATGATAAATCGTGTTCTCTGTGTTCAAGTGGAGAATTCGCTGTACTTTAGCATTATCCTTTTCTTAGAGATCCTGGGGTTGGTAATCTCAGCCAGAGCCCTGGGAGAACTGAATGGACTTTGTCAAGGTGGCTGGATGTGATACTGCTTACATCAAAGAACTTGTATGTGTAAAAGAGCTGCATTAAGGATGTACAGGTTGCCTTTGTTAGGACCACTTCTAATTTTTGAGAATTTGCCTTTGCAACCCCAAATTTTTGTCCCCTTAGTTTGCATTTATGCATTATGTGCCCCACTCAGACCAACTGTATATCATTCCATGATATACACCTCCAGACTTTCAGGAGGAGTCTGGTCCTTTAAGCAGGCCCTCCCCAGGGCTGTGGGTCTCAGCAGACACTGCCTGCATGCTGCAAGGTTCGTCTGGGCCACGTGGAGCTCAATGCCCCTCAGCCCAAGGCAGGCACACTCAGCTCCCCATGAGGTTTGGGCAGGACGGTGCTGCTGCTCCTGTTGCTCTGCCCAAGCTGTGAGCTTTTTCATCTGCAGGGGCCCCCAGCTGGGAACAGCAAGCGTCTGTCCAGGAGAGGTGATTGCTGCTGAGACCACATCCCTGGTTCACCTTCTCTCCCTCCCTTCCTCCCCACCTCGGACGCTGTGTGTATCGGTGTGCATACACCCACTTGTGCATGCATGTGTGCACAGGTGCACATCTGAGACCCACACACTGCTTCTAGGCTCAGTAAGCTTCTCCTTGGCTATGTAATCCTTAAACCCAACAAATGCCCTGAAACACTGCCCTGACTCCCTCCCAGGCACCACTATGGCAGGAACCACTGGGCTCGTTGCACCATCCTCAGTCAGGGACCCCATGGGGACGTATCTGCCTGGGGTCCAGCCTAACCCCCTCACCACCTACAAAGCAGCCTGCTGCCCACACCTGCCATCTTGGGGTATTTTCCCAGTTTAACCTTACTGTGGCAGTCCCCAGGCAGAGTCAGACCCAGCCACTCTGGCTCCCCACTCCATTTGGGATTTCCCCCATCTGCTGTTCCTCTGGCTACACTGATGGACCACAAGATACCCCTAAGTCTGCAGTCATATTACTGATGGAATATGCGTAAGAGCTCTTGGCTTGATCACAGTGAAGTTCTCATTCAAAAGCAAGACGTGATTTTTGTCCATTGTGGATCCACCCCACAAAATTTAGGACAAGCATGCCTGACACTCCCTCTCCAAAATACAGCAATGCTTTAACTTCAGCGAAATAGTTACAAGGTGGGGCTGTTTTCACATGTCGGTGGTGTTTTGTTTGTTTGTTTTCTTGCTTTTCCAGTGTGTACAAAATATAACCAACAAAATAGTTACAAGGGTTTGGTTTGGGCTTTTTGTTGTTTTGGATTTTTTGTTTGCTTCATTGTTGGGTTGTTGGGGGTTTTTTTTGTTTGTTTTTTTTTGTTTTCTTTCAGTGTGGACAGTGATGCATTTTTTCCTTAAATGTATTCTTGGAAACAGCCACTTTATTTTGGCTGAAACATTTAAAAACGAAAACAAAAACAAAACACAGCCTGAAGTAGATACCAGACATGGAAAGTTCAGCCTAAATCTGTAATTTTTATGAAGTTACAAGCAACAGAAAACAGAGTCATAGGATAGAAAGTGTCAAGCAGCTGCTGCAATAGGTGCCATTGCCTCTGCCTGCAATGTTCAAATCAGGGTGTGCAGGATTGAAGGCACTGATGCAAAGTGCGCCCAAACAAAGGTGATGTAGATGTGCTGAAAAAGGAACAGCAAGAAAATGGCAAAAAGGGTCTGTTCTTACTTGCAGCTAAAGGACTCAGTTAAATCAGCCTAGTTTTTCCCCCCCCAGTTATCAGGCTGGTCGGACTTCTGAAGATAGAGCAAAAGAGGGAGGCTGAGGGTGTAACTGGATAATGCTGCCACGGCTGCTGGAGTAGCCTTACTCTGATCTGGGCTCTCACAAGCAAAAGGCCACTGAAATTCAAACTTCATTCCTCATCTGTAAAAGCAAACAAGTGTAAACGCTGTGCTTCCCTCTGTTTCTGAGCTAACCTCTGAAACAAAGAGACCAAACCGGGCGCAAAGCCAGCGCTGGGTACAAAGAAGGGAGAGAAGATGAGAGCAGCAGCGCGAGGTGTCAAAAAGGGAGGCTTCGCCCTGTGCTCCCCGTCCCAGCTGGGCTTTGTAGGGTGAGCATCACATCAGGGCCCTGGGGGCTGCATCTGCAGCTGCAAATGCCATCTTAGGCACAGGGTATTAGCAAGAGATTTAAAATATTTTGAGTTTTGGTTCTGAAAATTAGCTTTGAATCTTATCCCTTTCAAACTGAGCTTTACATGTTGAGAAAGCAAACTTTTTAAGCTTTAGTATTTTAGCTTGTCAAATTACTGAAGAGGATCCAAGCTCATTTTTTGTTTTACTTTTAATGTTCAAAACTGTTACCTATCTGTAAGGATTGTTTTGGTCTGATGTTTTGAAGATTTTAGAAAGTAGGTTTTATGTAAAAAAAGATATATTAAAGCATTAACAAAAACCTAATTATTTTCAGAGACCTTCTATGTTCTCTTTTATGTTATCCGTCTCTGAAATTGGCAGCATGGAATGAAAGTTTGATCTTCCTTTCTTATGGCATAAAAACTTCATGTTTTTCAAATTTTTCTGTCTTCACCTTGGACGAAGTAACGTTAAAAGGATCCAGCAAACTTTTCTTTAAATTGAGAGGAAGTAAACCCAAGAAATCTCATAAAAATATGAAGTGAGAAAAATTCCACGCAATAAGTTACTGTTTTCAAACTGTCAAAATTAAGAATTCAATAAAAAAAAAAGAAAAACTTATGTTTGCATACCTTTCAGTTCTGAAAATGTTACTGAACAATTTTACTGAGGTAAGAAATCTCTAATCAAAGGTGTCTCTTGGAAAAATCCTCACAAAAATACTTTTTTTTCCCCCTCGTGACTACTGGTTTTACAGTATTGGAGTAGTTTAAAATGACTCCCTCAGTGAAAGTCCAAATACAAACATTACTACAGTGAGACTATGAATGTGCCACAACCAGCTCAACTTTTTAACAACCAGTAACCACAAAATAGTTATTTTTAAGAAGAGATTTTAAGAGAAGTTTTGCCTCCAAATTAATTCTAGGTGTATTCAGACATCAAAGGTTATCTGAAATAAAGAAGGTGGTGGAAGCCTTAACCAAGGAGACAAAATTGTATGTCCACAATATCTCTGTTTTTATTTGGTGCTAAAAAAGCCTTGTACAAAGCTTGTTCAAATAAATGAAAGTCTTTCTTTCCTAATCGAATTTTATTAATGCCTTCAGTTTTTGATTTCTGAAAGGAGAAACATGTAGTTAACCCTGTTCTTTTTTATTCTGTTGAATCTATCCTTTTTTATATCATGACAGATTTAATCTTGTATTATTAAATACATATATTGTCCCTTTTGCTTTCCTTTTAGGGTCATATTATCTATCCGGTTCTTTTGCTTCCTGCAGTCAGTGCTGATCTATAGCAAAGTACAAGTTAATTATCTTCATTTTGAGCAATCATGACTCCGTTTATTTGCCTTTTCACTGGAGTTACACAGCTGTCATTTCCAGGTAGTTTCTTTAAGATAACTAGCCTGCAACCTCTCCTTCCTAAGAAGACTTGCAATGAGCAGGTTTTTGTGTTTACCTGGGACAGTCATGGTGAGTAGTGCCCCATCAGCCCATGTCAAAGAGCCCTTCCCAGGAAGTTTTCTGTTATGAATTTCTCTAGGGAAAAATTGAAGTATTCAGTGCAGCAATCTAATTGGCTTTCTATTCAACCTACTCATCCTCCCAAAATGCCCAAATGTGAAATTACATACTTGCAAGATGTGCTGATTTATTACCCTGCCTTTTGCTGGCTCCCACGACCATGGCTCCACAGAGTCTGGACCGTCAGTTAAAGAGGCCTTAAGGATGCTCCTGAGAGAGCCTCCCCGAAGGTATAAGTGTGTCTGCTGGTCCAGATAGCAGACTCCACCTCAGTGCCTTTTAATTAGAAGCTTAGCTTGAGATGTAATGGGTCAGGTGGAGAACCTCTATGCAGGTGTTAAAGGCAGGATGATGAAACTTCAGAATCCTTTTAAACTGAACTTGGTAAGAAACATCAATTAATATATCAAAGGCTCACAGGAAGCAGCATCACAAAAGCTGTGAAGAGGAAAAAAGCTACTGGCAAACCTTTACTATCAGACTGGCAATGCAGGATGGGTCTCTGCAGTAAGTTCTCCAATGCTTTGTCAGGGTTGCTCTTACTTCTGCTAGGACGCTATTTCTCAGTCTAATCAATCTGCATTATTAAGATAATTTCCACAAAATCTAATTTTGTATAATACTCTGCTGGATTTCATTTTGCAGCTTGTTTAGTATCTTGAGGAATCTTTCATTTGCTTGTACACCAGTTTTGCATTTGTCAGCTATTACCAAGTCATTTAAGCAAGCTCTGCCTATTTTATGCCTTAATTTTCCCTCATAAATCACCTTTATTTATGATAGGGTGAACCTTTACGTTCATATTATTATTTTCTTCTGGTAGTCATTAAATAACTTATGCACTAACAAAAATAAGAAGAATACAATAGAGGAAAAAAAACCCACAACACTTTACTGTAGACAATGTCTTCTAAAGTGGTAAAATTTTTGAAGTCTCAAAGGGTTGCTTTTTGAAAATCAGGGTCCACATTTAAAAGCCAAGATAACAGTTACTGGCTACTTTTGGAAATATAATCTACTATTTTTTAATGAGTAGACTTGTAAATGAGAGAACAGTAGTGTTGTTGCTGAAGGTTTTAAGGATTGTTACTTAGGGCTCTTGCTAAGGGAAAAGAGCTGGTCTTGCAAATATCTAATTTCTTATGATTGTTTTCACGGATTCATCCACTATAGCTCCTCCATTTAATGTTTCCCATCTCTACACCTTTTTTCTTGAGCAAGAGAAAGAGCAAATTACTATCTTAATTCATGCCTGTAGCCTAGTTTGCTAAACTAATTCTGAGCTCTATTTAAAAAAAAAAAAAAAGCAATGACAAAAGGAAGACAAAAAATAGATTTTGTTGACTGAATTACGTAGAAGGGTGTCCTTGAGACCATGAACTTTGCTTGAGCTATAATGGGTGCAATAGTGTATAAAATTTAAACTTTTCTCTGTGTATGAATGTCAACAGTGGTTTGCTCTTTTCACAAATGATCAAGTAAGTACAATGCTGGATATACAGAAAACCTTTAAAAAGTAACCTTTTCCCCTCCCAGAATATACATCCATCACATCCACAGTGATGGCAGTTTTCCACTTGCCCTTATCATTATAGTGTTGCTGATGGTTAGAGAAGACCTGTCTGACTGAGTTCACTCAGTTGCACTTAAGTTGCAAGGAGTTAGGTCATCAAGACATCTCTTTGAGAACCTATTTTTTTGAGATTTTCCAGGTGACTCATCCTTTAAAAACCCAGTGTGGCAAATTAGGACTGATTGAGGAAAAAAGAATCACCTGGGAAATTTTCATTTTGAAGGGCTAACTTGTCAAAACCATGCCAAACTATATTGGTTTTTTATGAAACAATCTGATCAAGTAAGGCTTCAGGTCTTGCATCTCTTCTGTTGAGCCTTCTCCCTTGGGCAGCCAACCATTGTCTACGGTTCTGTGATGGCCATAGAGCTGTGAGGCAGCCTGGTTTTACTGCTGTCTTGGGTTTGGGGACCACGAGGCTGCCCGGACCACCCTGTGGGAATGAGCTGCTGGGAGCCAGGGGAGCAGAGGAGGAGAAAGAAGGGATGAAGGGAGGAAGGGGGTTTCTGAATTTCCAGATGCTCTTCCATGGAGGTGTGAGCTGAAAACTCTGGGCACTTCATCCATCTCAGGAGGGATTCGCAGCAGCGCAACAGAGGCTGCCTCCAGTGGGATATTAAAGTCAGCTTTGCCAAAGCTGGGTTGAATTTATATCATCCAGATACCAACATTTTCAGTCTCTGAAGTCAGCTCCACATGCTTCCCAGAGCTGTGGGGAATGAAAGCCAGAAAGGCTTGTATCCTGCTCTCTTGGGAACTCATCTTTTGTCTAAATTTGGGATTATTGTTGCCAGAAACAAAGAAAAAGATAGAGGCCTATGCAACTAGCCTGTTTGTTGGTTTTGGGGTTTTTTTTAAGTGTACAAAAAGGTATTTTGAGAGTTTCCCACTTTGACTGCTTCTTTAGTGTTTGAATTCTTTACTACCTCTGTGGACTGAAACACATAATTCTCAGGCTGTTGGGACACAGTGCCCAGGGTGCGAAGGCAGAAAGGGCAATGGCCGCACAGTGAGACCAGCCGTCATGGCACTAGGACCGCAGAAGGATGCACAGTGGTTCATTTGGTGGCTAGACTCAAAATACATGCTATGATCCTTCTCACTTCCCACAGCCTTTCAAGGGCAAGATAACATATTTTGTCAAGTTTGCCCATTTAATGCTTCTTTCTCACTAGCCTCCCACCTTCCTTTAAATATGTTCTTGCGAACCAGTTTCTATCCCTAACAAAAGCAGACCACAAAGAAATGCAAAATGATGCAACTAAAAGCTTTATACAGAATTGCACCAGAATGAAATTCTAGTGCACATTCCTGCTTCCAGCAGTGTATATTCTCCTTTTCTTCTCCAGTAGGAGAAGAAACCTCCCTTTTTTTTAGTTCATTTTGGTCTGTGGCCTGGAAACATTTTATGTACATACATATGTCAAATATATTACTTAAAATTAAGGGTAAATAATTAAACTATTACCAGTCACATTAAAATTCCATTTGGTGCAAAACTAGAGTTTCATCTGTAGGTTGTTTCATGATTTCTGAGCACAAGTATTTCAACTTTTTTCTTGGGGAAAAAAGAAAAAAATATCCAATCTGTGGAAAACTAGTATTTGGTACCAAAATTTCTCTATCCTGTACACTTATGAGTTTTGCAATAAAGAAAGGTATAAGCTTTAAAAGATTAAAGACTATTTCATGAACAAGTATCTGAAAAAGTATTCATGGAGGGAAAAGAGTTTTAGAACAAGTCTTAGACTCACTATTTCACAAAGAAAAAATAATTCAGCACTAAGTTTTTAAATACATTTCACAAGTTTGTCTAGTTTGAAGAATTCATCCTACTCTAATTAGCACTGCAATACAGGGAGGCTTGATCATTGTCAGTGGAAAGAAACTGAACTTCTTATTTCAACTCAAATCAGACAGGGCCCAAAACTTGCAATTTCCTATTTTGCAACAAAAGGTACAAAGCTTTTTATGCTAAAACTGGAAACGGTCTTATTAAACCATGCAGCTAGGTGTCTGGATGGCAACTTGCATCTTCCTGTGAGAGAAAAAGAAAATATGAAAGAACAACTTGTTGGTCAACCTTTTATTTATTCATTGCAGATAAAGAACTATCTGGAAAGCATAGAACTGTGCTTTCTTTGTTGTGCTTTAAATCCTTGAAGACTGTACAAGACACACAGGTAGTATCACTTACACATGCTTTGTTTATTGCCAATGATAAAACATCTACAGTTGCAGGAAAGTGGTGGCATAAGAGAATAGTGTTAGAAAGATAAACTGATAATTAAGACCAGCTATTTTGTAACCAACTAAATATGAACTAAATGTTAGTTTTCTTCAAGCAGAAGTTCATAGAGGGAAACTGTGGACCTTTTCAGTAGATATTCTCATTAATTTCTATTCTCACCCCAAACAGGCTGTGGCTGTTTTACTGAAAGAATATAAACACAGGAAAGATGAGCACTGTGGTAGAATGAAACTATATTGCTATAGCGAAAGGTAATTTAAAATCTTTCTTAACATATATTAAGAATCTTTCTTAACATGTATTAAGAATCGCAATGTTTTGGTGGAAAATGCAAAATAAATTGGAAAATGTAAACTAGCTCTGTTTTCATCCTACACCCACACAGACTGCATAGATGGCAAACAAAGAAATATGAAGACACTGACTTTGTAACAAAGGATGTGCTATTTGCATTGAAGTGAGTGATAACCTAAACTATATTAAGGCAATTTTTTCCTGCAGCAAGCAGGAGGATGTGCAAAGTGAAGGAAGACTGAAGCCCTTGGCTGAACAGAAGAAATTAGTTCTGCAGAGCCCAGCGGAGCCTGTGGAGGGGAGTAGGGGACAGGGTAGCGAAAAGAAGGGAGCAGAGACAGAGAATCCCACCAAGGAACAGCACCAGGACCCAGGAAATGCTTCAGGCACCCAGACTGCCCTGTGGTAACAGGTAAGGTCTCGTTAAACCTTGCTTCGCCATCCCATAAAGCGTTTCATTATCACTGTTAACTTACAGTCAATGCACAGTTAATTTAATATATCCTGAAGCTGGGTTTGCAATAAAGTCATGTCTTTGACGACTAGCACCAGAGTGTGTGACTCTGCTTTGATGTCTCATGGTTGCCAGGATAGCTATCTGCCCTGCTGTAAGGACTCCAGTGTCCAGGTCCTTTAAAAAAAACAGTTTGTGGTGGGACCAGAAACGCCCCAGGAGGTGTTCAAAGTGAGGAGAACTTGCAGCTTTCAAGACATGAGAGAAATGTATCAGGAAGAAAAGAGTGGCAACATCCAAACGCTGCAAAGGAGCAATGGTCCAACTATCTATGTAAGTGAAAAAAATTGTGAGAAAAAAACCCAGCCAACTTCTTTGTAGAGCATTTCAAATCCCATCAAGCAGGCTAAGGCTACCCCGCCCCCTAGAAAGGTCAGCAAGCTAGAAAGTCTTTCAGGCACATGAATTCATATGTTACTTTGAAAAATGCAAGCAGTATCCAGGAAATTCATCCCTGTGTTAGCTGTTCAGTTCTGTAGGAGCTGAACTTTGCTACTTTGCTGAAACAAGCAGGGTCTCTGACTTTGGTGATCAGATCCACCCATGGACAGCACGGTACAGGTGCAGACACAGAGTGTTTTCATCAGTATCGCGATGAGTTGTCAGAGGAAACTAGCATGAGGCAAAACGCAACAGCTTTAGGCTAAGGACATGTCATGTTTTCAACAAATCTTACTCATGAGAGATGTTACACCCCAAAAAATAAAAAGAAATCTCATTAAACTTCAGGAACTTTTATCACAATAGCTGTTATTCAGCTCTTAGGAGAAGAGTCCTGCAAGACAGATGAGACAGAAATTGTGCTCTGGTTGGAAAACCCCCTGAGCACATGCTGTCAGGCCAATTAAACTGTGTGAGAAATTCCAAAGCTTGGGCGGTGGATGAAGCGTGTGACAAAAAGCCTGAAGTGACTCAAGGTCCCATACAAAGCCTCTGTGAATGGAAGGAAGGATGTTAACTGACCCAGACAGGGAAAAAAATGGATATGAATAATGGCATCTCAAAGGTGGCCCTTAACAACATTCTGTGTTGGGAAAGGAGTGGGAGCAGGTAGATGGGACACACATGAAGGTTGAATTTCAGCAGGCAAGTGAGTCTGAAATTAACCTCTGTGGCCTCAGCTTCTTCTGTAATTGCAGATAAGAGCCAATACTGAAGAAAAATGTAACAAATTTGCCAAACTGCTATCAGATTAAAGTTTAATGCAAGACCATAATTGACATTGAAAATTCAGCAATGTAGTACCTTGCATAGTGACTTACTTGCTTTACATACAGAATGTAAATAATGAATAGCAGTTTGGATTTGGCATGTTCCCATGAGCTGTCACTTTGATTTCT
The DNA here is from genome assembly GCA_003993805.1 of Himantopus leucocephalus. NCBI lineage: Eukaryota > Metazoa > Chordata > Aves > Charadriiformes > Recurvirostridae > Himantopus > Himantopus leucocephalus. Next base: position 36,977,796 of record RSEF01000003.1, on the reverse strand, counting down.
ACTGCTCTACATGAACACATAAAGCAATAGACTCTAGGGACAGCTCATGGTGGATGCGCTAGTTATTGGTATCGTTCTTGGGACTACCGTATTGGTAATTTCTCTGTTTGATACCTCTGAAAATATTTTTTATACCTTTTTTTTCCATATGCAAGTAAATATTATATTGGGTTAACTTAGTCTTAATTGCTTATACCATTTTCTTGCATCAGGTCTATTAAGTGCATATTTTCATTGGAAAACTGCATCTGTAAAATAAATTCTTCCTTCTCCAAAAGTTCAGAAGCTCTTCAACAAAGGTCGCAGTGTTTGTCATTACTGACAGGAGAGTTCATCAATGCCTTTCAATCATCACCAGGAAACAATATCCTGCTTTCAGGCACAGTTCACTCAGAGAGGGCTTTCTGTTCTCGAGTTCTCTGCTGTTTGATAGAATGGTTTGACCTCATGCCACAGGCTGGTCAACATGTGTGGGCACACACTGCCCTGCTGAAGGACAGCTGTGTCCCCAGATCACTTAGTGCCCTAAACCAGGCAGTAGCTGGTGGAGCTGGTTGGCCCAGGCTGCTTGGCCTGGGTGCTGCATTGTCACAGAATCATA
>RSEF01000003.1:36920284-36977095 GCA_003993805.1 Himantopus leucocephalus | reverse complement strand
AAACCAAAAAACATGCAAGAAAGACCCAGGCAGTAGAATTAAACCAACTAATAAACAACCAATCAGCTCTAGCAACTGGATGTCAAATTTTGCCAGTAGAAAAACAATGCCAAGATAAATTATATTAATTTAATTTCTATAAAGATGTGCTATTGCTAGAAGTGAGATTCTACCAACATGTTTCCCAGTTCTGATAGTACATCAAAGTGGAAATGTTCTGCAAAATTATTAATGAAACCAAATAATTTTGTTATTCAGGTTCAGAAGTTCACTTCTTCTAGGAAAATCATGCGATCAGTGTCTTTGTTTCCTTGTCTCAGAATCAGTCTGTTTAGCAGAGGTAATCTGACGGGATAATGTGTAATCTGGTTGGTGAAGCACCATGCTGAGACGCAGGAGACTTAGGTGATATTCCATAGTCGTATGCTGGTCCCTTGGATGACCTTTGGGAAGTTTCTCACTTTTCCATGTCTTAGCCTGAGCATCTCTTCCATGGGGATAATATTATCCTCCTCTGTAAAGTATCTAGGAAGCCATGAAGAAAAAATGGTTCTAAACTGTCTTTGTTTCCCGCTCACTCTTTCTTGCCTGCTTATTGTCTTTAATACCAAGAATACTCCAAGCGAGTAATTCATATAAAGCTCAAGGACCTAATGGTAGTATCATTGATTCTGCATATTGTCCCTTAAAAGTAATTTCAATCTTTTTCAAACTCTTGCTTGGAAGAAAAACATTCCAAATACCTCTGCTCATGAATGAAATTACTCTCTGCACCTCCTGCTTCCCTCCCTCTGCCGTGGGTAAGCATCTTGCCTGAGCTACCCTTTCCAGATTGCATTTCTGACTCCCTCTGTGACTGAGCCACTTATTAGATACATCCTGACACTTCCTACCGATGTGTGAGAAAAACTGAGAAAAGATTTAATTTTCTAATATTTTTTTGTTACAAATTCATTTCTCAACCCACAGATTTTGGCCTTTACAGGTCAGGTGAATAAATGCATCAGAATTCTTGTTATAATAACATTAAATCCTATGATCTATTTTAGGATAGTACTTGTCTATTCAGTATTCTTTGATCTAATTTATAATTTTTTAAACATATTTAAATATGTACAGACACAATAATACAAAAGCATATTTCCTATATGGCAATTTCCCTGAAGTTAATATCAAAATAAGAGGAAAATCACAGGCTCCATAATTAAATTTACAAAACTGACAGGGTAGAAAATTAAAACATTGCTGCAACTACACTGGATGAAGCAGGATATACTTTATCAAGACAAGACTCAATTCTTTTTTTCTGTTACTACAAATGATAAGGAAGCAAGATTCTTAGAAGGTTTAGAGCAAAATGGTCCTGCCAAAATGATGATTTTCTTATCTTCTGCACGGTTACTCTGTGCCTGAAGTCTGATTATCAGCTATTGCCTTTCCTCGTAGTTTCATATTATGTGTGTTATTCAAAGTCATAAGTAGTGATCCAATCACTCCTGTTGTCAGTGATCTAGGCATTTCATTCTGGATTCACAATCTCATATAAGAAAAAAAAGAAGAAGGTGTTTTGGCAGTAAATCTCAGACTTAGGAAAGCAGGAAATATATTTAGTCGTGGTTTTTAAGGAAAAAGGAGGACCTTTTTCCTATCATATACTTAGTCTCAGATATGAGAGAACTTATATTTACGTTCTCCAACACTTGTGGACTTTTTTTCCTTTTTCTCTTTTTCTTTTTCCTTTTCTTTTTTTTTTTCTCTTTTTCTTTCTTTTTCTTTTTCTTTTTCTTTTTCTTTTTCTTTTTCTTTTTCTTTTTCTTTTTCTTTTTCTTTTTCTTTTTCTTTTTCTTTTTCTTTTTCTTTTTCTTTTTCTTTTTCTTTTTTCATGCAACAGATGCTTTAACATGTTTTGCTTGTACATTTCAGCTAAAGTTTCTCACTCTAAATTGCAAATGCCTGACCAAGAACCTGACAAGCCATTGGAATTGAGGGGTACCAAGAAGCTTTAGATTCAGAAAATGCACACCTCAGTGCAGAAAAAATCTTTTAATCACAGTGGTTGTCTTGAAGGAGACACAAGTAACAAACAGTAAATAATCTCTTCATAAAAGGTAGAGCCTTTAATTTAAATGAATTACAGTGTCCCATCTATATTTCTCATATACCTTCAGGGACTTCATTAAGGCAATTAAATGGGAGAAAGAACTCCCCCTTTCCTTTCTTACCGTCCTATTTTTAGACTAAGCAAGTTACACATAATTTAAATCAATATGATTATCTTAACTGGAAGTCATTTTCTTCTGCGTGTCTTCCTGTGGTTTTGTTTCATAATCTGTGTATAAACAGTTATTGTTTTTCCAACATGGAAGGCTATTTTCCAGGCACTATTGATTCTATTTTCCACACACACAGATACAGACTGCTACAACACATTTTTCGACTTATTATTTAGTTGATTGTTTAGTGTTTCTGGTGAGCCTAGTATATCTAAGGCAGCAGGGGAACTGCTTGTCTGTATTTTCCCTGTAGCCTGTTGTGATGAGGAAGGCATTACTATATCATCTCTTGCAGGGGACTTTCATTTTGCCAACTGACTGCAAAGAAAATCTGTTCAAAGGATCATATAATTGCATTGGTCTAAAAAAAAATAAATCCACAAAAGCAAAAAGGATATTTATACTCTAGGAAGTGTGTTGAAGAAGAAAAGAAAAAAAAAAAACAAGGAAAAACTAGAGTAGATAATGAACTCCAGGTAAAAACTGAGATTTCCTCACAGACCACTCACTCAAACCCATGTTTTTTTTCTTTAATTGTACTTTACCAAAAGCTTTTGGGCTTGAAGTCCTGCATACCCATGTCTGTCCTCCCCTGCAAGGAGAATTGCACAAACCTGACTGATGTCAACTACTGAGGGGCTGACCCAGGAGATCCCCTTCCCACCTTCCCCTTTAAGATTATTTAAATTACATGTGATTGTTATGAATAAGATTATCCTAATCAGAATTCACTTATTTCTGCACTCTTTCCTGCAGTTTTGTTACATAATCTGTGCATGACCGCTCATTGTTTTTCCAATACAGAGGGCTATTTCTGAACACCGAGTCTGCTGTTTGCATAAAAGCACACAGTTATAATAGGTTCCCCTATCAGTCATTTACGTGATTGTTCACAGTTTTGAGTGATTCTAAGATTTCTAAGTAAGAGGATTTGCTCCCGGCAGAGGTCAGCTGCTGACGGGTTGGCACAATGCAGGAGGCCGAGCAGTCGCCGTAAATCATCACTGTGCTTTGTTTGCCTGTAGTATTCACGCTATTCAGCGAGGAAGCAGAGAGCCTGCATGTAGAGAAACCCCCTGGAAAGACAGGAACAGAGTGTACACATCCATCCTCCTATTTCAAATATAACATGAATATTTTGCTGATAAATGCTAAACCAAATTACTAAAAGGGTTCAACAACTCCTAGTTTCTTATGGGTACCGAATTCTTTAAGTATTAACTGTAGGAGTGCTCATTGAAGAAAGGGTGCTCCTAAATCCTTAACATTCATAACAGACTTGCCTAATACTGGAAGAAATGCCAGTGTTTGAGGCAAAGCAGGCGAATGCTTAGCTCAGTAGTTTGTTTCTGTTAGTGGAAGTTGAAGATTTTGAGAGTGGAAGAAAAATGGTCTCTGTGTTATTCTATAAGATTACAGATTAGATATGGTTAGATGTGACATTAGATACAGTGTGCCACGGCACTGGGGAACCTCCGAGAATCAGACAAATTGTCTGGAGAAGAGAATTCAGCTGTAAGAAATACAAGAATCACATCTTTTCTTATTCTGGAATGGTATTCTGAGAATAATGTTATCACCTTGTCAGGTGTCCTTCAAAAGGAGGAAGAGAGTGAGGGGCAGTAAACAGAAAATGGAGATGTTTCTTAATATAGAGAGTCAAGATGAGTCTCCAAGTGGGCGTATTCAAAGTATGTGGCAGGCGTTTTATCTTCATGTAATAAAGTGATTTTTGCATTTGTTTCTGAGAAACAGCTACTGTGCACAAGCTTTTTTCAATAATATTTAAAAAACCAGCCCTCAACTCTAAAGCTAGATACTTAAATTTCTATTCAGATATTTGTGTAAATCATCACACCCTTATAGGAGCTTTAACCTTTAATAACTTAGCCTCCTCCAATCTGGCAACTTTGGGACTATCTAACATCAATAAATAAATTACCTTTGGTCTGGGAGTGTTTAATGAGTGCTTTATGGAAGATGTATGAGCCACTGAAAAAAGGAGAGGAACTTGTAAATGTATTGCATCCATAATCAGACAAGTTATAACCTTTTAGCCATTTCCAGTCAAACAAAGTGTACTTTTGAACATTAAACCAGCAGAAAATGCAATTTAAAAACTATGTGACTTCTGAATGAGAAATTTTATAATTGTGGGGGAGTGGAGGAGGAATGAAAGTCTTTGCGACTACTTCTTATAAGCACATAAGGCAAGACAGACTTTTCTATAATGCTTGGCCAGTGGTATATTTGGACATGAAATCTTGTTTTCAGAGGCTGTCCTGATACACTTACAAATGAAAAAGCGTGTATTTTGTGAGGAGGTTGAAGCTTTTGTAGATGTGAATATCACAAGCTTTGCCTTTAGGCAAAACCACTTAAATAGATTTAGCATTAAAAAAATGACATTGTATTCCTTCCCCATGACCTCAATCTGGTATGAATCATCCTTTTTAACATTTTCATAAACGTAAATTAAATGCCAAAGCATAGCAGCAGTCATTAGGAACAATTAAAAAGCAGTTAGCAAGTTTATGGCTGAGGTCCATTGGGTTGGTACAGCTCTGCATTACATTAGCTTTACGGTACCGGCTATGCCCCCCGGTGCAGTTACACCAATATCATGCTGGCACAGGAGAGCAGAGCCACAATCTGCTGCTTCTAGGTATAGAAGGGTAAAAATTTAGGGTTGTTCTCAAATGCATTTTAAGACCCGTAGTCTTTCTTCTAATTCAAAGCTGTCTTTCCAACATGGCTGACTGATTCAAACAGAGGTGAATATTTCTTCGGATGTATTAATTAGGTGTTTACAGACATGTGATCTTATCTCCATTGTTCCACTTCATTATACATTTTTATCCAGAGCATTCCTCTTAGCTATTCACCTCACACTGATGGTATTTAAGCTTTTTCTGTTCTGTTTCACCAATTCCCATAAGTACTGACTCACCACCATGCTACTCTAGCTTTCCACTGTGTGCAACTTTGCTATAATACATGGACTTAAACGCAAAAGTAGTGGAGTGATAAATCATGTCTGTCATGCATGAATTATACTTGCTTTGGGTAACCCAGGAATGCCCCAAGCAGTGTGAACTGCATGGCTTTACTGTTTAATGTCCAATGTATTTATACCCCAGTATGTAAATCACATCTCATATTAATCATGGTTTATCTTACCCCAGGAACATAAACAAACATTAAACTTAATCCTCTATGCTAAATTTTGCTTAGCATAGGATTTTTACTAGTCTTAATTCTTGAGTAACTTCTCATCTTGGACTTGGAAAAGTAGAAAGCCTTTTTATTCAGTCCTGGTGGCTGCCAGTCAGTGCTGCAGCAGCAGAGGGGTTTTCATCAAGTTAGATTTCCCAGCTCAGTTCTTGATAACAGACCATATTAAATATGATTGTCTCCTTCTTTAAAGCCCCAGATTCACCACTCTGGTTTCCATGTTACCATACTTCAAACAAACAAACAAACAGAAACAATACAGGAGCAATCCAGTAGGATAGGCACGCACAGCAGGTTTCTCACTGAGGCGAAGTGTAGAGGAACCCTAATTTCTGCAGCTGGATATGAAAATATTTTGAGGAGAGAAAATTATAGTTTCAAGTGGGACCCTCCAAAACTCTTGGCAGAGATCTTATTAAAGATAAGGAGCAAATAAAATATTAAGAGATGTAATAGTTGAATACTGAATTTTCCTGAAGGCTACAGCTGGGATCTGAATGGGCTAGAAAGGCAATATTTCACTTTCAATATGAAAAAGTTTCACCTGCGGAAAAACCTTGATCTGCCACTTCAGATAGCAGAGGAATTTAGAATCGCTTACAGAGCTTACTCCCATCTTTATTGTCTGCAGATTTTTTCCCAAAGAAGCAGGCTTTGTTATTTTCTAATCCTTCTGTTTTTCTCAGATGGTGATAAGGAACACATTATGAATGAAATCAGGAAGTGTAAAGGAGGTATTTCATATCTAGGGGAAAATACATGTTTCTCCAGATTTCACTAAGTCAAAACAAGCCTGAACAAAGAAGCTTATGATTCTGAAAGCTGGGTTTGCTTCCTTTAGCATGACTGCTTCAGGGCGGTGGGGAGTTTTTTGGACTGTTGTTTGTTGGTTTTTTTTTTTTTTATATTTTCCTTCAGCTAGAATATGATTAATTGCTGAAGGGAAAGAAGAAAAACGTGTTTTTCTTTGATTAAAATGCTGCTGAGTGTCGTTACTGTCTCAGTCTGAAAAACAGGAAGCTCAAAAAAGACATTTTCTGTGATTCCAGTGATGGGTTGTTATCTGAAAGCTTTCTTCCCATAACAGATACTGAAAGGAATGTTTCACCTTCCCTTCTTAGACTTTTCACTTTATTGTTATATAATAAACATTTCTGCCTAATGAACAGATTTATCAGGATTTGCTAATGAAAATGAGTGCAGAGGATTACACTGTTTAACAGGACAGAAAAAAAAAATTATCTCTCAGTCCTGCAGAGTGACATTTGCCATCATGCAGCGGCCTCTGCAGAGCTTGCAGTCAGGTCCCGTTCTGTTTTCAGGGTATCAGAGGAGAATAAATCTTGCACAGGCCTTCTGGGACTGATGAATTTCCTTCTTTGTTCTGTTCCTCCTCTGGTGGAGGAAGGTCCCATGTGCACTAAGCCTGTGACTTGCCTACCTAACAGGCACTAAGTAGCCTACTCCTTACAGTAGTTGTCCTCCCTGGGATGGAAAACAGGGATGTGCCAGTCAAGCTGGCCCACGGGTCTGCAGGCAGGAAACATTATTACAGTAAGGGCGTAAGAATAAGAAGCCTGAAGTAGATAAGCTCCTGTGCAAGTCTGCCAGGCATTTACCTTTCATCTGCTATGGCAATGATGGCTGTGAATTGGCTATTCTACAACTTATGTTATTGCTAAAATAAATGTAGTCTGAAGGATGGTGTAGCTGCCTCACCACCATGAGCAAGCTCAGCCAAAGTGGATACTGGAAGAGATGAATTGAATAGAACAGAACAGAACAGAACAGAACAGAACAGAATAGAATAGAATAGAATAGAATAGAATGTTTCAGTTGGAAGGGACCTACAACAATCATCTAGTCTAAACAGGGTCAAAGGCATCTCACCCTCTCATAGTCAAGTGCTTGCAAATGCCAAGGAAGTCACAGTGTATAAAGAGGCTCAGCCCACCACCAAAGCAGTAAGATTCAAAGGAAAATAAAGTCCAGTTTGGTCCTTTGAGCGAATATATAATTTCCAGTGACAGAAAGTTGCTCTTTCGAGTAGCAGGAAAGAACTTTTATGGCTCACTAGTGGTTCTTTGTCTGTTTACCTCTTATTTCTGCAACATGGGCTGTTACTAATTAATATATTCATGTATTATTAAAATTAGAAAAAAATGCATTTGTGTATGGAAAACACTTCTAAGCAATTCAAATTGAGCTGAATATGCAGCTCTCCGAGAACTGGGGCCTAAGATGGCACAGTGAGGACTTAAAAGTTTTGATTCTTTTTTCATTCATCTTTCAGTCTCTGTACTGATGTTTGTCCTCATTTCTAAGTTTCCATGTAGCTGTAAAACTTTCAGCTTCGTGCTGCACTTGTGTAATTTGTCAGACTTGAGGACACACTTTCAAAGACATTTGCGCAAATGATTACAGCTACTGTTAAAAACCCCTGTTTTGAATATCGAGAAATGAATGTCTTAGTAATCAGATGTCAGCAAGTTATGCCTGTTTTCTTGCTAACTGTTCTTGTTTTCTTGTCTATGGGGAAGAGTGTTATTTTTATGAGAAGTTAAACTTTAGTTAGCAAGTGTATCAGCTTAACTCGATTTGCAGTACAAAGCAGTACAAAGGCCAAAACCAATTTTCATTTTATGCACACATTAAAAGTTAACCTGCAGCCTTTTCCACTTCGCTAAAGGTCCAGCAAGTACAGTACATAACTTTGTGCCTTGAGCTTTTAGATGGAACTGATTTAATATTTATTAGTTGCTTTTCATGGTAGAGTTACCACTCATCACAGTTGAGTGCATTCTTTAGACCAGCTAATAATCTGATTTAATCCTTTATCATGGAAAACAGGTGAATATTTATTTTTAAGCCCTTTTTGATAGTTGAGCAGTCTGAGGAGGGAGAGGAGAATTAGTTGTTTTAGAGTGTTTGGATGAAGGGAGGAGCTGTGTTTAATCAGTGCCAAGTTTATGAAGAGGATGCCAGTGTAAAGATTCCTGTTGGAAATGATCCATGTGTAATACCATGGTTTGACCCCAGTTAAGTACACAAGGCATGTCTCATCTAGACTGAAATTAGAAAAATGAAGGTAGTTACATTAAAGAAGGTATAAAGATGACCTGTGAACACTTGTGGATATGTCTCTGCTCCTTAATCCTTACAACTGCCTATCAGATTTTGTTTCTTAAGGCTATTCACAAGTATTCACACATTCCTTCTGTAGTTTTGTCAGTAAAGATCTACGCTTTAAAAACAGAAAAACTCCTTCCTGCTCTGATACAGAGTGTTTACAAATTTCATGGTGTCCATTAAATGTTTCTTATTATGAAATCCAGGAAGGAGACGTACTTGGTTAAAATATTTTTTTTTCCAGGCATTCAATCTTAATCCCATCAAGGCAGGAAAAAAAAATCAGAAACAAGAGAAAGATAATTTGCTATTCAGGTGTTCCTAATACATGAGAAATAATTGGCTCTTTCCTGCTTTCCCTTAGCTTTGTGGGATTCTAATTTTCTTTTAGCACACTGTAGACTGTACACAACCTGTAGACTGATAGCCTTAGAGAGTGTGTTCTTCTGGATTTGTGGACTTACTACAACACTTGGTACGCTGTTTTCTTCATGCTGCTTGCCATTTACACTTATCAAAGTTGAAAGATAACTTATTTGCCAGACCTGAATATATTGGCTTTAGAAAACTTTCTGCTTATCAAAAGTTGAAAGATATCAAAGTTGAAAGATAACTTATTTGCCAGACCTGAATATTTGGTATTTTTTTTTCCTTCTGATTCACATTGGCTTTAGAAAACTTTCTGCTTACATATAAACTATATTTTTTCTGATCTACTACACAGTATGTTTTCTTCAAATAACATATTCAAATTTGTTAAATAGATATTTAAAAAGCTTTTGTTCTTAAAAGTATGATCACTGACAAATCTGAGTCAGTATCTTGTACTAGAAGTTCAGTTTTGATGCTGGTTTTGCTTTGTGGTTATAACTGGTAATGTAAGTTACACAGAGGAATTCTGGTTGCATTAATACATCTCTTACAAAACCTAATTAAGTCATCACTAAGGAATCAGAAACCTTCCAATTTGACTTCAGTGGGAGTGGGTTCAAGACCCCAGACAAGAATTTTGTTAAACCCATGAGGTATGAGCAGTCTGAAGGAGAAATGGTAAATAGGCAAGACAGAGGAATTACAGTCATCTTAAATTTTTTCTCAGTTTTGCTCAGGCTGGTGTTTCAGAGACAATTTCCTTTGAACAGAAAAAGAGGGAAAATAAAATACATTTGCTGAAGATTTCAGATGCAATTATCTACACTATGCGCCTATGTTCTTATCAAGACCATGTAGTTCTTAGAAAGAACATCTGGCAACTTTCACTAGCCGTATTTGCAAGTGACTTGATATAAAAGCCAAGGGCCATAAAAAGTCATGCACATACGAATAGTGGAAAGCCAACTGTTGCCATTTTTTTATTAACTGGAACAGAATGTATGGATATTCTCATTCACACACTTCAGATGTTTGCAAGCATATAAAGCCATTTTGGAGAATAGAGACATAGTAGCTGGTTCCTACATGACTAACTGCAGAGCCAGGTGTTTTCTTACACTGTTGCTATTTACGTTTTCACAGCAGATTTTATTGCATTATTTTTAATTCCATAAGATTCTTGTGGAGGTTGACAGGAGGATCGCTCTTGTTTTCATTAGAACAAAATGACAGGTAAGCTAAAAATTAAGAGTTCATTCTCCTGAGAAGCCGTTGTGAAATGTAGGTCTCTCTGAGGAAGCCAATAGGTCTGTTAGTTCTTCCTTCTCAAACTGTATTTCATACTTTCTGCACTCCCTCAAGAGATAAAGAATAGAAAAATGAAATGAAAGAAGAAAATATGTGAACTTTCCCCAGCTCACTTCTTATATAAATATATATACACATACACACACATATTTAAAAGAACACTTATTAAGTGGTTTCCACAATTCCTCTGTGAATTACGTACTCTGACACTCAAAGATGAGGCTCTCTTATAAAACAATGTATGAAGAAATGTTTGTAGAAAATTAAGTATGTGACTGATTTTCAAAACCACCTTGGGCAATCATAAACATTCTTTTTTATATAGGCAAGCAGCTAACCTATTTGGGTTTTAGGAAAAAAATAGAAAAAGAATAATTTCGCACAGTCCCATATCTGAATAGAATAAAACACCAAATAGATTTTCTTTTTGAAAATCTGATTCTTTATCAGTTCAGTCACTGTAATAGGTGAAATGCAGAGGCAGGCTTGGAATTAGATAATTGCAGTTCCCCATTGCTTGGACTCAGTAGTTACTGAAGATCTAAAGAGAAAAAGAAGCTGCCCAACTTGATTAATTGTTGATTTACGTTTTCAGATGACAACATAAGGCAAGAAAACAATAGATCTGTAGGTGAAAGGGATTCTGGTCCACACAGACACTTCCTCTCTACCAAACAGTAGTTGTACTTTATAGAAGAAGGCATATGAAGTGGCTAGCAGACTTTGACCTTTCCTACTCTTAATCCAATGATGTCTTCACCTCTACCTTCACTCAAGCAGCTGTGCAAATCTGTGTTGATGTCAAAAGAGTATACAGAAATGCAATGGGAAGATTATCATTCGCCACTGAAGTTTAGAAATACTTAAGGAATCAAGTCTATTTTTTGGCAGTATATTTTCCTAGTGTACAGTCGCTACTCACAAGGCAGAGGATATTTTCTATTAGACGGCTTTTTCATTTAATTCACATATTATTAGAGAGGAAATGCAACATTTTCAACACTTTTGACCCACCATCCCTGGAAGCCAAAGTCCTAACCCAAAACCATACTCCTGTTAGTGCCCCCATGATTCTCAAGTGATGACATTGAAATCTACATCTTATTTGTGGTATTTCCATTTAGTGAAAATATTGAAAAAGAGTTATTTATTACACTGAAAAATCAAGTATTGAATATGCAAACATCTCTAGTCCACTCCATCTCCACAACTGTTATCTTCTGGTGTTATGTGTTATTAAATACTAATTGCAACAAACCCACCCAGCTCTGCCATCTCTGCCACTTACAAACTCCCTTATGAAAACGTGCGGTTTAGTGCTTATTTTTCTACAAAGGTGACACCTTTCCAGCTTTTTGCAGCTACGTCCCCATGGCTGTTAACAATGCTAGCCTTAACAATATTGTGTTGGTGCTGTTGATGTTAAGTAGCCACATACACACACTGCACTAAACACCTTTATTTAAAGGTTTTATTTGACTGATGAAGGATTTTTTCTCCTTGGAAAAAGAGGAGAGGGGGAGCAGGATTGTTGCCTTTCTGAGAGGCACCTGACCACCTGCAGAGCAAGTCAGGGTCTAACATGTCTCCATATTTACCTGGTTGTGTCTCTGCAAAAAAGCCAATGTGTGATGTCTCTGCTCTACCTCCTTCTTCACCTTCCATTAGAGATTTAATAAGTGTCTTTATAAGCTACAATAAGGCCTCCCAACTCTGCAAATTCTTTTGGAAAAAGAAAAAAATGCCAGGCAATCTTTAAGAGACCACCTGACAACCCAGTCATTGCACTTTTGAGTCCTAAAGACTTTGCTGTTCAGTGATCTCCCTTTCCCACCTACTCTAGGTCCTTCTGTTGTTCCTAAGACAATGAGACTGTTGGTCACATCTGTCTTACAAAAGAAAAGCTGTGAGCATTGTGTTAGTCAGTGGTTTATGCTGGTGGAAGTGAAAATCAAGAGTCTCAATAACCTCTTAATTTCAAGGTATAATACATTTTTCAAGGTGTATATAATGTATTTCAAGGTATGCCAAAATTATCTTTGATCTAAGTTTGCATCAAACATTAATCTAAAACTTATTAGTTGTGCTTGTTTTGTTTATATACTCCCATTAGTTTAGGAGCAGTCTCGGTTTTCATTTTAAAGGTTTTGATTCTAACACTATGCTTTCCTTAAAAATAAATATATTATCTGTCCAATTACTTCATATTTTGTACTTGAAATAATATACAGAGCACTTTTGATTTCACAAGTCTGGACACTTGCTGTTGATGTCAAAAATGAAAAAGGATTTAGCAAGAACACCAGGGAAAAAAAAGGATACGTCTGCTGTGAAACTGAAAGTCTACCAAAACAAAACATCAAAATCAAGAGAAAGAGCCTTGCTGGTTGGTTTCTCTACACATTGGATAAGTTGTCTGAGTTTTGAGCACAAGGCAATTTAGAGAATTTTTAAATGTGAGAAGCTAATTGCATCTGATCCACTGTGTTTTTGAAAACATTAAGTTCATATGCACCAAACGAGGTAGATATTACTGTACTGAAGAATTCTAAAACATTTTTGTGTGTCCTTCAGACTTCTTTTCAACGAAAGATTAATGTGGAGATAGATGTGAAGGACTGCCAGAGTATCTTATTGTTAGATTTTAGTGTATTTACCATAGGAGATAATAAACTGCACCCTGACATACTAAGAATAGCATGTACCCATGAACACATCTCAGATAATGGGTCCTTGTTATATAACCAAATCTGCGCATGCTATGAATATATTAAGAATAGCATCTGTACTTGAGCTGAACCCGTAATGCTGGCTCACCATCAAAAGCGAGGAGTGAAATGCCCTACTTCTCCCTTTGGAACTCCCTTCGGACTGGGTACTCCCACTGGCAGCTCATCCTGCACTATGACAAGCAACTTTAGCTCTCATTGACACCAGTAAAAACTCTAGTAACAGACATTAAAAATTAACTAAAAAATCCTCAGAAAACTTAAAATCCCCCTGCAATCTCCTCTGCCATATCTAGCCTTAAATACTCTTCATAATCCATCACCCAATTCTACCTTTTCAACAGTCTTCAAAGGAAAATAAAGAAAATGAAGGATTCCTTTAAATTAATCTTTGGGCTTGCTTCTGGTCCCTGCAGTGACTTCCCTGGGGAGGCCACATGGGTGGCGAAGTGATGATTTTAGTGGAGGCTACTCAGAAAGTATATTAAAACCCTAACTGCGCTTTCAGTCTTTGTTTGTACTCTGCTGCTTATATCTATCTCATGATTACCATCCTCCAGCCCCAAACACAAATCTGGAAACATTGTTGCAGTCCCTAGGCAACCAGACAGAATTTAATTTTCGTATGATGAATCTGGCAATTTCTCAAGGAAGTGTCCAGTCTCATTGTCAGACAGAAGTGTCGCTAAGGGGTACTGCCAATGTCCCCATGATCTTAGGGCTCATTAGAAATTAAGGTGTTCTGAAGATAATTTTTCCCATATGAAAAGAAACAATCAAGGTACTATGGTAATGTCTGAATGCTTTGTTAGTGAATCTTTCCCCGATTGTTTTATCCTGTGAAGAAAACCAATGAAAAAAAATCTTGTGAGGCAGCCCTGTGTATTGCATTAGGGTTCCCCCTGCCTTTTTAAGGAGAAGAGTGGGGAGTAGTCCCCAAGTCCCTTCAGAAAGCCCATGGAGCTCCAAGGTGTAAGGCCAGGTGGCCAGCTTAGCTCCATGGGCACCAATCTTTAGAAGACGACAAATTAGATCCTTAAAATGCCAGATCTGCTTCTATAGTGAGTGTCTTACAGAGGCTGCTGAGAACATTTTTGTGGTGCTTGGTGTGTGGTGAAACTCTCCGTGGTGTGGCACACTTTTACCACACTGATTGATGCTTAGGTCTGCTCCCGCTCACATCTTAACATTTTGGCTCCAGGGGTTTGGTCAATGTCTTACAGGAGGTCACAAACATGAATGTCCTTTGTACAGAGCAAAATAACTCAAATGAATGCAGAATTCAATATATAAATGAAAGTATCTTTCAAAATATAAAGAAAGATATGTTTGCACATGTGCACGTGTTGTCCCAAATCTGTGTTCTTTACCCGGTGTGCAAGCCAATAACACACAGAGCAGAGGTATTTCCAGGTCTGTTCCATTAATGGGCAGAAATGGGGTGCTCATCCCTAAATGGAAGCACACCTTAGTTTCAAAAATCTCTACTTTTATACATTGATTATTACATATTCATTATTATTCTCTTTAATGATTGGTTGAGATTTCTTTGCTTCCTGTGTAAATTATTGCACAAATTATTGCACATTGTTCTCTTTTGAGTAAGTGGTATCATTTGGGTAGGTGGTCAATGAGTCGGTGGTCACGATCTCCTGCTGCCGGAGATCTCCTCTGATCTTGGCAGTTGCAAGTGGTTTTCTCGGTTTGCTGACCAGGCCTAGAGTTCATGACTCTCTTGACAGGAATACCCTACTTATCAACAGTGCTACATTGGCTGGTGGTTAGATAGATAAATCACGTCTAGTTAATATTTCTCTATTTTAATATTAGGTAAATAATTAAATAGGGTTGGGGCAGTATAGAGGGCTTGAGCAGCAGCACGTTTCCTTGGTTGCTTCATTTAACATTTCATTTTCCTAGTTAATGTCAATTTTACTACAACACAAGTACCTGGATTATCCTGATGAAAAATTATCCATCTGTGCAAGTTTTAAGTCACAGCATGAGTCATGCCATCTAGGCTTAGTCCTGAACACCTACCTCCCAGCTGGCAAGAGGAACAAGGCTTCTTCTCTCTCCATACCTGTCTGATATCCGTCCAGAAGGCAAGAAGTCCACAGTTTAATCTGCCTTGCCTTTTTCCACCCTCTTTGGCCCTCTGGATGCTGCCTGTTAATGAAAATGGAAAGTCTCTGTTTTCAACAGCCAATGGAGCCGATTTCATCTGTGCCTGGCCCCGTGCAGCCAGACCTTGAGATGGCTCTGGTCCATACAGATGAAAGTGACAACAAGGGAGAGTGAGTGCCCTTGTGTTCCTGCTTCCCCTCCATCAATAATTCTTGCCAGGGCTGTTTCAACCACAGTTAGCATCCTCGTCACATAATAGCTATGCAGCAATTTCTTCTGATCTCATGTACAGAAAGCCCCTGAAAATAGTAGTGCTGATTCCTCCTCTTTTCAGAGACAACTATCATTGCCTATTTGCCTACATGATCCCTATATGATTGCTCTGCTTCTTTACTCATTTTGCAGTTGGATTTCAAAAAAAAAAAGCCGGTTAATAAATCTTAATCTAATGAATCATTCAAATCATCCAGCCACTTGGCTGCTGGCTCTTTTCTCACACTGCCCATTTTTCATAGTGGTATTTTATATATTAAGATGTTTTGGTCTTTGGGTCATAAAAGGTTGCTAAGCAATGTATGTATTTACCCCAGAGGAAAGGGATAGTCTGCTGCATCAAAATATTCCCTCAGTTTAAAATGTTCTTGTATTTAAGAACGAACAGCAAATAAACAAACAAAAACCATCTCTTCCCATCAGGTAACACAAATCATCTTTGATGGTCTATAATTTATTCTTTCAGCAAAGATTCTTTCTATTTCTTTGCTTATGTGGGAGTTTGATCTAATACCTACAGGACAATTATTTCACCAGACTGGCAAGTATTTGCAGATAAGAAACACAACTCTTACTTTAACTGCTTTATCTTCCTTCTCCTTCCTTTTCTCTTAAGCATACGTTGTGGAAAAGCAAATTTCTCTTATATCACATTTTACTGTGCAGAACCTGAGCAACAGCATCCAGCTTCTTGAATACTTAAATATCCAGTACCCAGTTATTTTTTCAGATTATTAGAAATGTAGTATATCCTCCTGTATTGGTGTCTGCATTATAAAAGCCTGAAGCACCTCTGGACATAGCTTCTTTAAGCAGTGGGGACATTCACTATTTAGAAGAACTGGACCCATTGGTACACTGGAATGCATTTTTCCATATTATTCTGTATGGTTTTTGTTAATTTTGCTCTTTTTGTCTTTGCTCTGTCTCATCCTCTGAGATTCTGCATCCACTGAGGAACCACAGGGACATTTCCTTTTGGCAATTACTTTCAGAGACCTATAGCTGACGAACAAGAAAGTAATAATCCACACAAAGTTACTAAAAAATGTGAAAAAGAATTGATAAAAACCAAACAGCTCCCTGCCTTACTGTGCTGGACATTCTATGGATTTTGTAAAAGCAGGTTGTCTTTTAAGGAGCACTGGCATTAGGTCTCATTGTTGTTTCCACTTATTCTTCATTGCTGTCAAACCTGAGAACTGCAAGAATGACAGTAAAATAAAATAAAGCACCCATTTGTCATTGTCACCACTCATAACAGCACATCCCTGGCACCTTTCTAAAGCTGCAGGGGATGATATGGTGCAAGGAGCCCTACAGCCGGGAAGGCAAGCCTGCTGAGTTTGGCAAGAGTGGCATCACAGGAGGCTCAGCTGAGGTGTCTCTGGTCTTGTGAAGCTTCTTGAGCTATTTGCAACATTTTAAAATGTCATTTTTAAGTTTCTTCAAAAAATGAGTTAGCTTTCCTGATCTAACAGGGGTGTATGGAGCAAGAGAAGAGTGGTATTTGACATTTTTCCACATAATATTTCCACATGGAAGAAGCCTTATTTTCCAAATAAATTTTTCTTCATTCAAAACATTTTGACTGGCTTCAGTGGTTGTTTGATGTGCTAATATCAGACCTAATAATACAGATGAGTCAGAGGTGCAGAACTTGTATCAAGGGCATGGGAATTAACATTTAGGGTCAGTTCTGAGGCTCCAGGGAGCCCAGGACTTAATGGCAGTGTCCCAATGGGGAAAGAACATGCTGCCTATCACAGTGTGGGATCTCAGATATGGCACACAGGTCACAATCGAGATGTAAAATTTAGATTCAGATTTGCCTTTTGATTCCTAATTGGTCCTCCTTTTCCAAATACCTTTTTTTGTACTCTTCCCAAGTTCTGCTCCAGGAGATTTAATCATGGTATTTCTTCTAAGGGCTATTTCCTGCCTGGTTCTTAAGCTGGTGTGCAGTTTGGTATAGAAGAGATGATGAGTTTTATTCTTTGCAAGGAACAGATATAATTGCAGCCCATGCACTCTGCGATTTCCTTTCCAACTTGTTTGTGGTCAGGAAGAGGTGAGGCCATAAAGACGTGGGGCAGTTAATGTGCACAGTCCCTGCATATCACAGAAGCTTCAGAGGGATTATTCCTCTCAATGTATCTCCAGGCAGTGCACCAGCCTCGTTACCAATTGTATCCACAAAACAAATATTAAGGGGCAAAAAAAGGAAAACCAGAAAAACAGCCAGCAAAGTAATACTTTCTGATTCATTTTTGTTCAGAGTAAGTTTAGGACCAAGTTCTATTCTCTGTTTCATCAGTACAAATCTACTCCGTCACTGATACCTTATCCCCAAAAAATTGAGTTGCTGTGTTTTATTTATGTGACTGAGAGAAGAACTTGGGCCTCTCTGATCAGAAGATATTTTATATTTCAGTGGAGTTGCTAATTCACTTGGGGACAAGGCAGTGGATTAGCTGAATTAAATTTGCAGAGGCAAAGAGAATTTTACGGTGATTATGACCTTGGCCTATAATATATTTTGTTGTCTGTTGTTTCCTTGTCTATTTTCAGAACTCTGAACCCACTATAAATATTGTGTTATGCCCACCAGACAGAGTGTAAAACATTGACTATTTTCAAAGTTGTACTGAAATAACTTGATCTTGTTTTTTCTCTTATGCACTCTAAAGTATTATTTTTTTTTTATCCATTAAAGTACCTTGTTTACCTTTCTTGCCTGAATGGTTTTCTAAAGTCCTACAGTTTAAACTAGATAAATTAGAATTAAAGTGAATTTTTTTCTAGAGTTTTGTAGTTACAAAGTTTGGTTTCCTAAGGGAGTAAAGCTTACATGATAATTTCTCTGCGTGTGCACTTGAAAGTGAGACAGACAGAAAAAAAAAAAAGGCTTCTGAAGCTTTTAGCCAGGGTTAACCAAATTTGACATAGTAGGTAGATCCTAAAACTGTTCATGAGTTTGCGGAAAATGCTACCTGAGGAAAGGCACAAAGTGGAAGCCATATATGTGGGGAGCCTCTGCTATTACCCTAAACATCTGTGAACTCACAATAGCAACAACTGTCAGGAAATCCTTATAGGCTTCGTAAATTTTCCTGTCCATGGAGCTCTTTGACTTTTCTCTCTTATAAGAGCATATTTGTCTATTCTTCCTTACAGAATGTGTCTGCCTGTAGATGTTTCCAGCATAAAACTCATGCACCAAAAAAAAAAGCCAGATTCTGCCACTTAGACTCACAGTTTAGCATAATCCATCTTTAAAATTAATCATGAGACTGACTGGCAGTATCTGTGAGTAGGGTACAATGAAGTTGGAAAGCCCTGCTCCACTGAACTCTGTGGCAGAACACCTTTTTGCATTAGTCATGCCGTAATTTTGTCCCCAGAAAGAGTAGGGTAGAATGTCAGTGAGCATTTGCAGGAAGATTAGCCTATAATCCCCTCCAAGGAAACAGGCGTGATTGCTGTTATAGTGCATGTGTTTTTAAATTAAGCCACTCATGTTAAGGGGAAGGTAAGGCAGGGGATCATCCTGCTTTACAGCAGAAAGCCAGATTTTCTTCCTAGTTTTAGGAAGAAGTCAGAGTGAATTTGGAGGAACTGCTCTGCAGTATAAATGGGACCAGCCACTGGGTCACACTGATCATTCTCATGTTAATATTGCACTTACCAAACAGAGCGATTGTACTGGGTTGTGCAACACAGAAATATTTGCCAGTCTCTTTTGGGGGAGGTGAACGGAAATGCGAAAATGGCAAAGAACAAGTAACTGCATTTTAATTATAAATGTAAAGTATTTTCAGTAGCTGACCGCACAACCTGTTGTGAGCTATGTACAACAAAGTGCAGGCATCTTTTGGGTAGCATGGTAATATGGAGAAGAAATGAAATGCATTAAGTATTTGATTTACTTAATTGCTTTTGAATAGGAGGGACTAATCATTTAAAATTATAATCTCTTTTGAGATCGCAGAGACAAATAGTCACTAGTGAATTGTACTGTACTTGAGAAGCCAAACCAAACATGTTCACAACATTAAGAGAAAAAGTCGTTGATGGCTTTAGCCCCATAAGCAAGAGAATGGGTAAAGGCCAGAATGAGTAATTTAGATATGTCATGGAAAGAGAGATACACTATTTTAATATTCTCCGGTAACAGAGAATACATATGACCACGAAGCAATGCTGTGAATAAATCAAGCTTCAAGTGTCTCTTGGAATCTCTGGCTGATGTACATATGTGCATAAAACATACAGACATGGTGGTCTTCTTGTTAGAAACCTGTAACCAAAAGGGACCCTCTTTGCCATTACAGTCCAGCATCTTGCTATTACATGCAACCAAACTAAATAATTTCTTTCACGAGCTGCTCAGACTTCATCTTAAAATTACATAGTTATTCTCTTGTCCTCCATGCACATGGAAAAGCTACTCCAAAGCGTCTGAGACCAGGAAGGACCGGTCCAATATTCAGACAAGATCTTCACCTTTATTTCCAGCCCAAATTTATTCGTGGGCCATTCGTGTCCATTTGTTGAACAGCAACCTTTAGCTTGAATCATTCCTGTCCCCCTGATTTTTCATATAGAGCAATTAGATCTCCTCTCATCTTTAATTTTGCTAACAAAATAACTCAAATATCCCAATTTAGGCTATATAGATGTCTTTATCCACATCTCTTCTTACAACCTCTTTTTTATTGTTCTCTGTTTCTTGTAGTGCTCAGCTTTCTAAAGTTTTTCATAGAATCATATAATGGTTTAGGTTGGAAGGGACCTTGAAGATCATCTAGTTCCAACCCCCCTGCCATGGGCAGGGACACCTCCCACTAGTCCAGGTTGCTCAAAGTCCCATCCAGCCTGGCCTTGAACATCTCCAGGGATGGAGCTGCCACAACTTCTCTGGGCAACTTGTTCCAGTGCCTTACCACCCCCAAAGTGAAAAATTTCTTCCTAATATTTAATCTAAATCTACCTTCTTCCAGTTTGAAGCCATTCCCCCTCATCCTGTCACTACATGCCCTTGTAAAAAGTCCTTCCCCAGCTCTGCTGTACGCCCCCTCTAGGTACTGGAAGGCCACAATAAGGTCTCCCTGGAGCCTTCTCTTCTCCAGGCTGAACAACCCCAACTGTCTCAGCCTGTCTTTTTCTGCTGTCAGTCCTACCCTCTGTATGATTTAGCAATTACCCATTTGCTGTGATTAGAGACAGGAAATTTTTATGATATGTTCAGCTGTGAAGTTCTTGGGCTACTCAGAAAACACAGACTAAAGCAAACGTTGTAAGCTACTGCCAAACCACACACCTTTAAGCTACAGCAAAACAAGCCACTAAGCAACGGGTAAACAAAAACATTTACTTATCACGAGGAATAAAGGGTGTTCCTTTCTAAGAATAAGTCCCACGCACACTCTTCTATTCAGTGTTTGCAGGAATTCCCTGAGTTACAGTTTCACTAAGCATTTGGTATGAATTGCACCACAGATAATATCTCTGAGAAATGTTTTGAAAAGTCTGCCCAGGTAAACATGCTTCACATTTTTGCATATTTTGCTTCTTTAAACAATTATTGATGAGATTTTGTGCTTCGCTATCAATCAGGATCACGATAATTCAGAGAATGGGTGCTACAAAATAATGTGAAATTCTTAATTAATTTCTGTAATTAGAAGTAATCCAATCTTTGCCTCTGTTCAAATATCTACAAGAAAAAAACAACCAAAACCCATAAAATCTGTTGGACAAGGGGTCCTGAGATTTAACCTTAAAATTCAAACAGTTTGTCAGAGTTCTTTGCCAAAATAAGTCTTTCCGTTTTTCTTTACTCTCCCATTTTTCTGTGAAATCAATATAGAAAAAATTAGAAAACAAAGTTAATTTCACTAAAAGGGATTAAACTTAATTTCTTGAACACACTAGCTAAGGTCTGCTGTGCCTTATATGATGTTTAATTTACTACTAATTGATAGTTAAAGGTGAAGTTACTAACTTGGAATATTAAACCTATTACAGTGGTATACAAATTTTAGAAAGTAGATAAGACCAGGACATGGTATATATATATAAAATTTTGGGTTAATCTTGTTCTTGTATTCACAAGATTACATTTGCTTAGTCTTTCAAGCTCTACTTATATAATGATTTGAAAAGTGGCCTGTTCTCACAAGTATTTTTTCAGGTATATATTGCTACGGAAAAACGGTGGCTGCTGAGGAAGTGTTAAAATTAAATTCAACCACTTTAAATCTGTGGGATACATTCTGAAGAAATTATTCGCAAAACTCAGGGGAGTGACTATTACATTAGTAGATAAAGGAATCTGTTTAAAACAACTTAGTTAAGTATGTGCTACTTACCTTAAAAATGTAAACCTTCTATCTCTACATCTCTACTGATGCAAGGTTATAGATGATTTCACTTGAAGTGTTTTAAACCACAAGGGATAAAACTGAGCCCTTAACACTGATGTAGGTATCTTCCCTAGACACCTTATCTTATGATTTTTCTAAAGGCAAAACACAAAAGGACTACTTTAATGATAACTGTGTGCCTTAACTACCTTATAATGCTGTTGTAGCAATTTAATACTTATTACTTCTATCTCCAGTTGGAAAATGTGCTGCCTGGGGCTTATGGTTCCTCCCAAACAGCACCAGCCTAGCTTGCTGCCATTTCCCAGTGTGCTCTGAATGACTATTGTGCTTCATTAGCACTCAGACGCCTTCTCCTTTTCTTCTCAGCTGAGCCAGCTGATAACTCTGTTGGTTGAACAGTTTTAACTCCATCTGGTAAAACAGAGTTGACAACTCCCATTTGAGTCATGTGCTCTGTATATTAAGGACTGAATTCTGCTCTATTTACCTTCACTGGGTGAAGAGGTATATGCAAGGGCAGAATTTGGCCCTGAAAAACAAAAGATGTCTTGGGGAGAAAAGCTGTCAACTCTTGTTTATCCCCATATTGAGGGGTGTCAAGGCGCTGCTCCACAGTCCTTCTGCTCATGTCATTCCTCAGCAGACCAGCTCATTTGCAACCAAGGAGAGTATAACCCTTGCCACTGCTGTGAGGTTGTGATTAAATATTGAGTAAATGCAGTTTCAGGTTGCTAGCTTCAGGGAAGCTGCAGAGGTGTAAATGAGAACAGGATTTGGTCCTCGCAACTCAGAAGGAGCCTTGTAAAGAGGCACCGTCAACAACATTTTGGCCTAAGTATTGGCAGAGTTGTCAAGATAATGTTCATCATCTGTTCTTCTACTGTCACTGCTCTGGCAGCAGAGTTATTTCAAGTACTACGTAACCTCCACTGCTGCTGTGAGATCACTATTTAAATCTGAAGTAAATAGCACTTTGCGAGCCTCAGCAGGTTTCAGTGGGGCATGGCTGAGAATGAAGCATGGCTGATAGCGTGAACTCTCAGTACAAACTTCTCAAGTTCACCATGCCCCTACACAGAATCCCAAACTCTGCTTCAGAGCTAGCGAGGCAGCTGAAAGAGGTGCATACAAGCTCTTTCCTTCAAGAGACCCTTTTGTCCTTTGCATTGCCACATCAAATGCTCTTGTATCAGTGGCAGATGAAATCAGGGGCAGAAAGAAAACTCATGATTATTGTTATGATTTTTATATAGGGATAACTCTGTCTTCCTTTGCTTATTTTGTAAACCAATATGGAATTAGCGTTTTATTCCACTAAAAGTATAAATATTGGTATAGCGTAACAATGAGTTTGACTGGGAAAGGAAAGAGAGAATCATACCAGGTCACCTGGATTCTTTACTTGCACTTCCCAGGGAGGTGCAGGCAGAAAGCAGAAGTGTTTTATGAATTCCTGAACTGGGAATTTCCACCACATAGACATAGTTCTAGAAAACATACCAGCTGAAAATGCTGCATTTATAAAATTCTTATGTTTTCCTCATTGCCACCTGGATTCTGAAGATAAACATCAAGGCAGTGGAAAACTCCATGTTGAAGATTAAAATGATATAGCTTAACAAATAAGCCAGGAGGTGTGAATTAAACAATACAGATAGTGTGTCCTTTTTCAAATTGGCTTCTTGTATATGTTCTGTATTGCCTAAAGTATTTGACATTTGCAATTTATACTGAATTTAAAATCATTTCAGGGCCCAAGTATGGAAATACAGGCTGAATCGAAGCTGTTTAAATGAACGAGGGGAGGACTGAATTTGCTGATTGGATGCATCTAACCAGTGCGGTAATAAACATCATTAAAGCCATATTATTGTTCTTTCCTTGAAAGAAAAATAAAAATAATTCTGAATTTTCTTTGATGAGCTTTTCATCAGGCAATATAAGTTCTTGTCCTGGTTTGGCTACTCGACCTTTAGGACAAACATGGGTTTTTAAGTACATGCCTTAAGCCCAAATAGATGTTTGAAACACTGCCCAGGGCCAAAGGGAACTGAGTAGCTGGAGTGAATTATTTAGTTTGATCCTTTTTTCCATTAGTTTTATATTGTGAGCTGTTTAGCACCTTCTGGTTTTAGGGAATAGTGCTGTGTTTTGTGCAGAGTGCAGGAGATATTGCTCTAAAATAAGTAGCACATCCAGTGTAATCTGTTGTCCTGGAACTCTGGCCCCCTATAAACAAGTGCCTCAAAAACACTGGGAAATGGGCACTTGTAATATGCATCTGAGTATCACTGGTGTTACATAAAGAGTTACTAGGCTGATACTGGGTTAACTGTGTGTTTAGAATAAATTCTTGTTCTTCCTAGTGTGTATACAAATGCGTGGGAAACAGTGAAAACATGTTGGATTAAAAATCCACCTTCGCAGTTCCTCCTTTAAGCTTCATTAGTAAATAAGGCATCTTTTCTTTTTCCATCTAAAATATGTTTTGGATTCGATCCTAAAAATTATTATGTGGGGGGTTTTAAACTGCAAATTAACATTAATTTTAAAAGAGAATCTAATTCTAACCCTTCATCTAATTTTTTAATGTCAACAGCAAATACTTCAGACAAAAACATATGTGAGTGGCTCTCTGTTTAGGTGTAACAAGGTCTAAAATACAGATGTCTGATCTCACAGGGCCAGTCTGGACTGCCTGAGCTGATCACTTGGATTCCCCGTGCATTTAGAAGATAGAGCAGGGATGCCCTGAAAGGTAATCCAAGAAATCTATGTGCTAAGCAGACAGCCAGTTTGTACCAGTCCTCTGCTTGCACAGACATGAGACAGTATGAAGTCACCACCGTGTCATAGGTCATGAATAAACAGACATAGCATAGGACCCAGCTTGGGACCCTCAAAGAATTTAGACAGAGGGTTACCTGAACTCTGGATCACATCAAAGCTTGGCTTGAATTTATGGCCCATGTGCCATGGGCATTGTACAACTGAGTCTACATGAACAACTACACCTGGGTGCCCAGAAAACTCTCATGCCACTTTTCAAGCATTAAGAATTACACAGTGTTAGCAGGTCGGCTTCCTGTATCACTCTCTTGGATATAGCAAAATATATCGCATTTGGATTTTGTCAGTCAATTTTTTCCAAACCTTTTGCCCCTTTTGGAAGGGAAAATTAATCAGAGCTCTTGACTCTTTTCTAAGCTCTTCCCTTCCAGAGAGAAAAATGTTTGATTAAATAAAAGCAACTCAATCAGATTTTGACAAAAGTACCTCCACAGCTGCACGTTAGTACTTTAGTGATGGTCTAAATCCCCTCACTTCACGTTTATATTCGCAATATTTTCAACAGCATTGGCAAGAGTAAACCCTTCCTATAAATTTCCCTAATCACATTGTCTCACCGCACAGTGAACTAAGGACAGCCATCCTCTACGTCGCTGTCCTGTTGTGTTTGTATCATTGATAGGGCACAAGTGCCCTTCTGATGGTATTGAGATCTGATTTGTGCCAGATGTGATTTCATATAAAGTGTTCATACAGAATCACGTCTGCCAGTATATTTTATAGCTACACATTTTCTAACTATCTATGCCGACAAAAAACACCTCATAATATAGCTTTCAGGCAATTTGCAAGCTTAAGGAAAGTTATCTTCTAGCATAAGCACTTGAGTGAATCATTTATATGCAGTTAAAAACAGAGTCTATGCCAGCAGATGTGATTTACTGCTAAAGTAGAAGTTCAGAAACATTAGTGAGGAAAGAGGTTTTTTTCTATAACTGCAATCCCACTATGATACAAAAGTATTCTTCTGGGACAGATTGCAATCTAAAACCACAGATTTCTTGACTTTTAGCTTCATAAATTTCCTCTTCCTTTTTCCTTTCTTTTGAAAATTAAATGAAAAAATAGATGTTTGGTCGACAGGATGGTCCCTGCTTAATT
Source organism: Himantopus leucocephalus (assembly GCA_003993805.1). Classification (NCBI taxonomy): domain Eukaryota; kingdom Metazoa; phylum Chordata; class Aves; order Charadriiformes; family Recurvirostridae; genus Himantopus; species Himantopus leucocephalus. The sequence continues at coordinate 36,951,307 of RSEF01000003.1, read as the reverse complement.
AAATTGGTGAAATCTCTGCCTCTTCTGTGTCAGTGTAAGACCCATCCTATGTTCACTAAGACTGAAATTTAATTTTTTAAATGGGGAAAGTACTTTTATAAAACTATCTGTGTCCATTATATTCTAAGTATTGGGTTTACTTTGAAGTTTACAGTAGTGTGAGACGTATTCCATACACTTAGGTTTGGTAATTTCATTAAAGACAATAAAGTACTTCAAACCAGCAGGAGCCGGCAAGAATTACAAACATGGCCATGTAGTTATAAACATGGCCATGTTCTTGGCTGACACAAATCAGAGTGTATCCAATGACATCACTGTAGTTTTGCTGATTTTTTTGCAGTTAAGTTCTCACTGATAGAAAATAAAAATGGAGAGTAGCTTGTGGCAATTTCCTATATATGGTATATATGAGGAATTAACATGATTATGCCTGTCTTTGCTTTAAACAAATTGCCTTGATATTNTTTTTTTTTTTTTTTTTTTTGTGTCCCCCTCTAGCCCCCAGCATATGCATTTACAGAGTTGCATCTTTTTCTGGTTTTATATCGTCTTGTGCCTTGGGGTGACAATACGTGTTTTCTCCTTTGTTGCAATGAGAGAGACACAGGAAAACTCTTTTGCTATTAATTTTCCAGGAGTTAATGTCTGCTAGGATATATAGTTACTGTCCATCTATTCCCTTTCAGCAATAGGGTAGACCGAAAATTGTATTTTATAAAATGAACTCTACAGAGGCTTCAGTTTACATTTTATCATAAGTACAATGACGTTAGCAAAACAGAGCAATGAAGTTAAAAAATGCAAAGTGCTTTTACAAAAGCCCATAGGATTAGATTTTCAGTTGAGACTTCAGTGAAAACACATTAGAAGTCTAATTACCTGGGTTGCTAGGTTGATGTAGGTGATACCAAAATAACAATGCGATTCTGTCTGACAAAATTTTACAAATTAATGATAGTTGAGAGTGCTGGATTTACATTTGCCTCTTTAGTCTCAACAAAGCATGAAAAGCTGTTGTGTCAATAATGCAAGACGATTACGTTATCTGCTTCTGAAGTTATTAATGTTTGCTGCAGTATGCCTAGTTAAATCAGTCAACACAATCTTTTCACTGAAAGAGTTTGTGTTGCCAAATAAAATCTGGTAATGCACATTGACAAATCATTTTTCCATTTAAGATAATGCAATTAAAGTTGATTTCCCATTAAATTCTCACCCTTTTCAAAATTCAGTAAGGAAAGCCCTGCAGGTTCAAACTTTAATTATTTAAATGCTTATAAAATATACAGCTTGTGAGGTCTGGATGAGCAAATAAATTGAGGGAATGCTGAGCCCAGGCATTTCAAAACTCTTAAGCATTTAGAATAATTACTAGTTAAACCTGGAAAGCACTTAGAAAAAGGAAAGAAATGCCAGAGGGAGGTGTCAGAAACAAGGAATCATCATCTAATCTTATTACTTATATATTTTATTTGTTAGAAACTGTGGGGAACAGGTAATTAATGTTACATTTGAGATTGCTGATTCTGTAAGGTAATGAGGAATTCTGTAAGGTAATCAGGAACAAGTTTTTGCTGATGTGAATCCAGACAGATTCTATAATGGCTATGAGGTTTTAGCCGGTTTTAGTGTATCAGCATTGCCTCCATGAGCAGTACACTATGCAAATCAGTGCCTGAAAGCACAAATTCTTAGATGCAGTTAGTGAATGTAACTCCTCTGAAGAAGGAAGATTTTAATCTGAAGCCTGGACTCAATGATAAAGTTATTCCTAGATCAGGATCCAAGTATATGATTGTGTTTTCCTTACCTCTTTCCTACTTCCTATTAAGTCTGGTTTTCTTTCTGTCCCTGTTGCTTAACTCTAAACTACAGGCATACCCTAAGCCTACCTTAGGGCTGCTTGAGTTTGAAAAAGATAACTTACATGTTCAGCATGCCTCCACATGTCTCTCAAACTGATTCCTGAGCAAATAGTCTCCAAAGTTAAAAAAGTTTCTGGCCTTGTCAGCAGTCCTTCATCATATTTTCACTGTGATAGGACTTATTAATGCTATATAAGAGCTGAAGAAAGGAATTTTAACCTTCTTTTCACAGAGACAATGGGTGGAAAAATGTGTTAGTGATATATGTAGGGGAATTCAGATGATTTGGTAAGAGGGGAATTCCATGAATTTTGCTCTTATCACCTAGGAATCAATGAGGTATATAATGCAGCTGTATAAAACATACATTGGGTCTTGGTGTTTTACCAAGAGCATGACACTCAGGTCAGTGTCAGAAATGGGATCCCAGCTCTGGAGAGCCATCTGGGCCAAATTTGAGCCAGTTCTAGGCTGAAACCTAGCCTGACACACAAGATCTGAGGAGGGAGGCAGGCTGGGCTTCAAAATGCCTCTGTTGAAACAGACAGTTTTGGATCTGATGGGGGATTCCCAACCTACCGTTTCAGGGGAATGCCTGTCACCAACCATCTTTATGTAGTCTTCAGACTTGTGTGCACCTGTGATTCGGACTGTCAGTAGGTTTTGCTTCTGGGCTATGGCCTGTGTTTGAACCCAGAATCAAAAGAGATGTTTTCCGGGGTGAAATCAGGCAGATGTGGAAAAAATAAATAAACACAATAAAGTCGGCTAATTGATCAAACTGCTACCTGAAACCACAAAGCTGTGTGCAGGTAACCTTCACAGCTTGTGACAGGAGTGGGCTCAGACTGGTGTGGAATTTGCACACCTTGTGTTTCTCCTGCTGTGCTGAAACACATTGGTGCCTGCTGTGTTTGTTAGGGCTTTTTGTGGCAGCACTGTGTCCCTGCTTTGATTACACCACGCCATGGATACTGGAGCAGTCTTATAAATAATACATTATAATAAAGTCAGAGGAAAGAAGGTACCGAATCACTATCATTGCATGTAATCAGGGTAAACTAATGGGGATTGTGTTGGAATCTATGAATACCAAATTTTAGTAGTGCGGGCAGATAGAGTAAATTACCCAAGAGATTATCCTAGCTCTGCTCTCTAATATCTATGGATATTGAGTGTCAGCAGAAACAAAATAAGCTTTGATGCAACACACGGAAACACAGTTCATTATGTGCAATATTAGAAAAACAATAGACTGAAGTCTGCCATTGGTTACCTCAGACCTAGCTCATTAACTGCACCGGCATGGTGCATGGGGAAGCAGGAGTAAAGGGCTGGACATCCCTGGTTTTGCCCATGTGGAAAACCTCTGCAAGAAGGCTATGGGGGCTTTTTTCCAGAAATTGTCCCAGCTTCTCCCCATTTCTTCTTTTGGTGAGAATTTCTCCTGTGCAGAGCAGGGCATAGGAGACATCTAAGATCGCTGCAGGTTGTCTGAGACCTGGGAGGTTCCCCTGCCCCAGCTGACCCTCTCCAAGTGGCTCAGCAGAAAGAGAAGTAGATGATGAGGCATATCTGGGAAAGAAGAGCCAGCTGGGAAAACGGAAATAAAAGTCAAGTGGAAGAACCTTTGTGGAAAGGTGAGGCAGAAAAAAAGCAAACCACAGCTTCATCCAGGTGAGATGGCACTGAATTTTTTAACTCTATTGCAAAGGAGATTGCTAGATCATTCAGCCTACCCTGAGGCCCTGGCTGGAAAAGTGGTCAGGAGAAATGGGCAGCCTCACTTACAGGCCTGGAAGTCCACTGTGTAAAAGGTAGCCAGATAGCATCCCAGAGATTTTGACAATGGTGGCTGCACCACATATTATCTTCACCAGACTGTGATGACCATGATGCTGTAGGAAGGTGTTACCATTTTCCTTTGAGGTGCTTCCATCCAGTGAGAGCAGAGAGGAGCTCTGTTGTCATGAATCATTCTGTCAACAGAGTTCAGATCCTGAGTACGATCTCAGGATGGCTTGAGAACAACAGGACGTCTCTCATTTTCTTTGGCTTTAGAGAAGCAGTAATATATGACTTTTACCTCATACCAATACTTGTGAAGGGCGGTTAAGGCTGTGTTAGGTTGTTGGATGTGGAGAGGGACTGTGCAGCATTACTATTCCTCCTGCATTTTCCCACATTGCTGTGAGAAGTTGCTGGTTTAGAGTAATCTACAAAATACTCCCTGTGGCACAGATCAATGGTGCCTCATGGTGAGGCTCATAATTTGATTTTTGCAGATTTGCTTTGTATTTCACTATATAAAAGTGAGATGGTGTTGTGTCTGAATGAGCTCAAGAATTAATGTCATGTCATCTGGAAGATTTGTTCTACCTGGCTCTCATAAAGTCTTTCTTTTAAGACAAGGAAAAGATTAGTTCTTCTGCAAGATATTTACCCTGCCAGATTGCAACGCATTCCCCTGTGCCATGGCTGCAAAGGCTTCTTAGTATTTAAAAATGACACCTCAGTGTAAAACCTGAATTTTGTTGCTATAGTCTCAACTGGCTAAATAAAAAAATAATAAAAAAAAAGAACTGCAGATTTACAGTGAAAAGTGGGATGCCATCCTCAGATTTCCACCAATTACTGCTGTTGAACTCTACTCTTCAGTGTGTCACAAGAGTTGTAACAGAAGGACAAGCAGAAAAAAGCATCCACCCATATTTATGAGCAACACTATCTGAAAGAAACCAGTCTGGTCCCCTGTACACTTAAGCACTTCCATTTCAATAGAAACCACTAGGAAACTTACCACATTTTTGGTGCCTGAGAAAGTGTTTTGAGTGAAATTCTGACAGCACTGGTATCAATGGAAATATTATATTTTATTTCAATAGAACAAGGATTTCATAGAATCATAGAATGTTTTCGGTTGGAAGGGACCTTAAAGATTATCTAGTTCCAACCCCACTGCCATGGGCAGGGACAACTCCCACTAGACCAGGTTGCTCAAAACCCCATCCAACCTGGCCTTGAACACTTCCAGGGATGGGGCCTCCACAACTTCCCTGGGCAATTAGTTCCAGTGCCTCACCACCCTCATCTCTTTTATCCTGTGGAGCTGCTTCTCAGCAAGCCAGAAGTAGCTTCATTGTGCTAGTTTTGGCTGGGATAGAGTTAATTTTCTATTGCTGAGCAGTGTTAACACAAAGTCAAGGCCTTTTCTACTTCTCACCCCACCCCACCAGCAAGTAGGCTGGAAGGGCACAAGAAGCTGGGAGAGGACACAGCCAGGGAAGCTGACCCCAACTGACCAAAGAGATATTCCATACCATATGACATCATGCTCAGCATACAAAGATGGGGGAAGAAGAAGGAAGGGGAGGACATTCAGAGTGATGGCATTTGACTTCCCAAGTAACCGTTACGCGTGATGGAGCCCTGCTTTCCTGGAGATGGCTGAACACTTGCCTGCTGACTGGAAGTAATGAATGAATTCCTTGTTTTGCTTCGCTTGCGCGTACAGCTTTTGCTTTACCAATTAAACTGTCTTTATCACACCCCATGGGTTTTCCCACTTTTACTCTTCTGATTCTATCCCCCATCCCACTCTGAGGGGAGTGAGTGAGCGACTGTGTGAGGCTTAGTTGCCAGCTGAGATAAACCACGACATTCCTGAACAGGATCCTTTCAGGGGTACCCTTCCACAGAGCAGCCTGAATGAAAGACAGCCTTCTCCTGCCAAGTTTTCTCTGTGAAGAAGGTTTTAAAGAATAGCTGGATAAATATGTGATACAATTACAGTCTGATGCGTTGCTTGTGTCAGAAAATTGTGGCAAAAGTAAGCATTACTAATTAATAACTGTTGAAATTAATAATGCAACAACTTTCTTAAACACTACTGTGTGAAGTTTCAGTAAAGCTTGTAGGCTACCTTGTTGATAAACTGTTCATGCAAATAATTAATATAAGCCACTACACAGCTGTTAAACTGTTAAACTGTATGTAATCAAGTCCCTGACAGACTGAACTCTGTCCATCTGTTAAGAGGATTCCTTATCTTCCATGGGGAAAAAAGTGACAGTGCAACTGAACCACCCTATTAGGCAATGCTTGGCCTCAAAAATTAGCAATAAGGTGTTTAATCAGCATCAAAACAGATGTCCATTTGTTTATAAAGATAGATGCTGTATTTCCAGATATATGTATATCTGAAGAAAATGGGTTGCAAATGAGAAGGAACCTAATGAAAAGGGACTTCATTCACCTGTTGCAAATATTTTGATTTATGCCTACAAAATATTGCTAAATTTGAAGTATGGATTTCTTTTCCCTTCTGCTCCGAGAAAAAGGAAAACAGGCCCAGGAGATATGCAAAGTTTAAAGAAGATTGGAGAAATCAGCAGATATTAATGTTAGAAATGCTTCTGTACCTTTAACTCTGCCACAGCCTTAGTTACCACCTTTGCTCCCACCAGATCCCATAAGGACCACCACTGTGATCTGTCTGGATGATCTAAGCAACATTTTTATTGAAGCTTTAGCCAAGTATATGTATCAAAACAAACCGTGTTTTGGTATGTGTATCGCATGGTTATTGCATGCGAACAAACAGAAGAAATATGAAGTATTAATGAGGTTCTGTATGTGAGCTTCATCTGGGTGGAAGAGCTCCCAAGACCTCCTTCGTCCCTGACATTTTCCCAGTCCTTGATTCCAAGCCTTGCAAAAGCCCCTAACCCCAACCATTTTTTGCCCTCCCATTCCCTTCCCTGACCTGATGTCTGCTGGGTGTTATTCTGGCATTTCTCTTTCAGGAACTTATAATGGTGTTTATGCTTCCTAAGACAGGACTTACACATGTGAAAGCATAGTAATTTGTTTGGAAATGGAATTTTTTAAAAAATCCTAAATAAAGAAAACATACATATTATTCGCCAAATACAGTTTCTTTCCTGATTTAATTCTGAGAGAATGGTGATATTTATTACTAAGAATTAACTTGCATTGCACCTGTAATGGACTGTGATTAAGAGACTAGATTCAATTCCTGAAAATTTGTCCCAGCTACTGTTTAGTGTGCCCTACCTCTCAGCCTGGGTGCACCAAGGTACATGAAGAGACAGATTTTCTTAGCCTCCAGTGAAATTACATATTAATTTAAAACATGTAACCAAGGAAAAATAGTGTTCAATTACCATTAAAATTTAATGCACTTGCATAAGCATTTCATAACAGTGCCAGGCTGAGGATACAGAATTGCAACGACAAATATTCAAATATGAAAACCCATATTTGTTCTTCTCTCTTTTCAGCAGAAAATGAATATTTAACGTCAAGGTTGGAGGTTCGTTATTACTTGATACTCTTTTTTCATTGCTCTTCATTAAAGTTTATATAAGGACACGTCTATATGCGTACAAACATATAATGTCCATGTATTTAATGAGCATTAGACATAGAATTGGGGTTTAAAACAGACTTAAGTGACTCAAAAGTCTCCCTCTCATTGCTTTTTGAAGAGACTATGAGAGCTAAGTAATTTGGGTGATCTGGAAAACTTTCTCTTCAGTCCCTTGTTAGAATTAAGCACTATGAAGTGTGGGGTGGTGGCTGGTGACATGAGCTCACCCCGAAACCATGCTTTGAAGAGCTTGATTCCTGAAGCAAAAGAAAAAATGCCTTTATTTCTCTTTGGAGTCAGGCTGAGCTAAGTCATTGGTGTTGCACCTCTTCCTCTTCTTCAGGATCCAGAAACTGGGTTTGTATATGTAAAACCACAACTATCTTGGCATATTTTGCTTTCTCTGCTGAATACAAAGAGATATGGCTGGGAACTTAGAAACATAAATAACTGCTCTGGAAATAGTAGCCCTCCTTTTCTGTAAGGCTGCATTAAACAGTATTTCCAAGGAGTTTCCTGCTATTACCTCTGTTCTGAGCGTGAGTGGTTTTTTTTTTGTGGATGTTTTTAGCATANTTTTTTTTTTTTTTTTTTTGTGTAGCACTGAAACTGATTTTATTTTAATAGGAATTTCATCAAATGAGTTCCTGAGATCACAACAGGGTTCCTGGAGGGAGAGGAGACAGGCACTGCACTCTCACCAGTAGCTTGGAAATGGCAACACTGTAGGAAACCAATATTCATGTTCTGTCTCCTAGTAGTCACACAGCTCAAAACAGTAGTTGACTACTTTCTAGTATCTTGGTTTTGGGGTTAGTTTGGTTTGGATGTATGATTTTGAAGGTCTCTATTTTATTTTGGATGGGAAAGAAAACAGAGCTTGTGGAGATATGGTGTGGAACCACTCTCTTCCTACTCCCCTGTCTTCTCTAACAGTGTATCTTTTGGTAGGAAGACAAAGAAGAGAAGCCCACCTTCCTAACCTCCCTGATATATGGGAGAGGGTATTTCAGCTGTGGATCAGCATTTTTCTCCTCCTGAAGGAGAAACATTTTGCCCACAGTTAGGGAGGTATGGAGGAGTTTGCTTTGGGAGATTAAGGTGTACGAGAAACTACATAGAGCAATAAGTGGACAGGCAAAAAGGATTGTGTGATGCATGAGAGTAGATTTTCCTTGGGGAACAGCATGATCACAAGGCTGCCCATTCCTGTTCCTTAACAGTGCATGTCTGGATCTGTACATGCTTCATCAAAACTGGAATTTTCAGCAGGATTTTACATGCAAAAGATGGACTGTGTATGTCTATCTTAGGTTTAGTTGCACCAATAGATAGGGGAGATTTTCCCTGAAGTTATGGTTGCTTTAAACATCAGCACACACTGTGAGCATAATATTAGTGAATCAATTTTATTTACTCAGATATTCTCTTCAGAAAGCAAATATGTGACTTCTGTTTTAATAGGAAAACAATCCTGTGTGTAGAATGTACAGAACACATTATTACTGACAAATACCAATACACTGGGCCTCTAAACTTTTGTGGTAAAGGCACAGGATCACAAGGGTTGCAAGACAGCTCCATTTTCCTTTTCATATGCATCTTCAGTGGCACAAATATAAGAAGGGATCCAAGAGATACATGGTTAGAAATACATATACAGAATTCTGGATTTATTCTGTGAGTCCACACAGTCAGGTAAACTTCAAGTTAGAAAATATTTTGGTTTATGTTGCCTTGATTCCTGCTCCTTCTTAAAAAAACAAAAAACAAAAAAAACCCCAAAAAACCCCAAACATACCAACCAAACAAGCAAACAAACAAACAAAAAAAACCACCAGAAAAATTCCCCAAACCAACCCCACAAACAACAGTTAGTATTCTTTCTGCAGAATCACTGCATGCACGTACAGCTCTATTCTAAATCTGCTCTTTGTCATCTAATAACATTTCAGTGCTCTGTAGTACCTTCCTCGGGAGCTAGATGAGTAATTTGCCTTTAACTCAGAAGACCTAAAGGTCTCAATCTGAGATCAGAGGTGCACACTCTGCTAATCACTGCAGAAAGAGCTATGATTTCACCAGGAAATTTCAGGTTCAAAGTACTTATAAATCACTTTAAAATTACTCCAGGTGAAATACAACAAACAGGCATGTTTCTAGTGACTTTTTGATGATTATTACTCCTTATTCACATACAACTATGAAGTCAGCCAAAGAGTATCTCCACCTACCTTATAAATTGTTCATGAAAAAAACAAAAAAAAAGAAGCAACCCCACAAAAACCCACAACACCGATTCCTCCCTTGTGATCTGTCTTCCCTTTCCTCTGAAAGAATACACTTCACTGTATTTACTGGATGAAGACCATCACTCTTCCCCGTGAGATGCAAAGTGATCAGGGTGGGGACTGAGATGTACAGCCATCTAACACAGTTGAAATGGCACAATAAGCTTCTCCTCAAGGTAATGTTGTAGTACTAAACTACCGTAACATCATAGTTTTGACACTCAAAAGGATGTCACTGAAATAGTGATTTTCAATCTTTGCCTCCCCAAAAAAATTCCAGTGAAATTGCAGACTTCTCTATAGTAAATGTAAGCTCGCTGACTTGGGCTCTTTTTTGTTCATTGTTTCTTAGAAGTAGCTCATGAACCTCTTGGAGCCAAAGAAAATGGTTTACAAATGAAAATCATGGCTGTAAAACAAACACTGGACCTTAGTTCTTAAAGATTGCATGCAAAGTATTTTCTATCTTATTCTCTGACTGAGATGATATTGTTATTTCAGCTTTAGCTTCCAGTTTGCTTTTCAAATGAAACCATTAACATTCTTTTTTTCCTCTACCTCTACCTGGAGTGGCTTGCACCTCACAAATCTTTTTCACCTCCCAGTTCAGACTGAACACACGTAAGGAAGCAAAATACTAGCTTGCAGGTGTCACTCCTCTGCTGTCTTATCTGATAGGGTACAGCGAGACTTCAATATCTTGTGAAACATCAGTAGCTTCCAAAATGAGCCCTGTCATGGTGACTCCAGTGAATGTGATGCAGAATTGTGAGCTGTAAGGCTTCTCTCTCAGCCCTGGAGGAGAAGGGCCCTGGGATTCTCCTACAGGAAAATCTCAGAATTTACCAGGCACTCTGGCAGTGCCATGCCACGCATGCAATGCCCAAGACCACGTGTGGAAAGATGGTGACATTTAAAGAACAGTAGGAGACAGTGGCTCAGTTTGAGAGAGACTGCAATGAAAACGTTGAATAGCAGAGATGTACTTATTCCCAGTGGTAAAAAAAATATATAACACAAGTATGTAGAAATCAGAGTGTTGCTGCATCCAAGGAACTGTAAAATGGAGCATTCAGATGAAATATATAGCTACAAAATGAAGTCAGGGCAGGGCAAGAAAAAGTCAAGGCTCTTATTTGAAGGGCAGATTCAGTAGAGGCTGGAAATTATAAGAAAGTTCCTGTAGGACAAGATGCCTAAAAGAATCACACATGCAGCCTCTCCTTAGCTGAGGGATTCCCACAAGGAATCCAGGAACTCCAGGGGACATAAGGTTCAAATTCTTCACTGGACTGGTGATGCATAAACTTCAGACAGTTTGTGTCAGTCTACCACCCCATCAAAACAGCAAAAGCCATTGGAAGAAAACCTAAAACCTGATAATGATTCTACTGCTTATGAATACATGTGTAGCGTATTAAATTTTCATTGGGGAGCTGGAATTTTTTCATTTTGGAGCATCTCATTGTTTTCCAATGAATAACACAATGATTTGCGTAACTGATGAAACAGTGGAGCCTCGCCAGAAGGTTCAATGAGTTTATCTATTTTCGTCTGGGAAAACTGCTGTCAATTTATACTGCAGCTCTCCAGGTTGAAAATGCATCATTCATCACGAGTGAGATCCTGATCTAGCTTTTGCTGTGTGTCAGTGCAGAGCTGTTATTTTGACTGTGGTGAAGCCACTGTGACACTGCGCTACTGGAAGGAAATTTAGACTCTATCCTCTTCTGTTTGCACAGATTTTTGTTTGCCTGTCTGTGCATGAACAAAAGCCTGAGCTTTTATTTTACCTTTGATTTTTTTTTAATAGATTAAAAGACTGCAAAGATATTATTGCCACAAGAGTGGTAATTTGATATTTTTCTTGTTGTTGAGTGAATGCACTTGAGTATTCACACAGCAAAAAAAGCCCTAACCAATTCCCCGTCCCTTTACAATGTTTTTGGAAAGTCTAAGGTACTCCTTTTAGCACTGAACTTCTCTTTACATGTCTAATTCTACATATAGCCAGTAGAGAAGAAGTCAGCTGGTACTTTTGAGACTAAAAGTCTAAGTAATTTTTTAGGATATTAGTCAATTACTTAAAGACAGGAAATAATTCTGAACTTCCTCCTTTCCTAAGCTCAAAACTGAGGTCATTACATTTTTTTTGTTCCACATCTTTTTGAAGAACCAGTTCCTAGCCATCCTCAGAAACAGGACACCAACACCAATGGTCTTAATCAAGTATGGTAAATTCTGTGGTTGTCTTCTTTCATGGGGTAAAATGGAAATGTGAACAATGAAGTGACAAAAGAAATGTGCTTTTTCTTTAGGAAAAAAAAAAACCATACTGGAAGAGGTTGTGCCTCTTTAATATCCATCCAGGGTAAACAAGGAGGATCCAAAAACTTCTGGAAAATTCTGGGCACAATCAAATAAATACGACTGCAATCCAAGAATGGAGATAAAAACCTTTGGCTAATGTTCAGTCACCATACTTTACCAAATTAATTAAATAGTTTCAAGACAGTCTGGCATGGCTCAAGGTTGATTAATACGGGCAAATTCAGCAAGGACTTAGCTCTGCTGAGCTTCCTATTGTGAAACCTAAAGAGTGATGTGCTTTCAGTGGAAGCACATCTGCTTTCCTGTTTGTCCTGAAGATGGCTTGCATTGAAGAGGCATATAACATCCTACTTGACCCCATTGACACCCAGATGCCCTGACCACAGCCAGGACTCATTCTGCAGTACTTCCCAGGCAAGTCTGAGATGAGGACATTTAAAGGGGATTACATCTTTATTGCTGTTGCTTCAAAGACAAACAAAAGCTGGCCTTTGCCATTGCAATTAAGTTGCATCAAACAAGTGGAATTTGAATTAATTTTTTTCTAGTCACCCTATTGCAAGTATTTTCATGAACTGATTTTTCTGGGTAAAACAGGTCTTCAGTTCCATCAAGTCCAGACAAGCAATTCAATGCTGCCTATAGATGAAGAAATATGGGTTACTGGCTTGTCTCTTCAAGACAGCAAGAAGGTAACATACCCACAAGATCTTGAGGAGGTCCACAAGGCTCTATTATCTTCATGGTGGGAATTTTTTCATTGAACTTGAAGGGCATAAATTTGTCTTTGAATTATAGTACTGTGAAGGGTTGAAAATGGGTGCAGTGTGTTTCACAGGGATTTCTTATTTTAGGGGACCTATGCTTTACAGCCATTTTTTTTCCATGCATTAAGTCAGTGACAGCCCTAGATCTTTGTGTCAGAGGTCTAACTTGCACTGATTTCAAACCTCTCAGATTCATGCCTGACAGTCATACCTTGGGGCGAGTTAGCCATTTCAGATAAGCATCCAAACCTTTGAATACTTCTCTGCATCAGAACTTAGCTCTAAGCCTTTTGAAGTTCACTCAGTGCTACTACAATATCTAATCCATTCATGAATATTCATCCAAGGTAACAGTAATTGTGATGATATTGTGTCACTTCTAAGTAATTAAAGGCTCTTCAGCAACACCTGTGAAACCTGCCTGACTCTTAAACTAAACATAGCTATCTTTTTTTATGTTTATATTTTATTATATCACAAATACCACCCTGGGAACATGGTCAAACAGATGATTTTGAGAGTTGCACTCTAAGGAAATGAGGAAAGCATAAAAACATTCTGCAGGGAAAAGTAAATTAGAAAGATTGGTTTCATTAGAAAGCACATAAGCTCTTGTGATCCATCTGTTGGCAATAGCTCTCCTTACTAAATAGACCTGGATGATCAGAGCATTGGAATTCGGAAAGCAGGAAATGTTAAAATGTGTACTGGAGGAAAGAAAAAAGCAAATGTAATGTAGGAAAACCTCTTGGAGGTAAAAGTTAGGCAGAAATTACAGATCCAAGTTCTTACAGTTGTCCCAGTGAGAAAATAGGATCTGCCCTGTGAAGAACAGGTGGCTTATTTTCAAGTCAGAGATGTCCTGAAATTGAAGAAAAAAAAAAAATCCAATGACAGACTGCTGAAGGACATGAGACATATTAATGCAGACCTTTTCCATCTTCGTGTATTTATGCTGCCATGTGTTCCTTCCACATCTTTCCTTGTCCACACCTGCAACAAACTGTTTCAGGAGGACCCTGTACTGATAGTTTCTCTGCCAAAGGGGCTCAGCCAGGCTCTCTGTTGCTTTTCTCTGACCCTTGGGTACTTTTGGTGAAATAGTGCTTTTAAAGAAGTTTATCCTCTCATGCAGTTGGCTCCCCTCAGAGGTAGCAACTCAAACTCCTTGCAATGAGTGGGCCACTGGCCAGCTTTGGGCTGGGCTTCTTCCCTGTCTGGCCTTTCGTATCCATCTCTCCCTTAGGAGAAGAAAATGAGGTCTCAGCTCACTTATTCCTGTTTTCAGAATACATTTCTTTCTGAATGCCACAAGCTGCTTTCTGATGACAGACAACATTACCGCTTCTATAAGCCTGAAATATCTCAGCAATATTCTCCATCCTTGTTACTATTCTCCATCCTTGTTACCAGCCAACCCTTTTCGCTTGGTTTTCAGCCACCACGGAGGCTGTTTCTAATTGTCTGGTTAGCTAGAGCTATGGGAGATAATGAGGCCATTTAGCAATCTTTCTGTGTTGCTACCCTGTGGGGCTTTTATATTGGCTTCACTCTCTGTTAGTCTTATTTCCTCTATCTGTAGGCCTCAAACCTGAAATTTCACAAATTTGTACAGTATGGTAGCTTGCTGAGAACTGCACAGATTCAAGACAAAAGAGGCACATTCTTCAGAACTAAAGTGAAAGCGTTAGAAGTCCCCATCCAGGGATAGTAAGGCTATTGGCTGGAAGACCTGAAAATCTACTGGGTTCCTTCAATTTACAATACATGAAATGGTGCTTTGGAAAACTTACTGCAATAAAAGTTATGGAAAGATAACTAGAGTGATGCCTACCATAAATCCTGAGGAATGTTTACATGGAGGCAAACAACACCACCTGGAACACAGAAGACTCATGCTAAGGCTTTTTAGATGCCTTTTCACTTGGCGTGGGGGAGAAGCAGACTGAAGAAATCAAAGTACGGAAAACAGGCAGAAGGGTATTAGGCTGGCATTTGTACATGCTCTGCAGGAATCTGGACGCCAAGTCTATCTGGATGTTTTAGAACTTTAATTAAGCTTAGATAAATTAAGCTTTAAGCTCTGTGAAAACACTTTTCTTAATATCCTTATGTTAGACTCAGTATAGAGTCTTAAAAAATAGGGGTTTCCAGATCTCCCAACATACAAAGCCAGCGCATTAGCTTTAAAGAGGGTAAAGTCCGTGATCCTTTCTATCCCCAGGCATTCGTGTTAGCCTGCCCCTACGTCTCTATCTTAAGCCTCTCCCAGCCATGAATGCTGGCACAGACAGAGGAAATGGCCACACAGATGCCCTTGTGCAAAGGAATCCAATCTGTTAGGGGTTTGTATGGAGGAACAGGGAAAGAGTCTTCTCTCTTCCACCTTGCAGAATACACACACACGCCAGCCCCAGACTGTCTTCAGGTTACTCCTTCTGCTTGTGGGTGACAAACAATTCATCATGGGCTCTTCTTGAGCCAAAAAAATGAAAAATCCACACAGGACATTATGCTGTACAATATGGATATGTACAATAACTGCTCTTAAATACCTGATTAGAAACACTAGGATTATGCATTTTAGCCCTCTCTTGGACTCTTGTCTGAAATGGATATCATGAAGATAACTTAATTAATATTTCACACTTCAGTAATATNATAAAAATAAACCAAAAACGCACTTCTGAACTAGTTCAGTGACATCTCTCTAACATGCTTGACATGCAAGTCACAGATCCATCTTTTAGATGATTAGATAACTGGATTCTTTTTCCCCTTTGATGTCTAGAAGCTTCTTGCTTCCATTTTGAGTCCTAGATACATAATGTATAGCTTCTTTACTTAGTTCAGTAGTGAGTTCTGAATTGCTTGCTAGTCTTCAATCAAATATGAGTCACGGACCAAGTCTGCCTTAGACACCCTGTAGAGCTTGAAGTATATAGTCCAGCTTAAAGCCAATGGGAATATTTCTGTTGACTTCAGTA
This sequence comes from Himantopus leucocephalus, assembly GCA_003993805.1. Lineage (NCBI taxonomy): Eukaryota > Metazoa > Chordata > Aves > Charadriiformes > Recurvirostridae > Himantopus > Himantopus leucocephalus. Next base: position 36,935,671 of record RSEF01000003.1, on the reverse strand, counting down.
AAAGCTTTCTGGTATTTCTTTTTTTTTTTCCTCCCCCTCCACAGACATATAAAACTTTAAGAAATATTACTGTATCCCTGACAAGCCTACATTAAACCCTTCAGTCTTGTATAGCTTTGCCAATATACTCAGGAGAAGTAATTACTTCCAAAGCACAAGCGGTGTTTTCAATTGTAATAGGTGCAATATTAACACCATTATGGTGTTATTTCAGCAGTCATGTATGTAACAGGACTATATGCATAGAGCATTTTTTCCTTCGGTATTTTTTTTTCATCTGAAACTTTTATTAAGCAACAAGCAGATGTTAAAAACAATAAAGAAAATTTGTTTCAATTGTTATTTTGAATTTCAAATGGTACAACTGAGTAGAACAATCCTGAGAATTGCTTATTTAATGCTGCATGATACAGAAATGACAAATAAAATTTGGTTTTACATGCAGACATGCACCTGCAAACCTTCCTGCAATGTAATCTGTCAGGCTTCAGAAAGCTGCAGCTCATGATAATGCACCAGTATGCCACATATTTAGTCCAGTGGCATACCTTTTTTAAGATTTTGTCCCTTCCAGTGTAGAGTGACATTTATTTTGGATTCAGTCTGCATGGTAAAAACTGGCAAAGCAGACCTGATTATTTGGCCAATCACTTCATTTTGTGCAGTTCTTTTCTTTCATTACACCTGACTGAATCAATTTTAAGATCCCTGACTACATTGCATATACTGTCTAACCGAATGCTGGATTAATTCTCATTTGTTCCTTGAAGGTACAGGCACAGAGCAGTTATACCGGGCTTTTATAAGATAAACCTGAGAATTATGGTTGTGGTTTGTCACTAAATACATTAAGGTACATTCTCTCTAATTAGAAGATACTTCCTTGGAGTCAGATTCATGCTGTCTACTCCATAGCAGTGTTATCATGGCACACCTATTGCTTGTCTAAACATGAATGTTTAATTTAGGAGCTTTACCTTCTCTGAGGTCAGTATGGGTTAGCTGTGCATTATGCAGAGCCAAACGTATTTCTTTTGCTTTTTTTTTCTGTTAAATCAAAGGCTGAACGTCTCAAATTGCTAGGAGATAAATCATTTACAAATAAACCTAAAGAAGTGAGTAGGCCTATCTCTTTTGCAAAATACACCTGCTGCATCTCAGTACATATGCAGAGCTTTAAATAGACCAACTTTAGAACTTACGTATAAGCTGATGTAGTGTGTTGTCACCAAATAAAGTCATATGCTATAGTTTTTTCATGAAAAAAAAAAAAAGCTTTTTCAACAAAACACAATTGTTGGGTTGAAAAATCCATTTAATATAAATATTTTACTGTAATCTATAATATTTAAGTTAATGTTTGAAGTAAATAAAAATAAAGTCATAAAACTATATAATGGGGTAATAGATAAAACACGCCTGTAAAACACAAGTACAGTCCTCCAGTTGAGGAAAAAAAAACCTGCTTCGTTTAGAAAGTGTTGATGTGGTTAGAAACTTCTGAAGTATCAGTTCTATCTCAAAGTGGTACTGTGAAATGCAATTTTTCCACTGTTTTAACAATTTGATCAAATGCACCATATTATTTTCTTCTTTAAGCATCCAGTTTGCAAGTTCTATTCATACCACTTGTTTTTAACACTGCCACTAGATTGTCTTTGGAGTTGCATTTGCAGGAGCAACTCACTGTATTTCCATATCACTGTCTTGAATGGTCTGAGGGTTGAGTGGTAGTGAAGTGATAAGTTAGGAAGAGAGTCCTCAATGACAGTTGTTCTGATACTAAAGTCTGTTAATGTGAGACTGTCAAAGCTATTATTTTATAATCATTCATTTTGTCCATCCATTCTCCATCCTATGTATCCTCTACAAAAATGGCAGGTAGAGAGGTTAAGATTCCAGCACATTCCATTAACAGGCTGCATAACAATGAGCTTTTATGACATCACCACAAATAGTCACAGAGTATCACCAAAATAAATAAAGAAAAAGATCATGGTTTTAGTTTGGATTTTTTTGTTTATATATTTTGATATTTTTTCCCTTTCATTTTGGTAGAAATTCTAACATCTTATTTCATCAGTACCTAGATTTGTTTAGTCTTAGCCTTCACCTGGCATTACATTAAGCATGGAAACGTAAAAGGAGCGACAGATTCATTGGGTGTTGACATACACTCAGTGGCGGCAGGCAAGTGGAGGATTCTATATTGTTGCTTATGTTAATCCAGGCTACTTTCCCTTTGGTGAAAAAATACTTCCATCTCAGTCACATGGAGCTGCCTTTTATTTTACAACCGTCACCTCGTATCCATGCATACTTTCATTCATTTTGCACCAATGATCTTGAAATCCCGTAGTCTATGACGTCATTTAATCAGTTTCTCTTTAATTTAACAGCATCCAAACTGAAAGCTGCTCTGTGGTAGAAATATCTTGAATTCTTTAGTCAATTCTAGTCACTCACTCAACAATATCAATTTAAATGGGAGATACGCCTGAGCAAGAACTGAACAAAAGCTGACTGGGAATTTAAGTATTCGTCCTGTGATATGTAGAAAGGTACTTTCAATTTCTCTGCACAAAGAATAGAGATTTAAGTATACAGTGAAATCACCTGTAAGGAGGAATTCTCTGTGATGAGAGATTCATATATTTGTAATATAATGCAGGGAATAAAGTAAACTACTTTCCTGCAGAGAATAGTTTTCCCTACATTTTTTTCTAATAATGAAACCATACACTGTGCCACCAGGCATTCCTCTTGTCACCATTAGCAACTGCTTATTTGACCTGGGCAGAATACAGTCACAGAGTTACTCTGGCAGTGCAGTATCTTTCTTAGGAAAATGACCCTTCTGTGATACACAGTCTCAAAAGAGATGAAGGAAATTAATTTGACATAGTAGCATTTTGAAGTATTTGATGTCATATGTATAGATGATGAGCTAGTCTAATATTTCCACAAATAGGATTAAACAATATATTGTTAGATGTGTTTTTAAATACAAGGCAGTTGATAAGTAAAATAAAATGGAAATCTTTGTGTAGTCAATTAGATTTTTTGGCAAAAGTTGTTTTATGGTATTCTTTTTTTTTCCCCTACAAAACCTACACTTTTTATCTGTTTGTCTTGCTGGGCAAACTTTATACAATGGTGCCCAAAAGAGATCACATATACTGCAAGAACTCCAGGGGAAATAGATGAAGGTTTTTATTTTATTTAAATATTAAAAATATTTAAAACTCCATCTTATCAAGCGTCCTTCAGGTGGATTACTGTAAATTTTTGGTGGTAGTAGTAAATTTATTTTCCTGATTTGCAGCTGTGCCGCAGTTCTTATTTCTGTATCACCAGCCATTCTAATATACCTAATAATTGGATTGACGTGTTGCAAGTTAGGCAAATATTCTTTCAAATTCTAAAGAAGGGCAAAGAAACGTACAAAGGGTAGGAATTATACTAGCATCAATAACAGATGAAGGATTTAGTCTGATGGAATTTTAACAAGTAACAGGTTATTGTGCTAGGATGCATTAAAAAGCAATAGAAAACTATCTCAGTTGTATACCCAAGCATTTTCTGGACATGGCTGATCAATGTGCAAATGTTGCAGATAATACAAATTTCAGGGGTGTGGGCCCTCTGATGGCATAAAAAAGGCAGGCATGGCAGAACAATGTTCGCTTTCTTATAGTAACATGTTTAGGCATGTATATAGGCATTTGTTACAATTCAAAATACCTAAGAAAACATTTTTTATGTTTTCTGTTTTGATTTGATAGCTTTTTATATCATCTTCATACTACTTTTATACATATGAAAGGCAAAATTCAGAAAAAAAAGATAAGCTGAACAGAACAAAATCTTTGAACAAATGAAAACATTCTTCATTTTTACAGCAATATTTTAGTTTTTCAAGCTCCTTGAAAGCAAATTTAAACAAAATATGAAGAACATAAAACTGTTGCTGTATTTCATAATCTTTACAAGAGAAAGTTTCATATTTCTTGAAAAAAATTTATTATCTTTCTACACAACTTTCTTTCAGCTGCTTTTTTCTTTTGAATAAGCTTTCTAATCAGACATTTTTGTCAATAATAAAAGTGATTAAATGAAACATATCTGAAGTAATTTTCTCCTTTAAGACTATTACATCCACCTTTTCCTGATAGAAAGAAAATCATTCCTACAAGATACTTCACTTATTTACATACACCTCTTGGTATCATTTCTATTTTCTGGTTCCATTAGATTTTTAAGTAACCTACTTTTATTTCTATCTAACCCAAGGGTGAAGCATAAAAATGTTTCATTGTATACAACTAATAATTTCATATATTTGTGAATATAATAAAAATGTATATATGTGCTCAAATGATGCACTTTTTAAACACTAATTTCAGTGTTTGAAAACCATTCAGTGAAAAATCAAATTTCAGAAAAAAAGTTTTCTTAAACAAAAAGATGAAACATCTGGAGATTCTTTAGCAACACAAACACTCTGATAAATTAATCTCATACCATTGAAATGAAACATTTCACAAGAGAATTGTGATAATACAATATTTTTAAGTAAAGAAAAATAATGTCATTAAAATAAAATCTGTTAACTCACTGGTGGATTTTCTTTTGGGAACATATGCATCCTTTGATATATAACTCTTGCTTGTATTTGTAAGGTAATATTCCATCACTTCAAGATGCATTGCTTCCAGCTAGTAGCTCACAGACATTTTTGCAGGTATCTTCAGGTGTGTACCCAATTAGCAGCCTGCAGGGACACTGCCTATCACTCATCAATCAAGCAGAATCTGTATACAGTAAACATAAGTAAATGCTGAAACTGCCTAGGCAGAATTTAGGTTCAGATGAAAAAAAGATATGAAATTGTGATGAAATATGGATTGCACCACTTCTGAAAAACTTTGTCAAAGACCCTAAAGTATTATTAACTTTGGGTTCATATATACATCTGAGCATTTAAGGCCATTTTGTCTTCTATTTCTGTACATAAAGTAGGGGAAATATTTGTCATATAATAATTTCTTTGCCTAATTTTTAAAAGCTTTTCTCCATGTATTTGTTCAGCCTTAATTTTTAGCTGTAAATCACCTTAATTTTCTAGTAAAAATAGTCATTTCATATATCTGAAATTCTGGTACATTCTTCAAGAAAATAGGTTTTAATATTTACATATTATGGGTGCTACAAAACACTTTTCCAGCAAATTAAATCAACCGCCTAATAAATCCAGATTGCCCTATTTGTCATAGCTGCTGTTCATCCCATTAAGAATTTTTCATCTCCACTGTGGAGCAAATTACTCTTTGATTTGGACACAGCTGTTTCCTTTCATGAGTTTAGTTGGTACCGTAAGGCCTTTGCTTCTAGCTCTGTGTAGTGGGCTTCTGAATCTGACTGGTGAACCTGGAAATAGGACTAGCTAATTGAACCTATGAGTCTGTTGTAGATTGGGAGAAAGTGAAGAGAAGCAGAGTTCTTTGACTGGTGTGGGTGATTTTTCTCATGCTTACAGATTTTTGAAACATAGTGACAGATGTGAATTAGTGTCAATGTTACTGCACCGGCAAATGTTCTGGGGGATGCCTTAAAAATCCTTTGGTGCAAGCATGCGTTCTGTTCTGCCTTTGACTGGGAGGGTGAGGGAGTGAAGTGCACTGAAGACAAGATGTTGGAAGTTGCTTTATCTCCATTTGTATAGAAATGAAGATATCTATCTCCATTTTCACCTCTGATTTACATCCATCAGTGTTCTTGTACAATTAGTTTGGTTGCCAAAGTGGACCTGTGGTTTTTTTGAGAAACCTACTGATGGCTTAGAAATACTGATATTAAGGGAAATATGGATCCCGTGGTGCGCTGCTGTCCTTCAGACTTTCTATTAGCAATTTCCTGTTCAGTCATTCAGAAAGTCATGGATGTGGAAAGTACTACATGTGCAGTTCAAGGTTATTCTCCTAAAAAGCCAGTAAGAAGTTAGGGAACTACTCCAAAGATCTGCTTTACGTGGATGAACACAAGAGGGTGAAACATTGAAGTTCTGAGTCAAGAGGTCTATGTATGGGAAGATCATCCAAGAAATAACTTTTTATTTCCATTGCCAGAGATACTAGGGGTGTGTGTGGGGGAGTTGGTGGATATTCACATGGAGGCATTTCCTTATGTCCTGCTTCCAGAAACTTATTAAAAAGTTGCTTATAAAATTATCTACCTCAGACTTACTCTTTGGGAAATGTTCATCAAAAGGCAGTTGCTATGGCACTAACAATAATGGCAGTGCTGTTGTTCTGAAACTGGTGGGGGGGGGGTGTTTGTACGACTCAGCATAGTTACTTTTAGACTTCAGGTATGTTCTTAAGAAATACTGGAATTTTATTGGAATGTGAGATTGCATTTTGAAAGTATCCTTTATGTTTTGCTGCAGTTGCTGATAGTGAAAAGGCATAAGTGGTTTGCAGGAGGAAATAGGCACTCTTTGAAACTGACTTAAATATTTACTTGCGTTAAAATTCATACATGGGAAGATGCAGAGGTGTTAATAAACACGCTAAAATCTTGCTGTGGTGATAGCCTTGATCACTCTTCAATACATCTGATAATTGTACCCTCATCTAATATGTCTGTGATGTTCTTTGTTTTTTTACTTTATGTCTTTTATTTTAATGTAAATGCTATTCTACATTATTCTGTAAAAATACACGCTTCTGTAAAGTGTAAAAAAATACTTCTGTACATGTGCTCTTAAGAAAGGGAACAGTCAGGACATAAACAGCTACGGGAGAACTTCTATTGGAGTGTCAGAGCTCTGTGACACAGAAGTCTATGTACAACAAGTACAGTTTTTGTTTGTTGAGATGTTTTTTTGTTTTCCACAGGGGAGAAGGAAGAGGAAAGATGCCAAAGAAAATAAAACAGGGGAAGCAACTGGAGAGTTATTAAAGTTAATTGAAACTCCACAATATTTATACAAAAGAAAAATGTCAGATACTCAACAGCTATAAATCAGCATAATTTTGTGACATAAATAAATTACACTGATTACAGTGTGTACAGAAAGTTTTATCTCCCATTGTTATCGTGAAAAAGGTGTTCATTTAGGGGTGGGAGCATACTCTAAAAGATGTCTTTCGTCAGGCGATATACCTCAGCAAAACTTCTTTGGAGGCAGTAAATCTCCCGGGGAACTAAAAATAATCCTGTAAGTTGCAGTAGTTCTGTTCTCTGAAGTCCCTGAAGAGGTTAATCATCATGAACAATTTCACACATCATTGCCAAATGAGAGCGACATGCCGTATTGTAACTATATGCAGTGCTGGAAGCAAACAAAAATCAAAAGACTGGCACTCCTGTCAGACATAGAGAAGAAGATACACCACTTCTGAGTATTTTTTCCATAGTAACAGAACTTACTTTTCCTTCATTATTGTAGATTTTACCTTAAAGAAGTACATAAATACTGGAAGTCTGATTTTAAGAAGAACAATTATTTATTCTTGGTCACGGTCCCCGGAACCACACTTCTACTCACTTAGACTAGTTTTAAGTTCATGTAACTCACAGACTTCAGTGTGGTACCTTACAATTTATTACCTGGTGATTAAGTGAAGAAATGGGCTTTCAGTGTGCCTGCGAATAGCTCACGCTGACTTCAGTGGGAATTTTGTTTTGCAGAATAAGACCCTGAATCTAGAGGGGTAGATGCAGCAGGCATCTTCTGTGAGGCCCTTGGGTGCCCCCAGGAGCTAAGGGTGCCCGGAGCTCTTCAGGATCAGCCCAGCACGTCGCAGGGCTGTGTTCTGACACTGATGAGCAAAGTTTCCTCAGCACTGGTACCAAGAGGCCTCGCTATTTGAAACCATGAAAAGAAAAATGTCAGATACTCAACAGCTATAAATCAGCATAATTTTGTGACATAAATAAATTACACTGATTACAGTATGTACAGAAAGTTTTATCTCCCATTGTTATCGTGAAAAAGATGTTGCTGAGCAGCGAAGCAGTATGGCATCAGAGATTTTACTGTGAATATTAAAGAAATCTAATGAGCGTCAACCTGGGATAATTTGTTTATTTGTTTAACAAAAGACAGCAAGACAAGAAGATTGTATCACAGAAGGGAAAAATACTTTCTTAAAACCAAATAGAATTTTCTTGTGATTATTTAGTGGTCTATTTTATGCCTATGACAGCCTTCAAAAATTAACTGATGCCTCCAAGCATTCAAGTAATAGTGCTCTCAAAGCTGCACTAGCCGCATAACTCATTGAAATCCATCGGGGATCCTTAACACAAACAGAACCCTGGAAAATGTTGTGGTCAGCATCAGCGCACCAAAAACTGCAGTAAAAATGGACAGAATTTATGGTAGAGAGTGTTTCAGCTTACAGTTAGCTATTAGATGGGATTGTTCACATTGCCTTCTCAGTGCAGCATAATAAAAGTCAGCATTTTATTTACATCTGTATGAGAGGAATATCATTTGGGGAGCAGTTTGTTAAATAGCTGTAAATAGCGTTTTTACTACTCCCTTTGCATTGCTCTATATCACTTTGTTTTGCTGGAAAATAGTGAGCCTGTGCAGCTCTGCTGCCTCCTGCCCCCATGACTGCAGAATCTCTCCTGTGATGTTTGGGAGAAGACGGAGCAGCAGGGCTCTCTGTGCTTCTGACGCATTTCTCTTCACATTGACATCTCAGTTCCTAAGACAGCTAGAGAAGTAAACAGCTGCTGAATACTTTCTTCCATATTACTCCTGCTGCTTTTTTTGCTACTCAGGATCCCCAGTAGCCAAGCATACATGAACTCTTGAGGCCCAAATGTATCTTATCGCTTGATTTTCTGTTTCTCTCCACCTTTTCAGATGAGTTTTATGGCTGTATTCCGCATATGCACTATTTGCCTTTCTTCCTGTCGTTCTTCATTCTACTTCAAATTACACATCCTTTCAGACTCTGTGTTACACATCTCTTTTCTCTGATGTTCCCATTGCTATACCCAATCTCTGAGCAGGCTGCTTTTCAGCACAGCATGCAATTTATCACACGTACACACGCACGCACACATACATGGACACACAGATTGCCTCCCCCCCCGCCCCCGAAAAAAGAAACAGAAGGTGGAATGAAATCTATCCCTTTGGCAGTAGACTTCACCAAACAAAGTATTAGTAGCAGCAGCCTGGTCCAGCCACCGGGTTGTCTGTCCACATTAACTCTACAACCATGCAAAGGGACTTGGGAGTAACTTGACATCAAAAATAATCCCCCCTAAATTTAGTTTAGGGTACTAAATACATATATATATATTCTTAGATATACAGTCATTCCCATGTCTTTTGGCTTCAGATGGGAATGATAATAATGATGGCACAGCTGAGATGCGCCACCCTTACACCCTCAGAGATTCCTCTGTCAACAGTGTGCCAGCTTTGCCCGAACATCTTTTTCCTCTGTCACATTGCTTTGCTGCAGTCTCCAGTTTTCGTATTGGTCTCCTGAGCTGTGCAGTAATGAAAACCTAGTGTAGTTTATAACAACAAGTATAAATTTTATTTATTACTAAGTACTGTATTATAAGACTGCCTGGAGGTCATAACCAATGTCATATCCCGTTGTGCCATGGACTATACAAATCCCTAATAAAATGCACTCATTGACCCTGAGATTATAAATAAACAAGGTACAGTGTGAAAGAAGGAAAGATAAGTCAGCTTTATTTTACAGGCAAAGAACTGAGAAATTAAGTGGCTTACCAAGGTAGAAAGATCATCCATAGTGAAGTTTGGATTTGAAGAAAGTGTCAGAGAAGATGCTTTTCTTCTTGTGGACATGTCAAATATGTTTGAATATTTTGTTTTTGTAAAGAGAAAAAAAAAATTGAATGACAGGATATGAAAAGAAATGTATATATATATATTACAGTAACAGAAAACAAAGTAAATGTATATAAGTTTCTAAGTAAACAAAAGCTTAATTTGTTAGCTGCTGTACTCAAAATGCCAGAGAAATACACTCCTCTGAGCTTCTGAGACAAGATTTTGAAAACTTACAATGCTTTTTAGAGCAGGACAAATCTCAGGTATTTCCAAATTTGGTAAAGGGCACTCTGTATTTTCGGTTTTGCTTGAGTTCAACTTGGATAGGGAGGATTGACTAATTATCCTTAAACAAATTGAAAGGGTTAGTTAAGATATAACTGTTAAGATATAGCTGTGCCACCTCAACGCCTCTCTGCACCTACATCATGCATAGGCGGCACATCATGCCATGTATGTCAAATGCATAACCACGTCTGCTAAACATACGTGTATTATGAGGTCAGATATGGAATTGGGAATCAGTACCAGAATTGTACTAGAAGATAAAACGTCAACGTTTTGCAGAAACCAATGGATATACAAATAGCAAACAGAAATAGGAGCATAAACAAGAGCAGATGCCATGTTTTTCCTTGAATGACAATGGGGAGCCTCCACCCTCTCTTGTCATTTTTCAAGCTGACAGGGAGGACTGACGCCAGCTGGATCAGATGCCATCCAGAATTACCAACCAGAAACCGGAACCGATACAGCTGCACAGACTTCACCGAAGACAAGCAAGCCAATAAGGGTATGAAGGAAACATCAGGCAAAGCTGCTGCTCTAGGACTGTCTCACCCAAATGTACACGACTGTAATTGCTGGGCGGGGGGTGGGTGGGGGTAGCTTTCTGCCTGTACAACTGTACCCTGTAATAGCTGCATTGCTAAAATGAATTACAGGTGCAGATGACAAAAACTTGCAACCAAGAGCCCCTGACACCAATCATGGGCAAATATTTGTGGGAAAGTTTTCATATTTATGACAGGAATTCAGCTTAGTCTCTGCCTCATCTGTGGGGCAGCCGTGCTTTGTCTTGCACTCCTTACTTCTAGAGGATTTGGAAAAGGCCTTCTGGAGTACACTGTGGCTCATATGTGTGGAGTTTCTGCCCATACAAGTCAGTGAGTGGTGGAAGGTGACATGGATACCTATGCCCCCTCCCACACCAAAACAATTGACTATCCAGACCTCAGATTTGAGAAACACTCCCAAATCCCACAGGATATCCACCGCTTAATGTTCTTTATAGAGATGTAATTCGCTCAGTGGAAACTGCTCTGACAAAGGGAAAAAACTGGTTTTGAAAATGTAATTTTAAGATGCTCCACAAATAGCAGCTATACCTGAGCACCGACGTGGAACCAGCAGTGGTCCCAGGACACTCCTCCTCAGCTCCGCAGGGCTGGGGACGGAGGCGAAGAGAATAACATGCTTAAGCACGTGCAAGGTATGGATTATAAATGATCTGTGGGATTTGTTTTTCCAGACATGCATTGTTCCATAAAATTGTTCCATAAAGTTTTCACTGAGCACAGGAAACTCTAGCATCAAGACATTCCATATTTCATTCCCTGCCAGCTGAGGAGCTCTGACAAGGGTTCCGGTTACAATCACTTACACCCATTACACTTACCCTGCCATCACTTACACCCATTGAGAACTATTAAGTTTAATGGGACTGTACAAGTGTAACTGAGGTCAGAATTTGGCCATATTTATTTTCCACATACGTCCACAGTTATAGCCCGTAACTCTGGGAAAACCAGGTTTAAAACAAAAATGAAAGATTTTGCTTTCCTATAAAAATGCTAATTTGGCTACATGGCTTGGATGTAGTTGTTTAGTCTCCTTATTTTTACTCTTCATCTTCAAAATCAATAAATGACAGTTCTGAGGGACAGAAGCTGGAGTTTATTAAGCTTTTCTGTAAGGGTGAGAAGTCAGCCAACCTAAGGCTTCTCTCCCTTGTACTACAAAAAGTTAGTGCCCATGTTAAATGTCGTGTAAATGCAAACACCCTCTAGCCAAATGCAAGGTGAAAGACAATGGTTCTATTTATTTATTCAGGATCTTGCCAAATTTAATTTTTTTTTTCTTAAAAAGGTTCAGGCCTTAAGAACACCGTCAACTAAGGATTGATTGATTGACGATGTGTGTCCATGGTTTGCTATCTGTATTTTAAGAGCTATAAATCAATGTAATATCCTCTTATAAATCAATATAATATCCTCTTACACAGTCTGATTTCCTCATTAAAGAAACCAGCTAGCTTTGTTTACTTTGTTCAGTGCTATGTTTGTTAAAGCATTTGGAATCTTCTTTTACAACCGCAGTAAATTAAAAACAAAACTCTTGTACTTTAACATTTCTCTTCTGGGACTGGGCATATTGCAGCAGTTTTGTGCATTTAATAACTGCATCTTTACCCTTTTCTGTCATACACAGAAAATCACTGACAGGACAATTTTCTTCATAACTCTGTGCCTTATCTGAATCAGAATGGAAAAGAAAATCTAGTGCAAAATTTCCCAAATTATTAGACAAAACCGGTTTTGCAAACTTGCCTTAGTCACTTGGAAACATGAAAATAGTTGATCTTAGGTTCTAGCAGATGGTATTCGCAAAGCCTAAATGAATTTGAAATAACTCACAGAAATGTGTCATAATAAATTTTGCTACTGAATAATATTCCCCCATGACAGGTCAAAAAGTGGTCTGGAAATGAGTTAGTTTTGACAAAACACCAGTACAAATGAGGCAGAGTTCTGTGGTAACAGTGTGAGTGATGGCACTGCCCAGAGACACCTTCTGCGATTTTCTCTTTTGTCTTGAATTTATGTATTAAAATATATTTATGACAGGAAACGAATATGTTTCCACCACCTGGGCCTTTAAAAATATTCCCAGTTGGAGAAAAAAATGCTAATCATGCTGCCTTGTACTTAGGGCTCCCATGGAAGCTAGCCGTGGAAGCAAAAAACTGAGGGGCAACGTCAACTCACTGATGAAAGATGAAAACCACCAAGCTTCAGGGAACCAAGAAAAAGAGTGATGAAATCATATGGACACAGTGAATGCTTTGTTATCTCAAGTGATGAGACAGTGAAAAGGTTGATGGTTGAATAAAAGTGGACCAATACATAATTATATTGATTTGACTCTTCCTTCTTATTGTTTTAACATTACTTTCCACAGGGACCTTTTTTCTGCCAAGATTTTTAAGCAGATAGACTTTGGGTTATAAGAAGCCTGAAGCAATGAATATTCGAAGTCATGAGCCATATTTTCACCAGTCTGATTTTTCACTTGTACTGCAGTCACAGTATGTTTTATGATATAATATGGGTATGATGTTGCAAATACTGTGAACAAACTATTTACCCAAGCAAGCTAAGTTGCTGAATGTTTGGGGTTTTCTTCTTCTATTTACAAGATGATTTTAAAATTGGTTTGATGATCTGTTTGTGACTGAGAGTTAGCAATAATGAAAGCACCAAAATATATCCTCAGCCAGCAGTTAAGGTTATGACCTTCGGAAAAAATTATGTTAAATTCTAAGTATTCCCCCATCTCTTCTACCTTACAAGTAGATCCCTTCCACTTACAGGTGATGATGAAGAACTTGCAAGTATAGCAAATCCCCATTTTGTTTATTCATTCTTTGGAACATCCAAAGAGATGGCACACTGGATTTATCTGTGAAAAGTTGTTTACTGTCTGTAAATCCTCACACTGAGTTTGGCAGACTCAATTTGGTTGACTCTACAAAGCCATTGGTACCTTGCTGAAAAGCCTAGNCTGGATTTATCTGTGAAAAGTTGTTTACTGTCTGTAAATCCTCAAACTGAGTTTGGCAGACTCAGTTTGGTTGACTCTACCAAGCCATTGGTACCTTGCTGAAAAGCCTAGGCATTTTCTGCTCAAACAAAAACTATATTAGCACCTCTGTTCATTTCTGTTACCTACTTGTACGCTCTCTTTTGCTGCTGCCACCTTCTTTTTGAGATAGACTGACAACCTCTGATGCTGTCCTCCTGAATCCTCTTCTGGCCTTGAAGAACGAGTGCTGCCAGAGTGGGGCAAACGGCTTGGCAGCACAACCTACTAACGTCAATGGCTTAATGATCAAATTTAACTTTATGTGGGAACCTTGTAATTTATACTTCTGAACCTATGAAAAACATGCATGCTTCAGAAAGCTAACTCCAAAGGAAAGAGCAGAAAAAAAATCACCACAAAAATCTAAAAGCATTTTAAATTTTATCTAAAGTTAATTATGGCAACATGACTCAGCAACACATTAATTTTCAGTCTAATGAGAATACATATATGCAGGGTTTGTTAATTACTAGGTTCTAATAAAACTTCTCCCTAATCTTTGCTTCTTGTTGGCTGTCTAAATGAAGAGCTCTGCTGCAAAAGCAGCTGGGATGTCCTTTGACCTCTGAGGACATCAAAATGAAAGCTGTATCTCTGAAAGGTTAACTAGTCAGTGAAAGTACAAGCCCCTTTCATTTTTTTTAATACACTTTACATAGCCCGAGATTAAACCTCTTTTGAGTCCATTAATCAATCATAAGTCATTACTAATTAAGGGTTAGGCATACCAACAACAGTTCTGACAGCTGATATGCTAAAGGTAATTAAATTGTTCCAATTATTTTTTAACATTAAATTCATTCTCATATGACGTACCTAGAATACCTTTTTATCAGGGCTTGTGATACTAAAGAGTTTGCTTTTTGTTAAGGAGAGGGAAAAATTAGAGTCTACTTTGAGCTTAATCAAATTATATCTTAGTTAATTTTTTCTTCAGTTTTTATATATTCTGTTTTGAAGCCCCTCTGTAACTGGACAATTATTCTGAGGAAAGTTGATTACAAAGGAGAGGAACTCAGTGCTACAAAGTGTTATTTTTGCATGTCTATAACAGAAAATCATCTAGTNTTCAGTTTTTATATATTCTGTTTTGAAGCCCCTCTGTAACTGGAGAATTATTCTGAGGAAAGTTGATTACAAAGTGTTATTTTTGCATGTCTGTAACAGAAAATCATCTAGCAGTAGAATATCCCAGCAATAGGAAGGTGAGTAGGGAGGCCCCTAAAAGTTAAGGGCTTGTATTTTACTTCCTAAACGGGGATACTTATAGTAGCTTGGTTGGGGTTAGTAATTCTATAAGAGGTTAGGTTCAAATTACAAAAACTTCATCAAAATTCTGTACTTTACATAAGCTTGGGGAATTTGTTTGATCTCATTATATAATTCAAGAAGCCAAATGTGAAAATTATTTTTCATACCCCACAACTCTTGAAGTTGTTCGGATACAGAGTTTTGGCTAGTGTTATGTTTTGCTAGTGTAGGATTAAAATCAGAAATTGTTATGTACTTGAAGGTTAGTTGTAGAGTAAAAGTCTGTAACAGACAGATGGAGCAGATGAAATGACAATCTTTCCTATTTTCTGTCCCCTACAATACATCAGAAGAGGGGAGGGGAGGGGAGGGGA
>RSEF01000003.1:36886439-36920184 GCA_003993805.1 Himantopus leucocephalus | reverse complement strand
TTTGGCAGGGGGATTGGACTAGATGATCTCTGAAGGTCCCTTCTAACCCCGAACATTCCGTGATTCTGTGTGATTCTGTAAGTGGCTTGCACACTCAGACAGCTGCACCAGTGGTCTTGCACATAAACGGCATTTTATATGAAAGTAGTAGTTAGGCATCTGAAAACCCTGTTTCCCATCATGCCTCAAATTTATTGGTTAACCATGTCTTCAAAACAAATTAGGCAAACATGGTTTCCACTGCACAGATATGTTCACAAAAATGAAGGGTGGGTCACAGACTAGTTGAAAATTTGATCCATATCCTCTTTATGATCCCTTATAGCAGAGAAGAAACCTATGTTCCATTTTAAGAGATGGCGGAAGCAGAGGATAAGCAGAAGTGTACAAGATGTCTCTTTAGGCTATTTCTTCAGATCTGTTTTTTTCTTGATAAAGTTTTTACAGAGATTAATTAATTCAGGGCATAGTTTATTCTCCTACTATATTTATAGGCGCAAAATAAGTGCCTAAACCAAAGACGGGGTTTAGGTAGCTAGGGCTCATGAACCCTCCTCCAGGAAAAAAACCAGAAGCTCCTGTAATTCTGCTGCAGGTCACTAGGTGGGGAGCGACAACCCGGGAACAGAGACCCTCGGGGACGGAGATCGCTAAGACACCCGAAGTAACAGAAAACACAATTCCCTTTTCTCTCAGACCGTTCTTGGCGTGCCCGGGCAGCGCTGCAGCTGGGCCTGTGGGCCACCAGTGGCCAGGCAAACCCCACCTCGTCCCTCACTAGCTCCCACTTCCACGGTCTGCTTAGGAGAAGGAGCTCCACAGCTTCTTGAATGCTTCCTCCTAAGACAGATGACATTGGTTTTGTGATGATTAACTTACTAATCCTGTAATTCTACATTACACATCCACCTAATATGTTCCTCAATGATCTAGGTAGTATCTTCTCTTTCCTTTTTTATCCTCCTGTCTTTTTTTTTTTTTTTTTNTTTTTTTTTTTTTTAAATATATTTAACATACTTGCTCTGTTAAATTGATCCAGCAGGACTTGAGTCACTGACCAGTCACTGGAAAGCCTTAGTTAGCCTCATTTTTCTCCTCTCAGTGATTCTTTCTTTAAGGACTTTACCACCTCTGTCCTTTGCCCTTCGTACAGCTCTGGTAGCAGGATCTTGAGTTTTACGGGGAAAAGATATTTTAAATTAGAAGCCTCAGTGTTAAATGGCAAGTGTCTGAGCCTTTTTCTTTCTGAATGCAAATGATGACAGATATGGAATACCAACTTTCTTGTCTCCTTTGTCTTCCCCTGGGAAATGCCTTTCTTTCAGGCATTACTGAAGATATGGCTCTAAGGGTTATAGGAGTCCGTTTAGGAAATAAAAACAGAGACAAGACCACAAGTCATGGTGGACAGTCTCTGGCAGTAATGACTGGTTTCTTGTATCCGAGCCAGACCTTTACATTGCAAAGTCCCTGTATTTTAAATAACTCCAAAGCTGAAGGCCCATTAAAGCTCTCCTGCCTCATGTCCCTCGCCTCCTCCTGCCCCATCTCCAGATCTGAACTGATGCTTTCCCAGATGTGCCTGGGCTTTCCTAGAACTTCGGCCAGACTTGAACAACCATAGGGACAGCATTCACACCACAGCAGCTTTAGGAACGTAAGATTGGTACCTACACCAGCAAGAGCCTGAGCTCTCTCTGCACCCGCAGGGGAAAGGGCAGGGTCCTGCCAAGGAGGATTTGCAGCAGGACTACCCCAGCTTCTGAGCCAATCAAGTCTGGAGCATGATTAACCCCCTATCTAGTTCCACAGGAGCTTGTTCTTCTTTCTTAACAAGGTTTCCATGGGATTTAGTTTCATCACTATTACCCTTATGAAGGACATTTCAGAATTATTCAGTGTCTTCCCTGACAGTTTACCAAATCATTTGTGTCAAGCTTAAAATGAAGGTCCATGTTTTTAATAACATGATGTCTCTTCCGTCACTCTGTCAAGGAATTCTGCATCTCTAGGTAATTTTCTGATAGAGGCTTTCATGCAATACCATTATTCACAATTAACAGAAAAAAAAAATACTGCATTTTTTGTAAAAGCAAAACTCAACAGCTTATGGCTGAAAGTTGACATCAGTAAGATTGAAGTGGAAATATTGGAAAAATTTTGACTATCACGATAACTAGCCATCTGAATATGTTGTCAAACAAATTCTGATTTTTTTTTTCTGCATTTTTATTTATTTTTCTGTCTTCTGCATTTATACTGCATTCATTTTTCTCTCTCATGTTTGATTTCCCTCTTCATCATAGCATATGAAGTTGAAGGCTTATTTGGTTTATCATATAAACTAAAATTTACCTAAACATTTTATGATCTGAGATCCTCTGATTTTTCTGGTGCTATTACTCTTAAAACTCTCAGTTTTGGTTGTACAAGTTGCACATGTCAGAGAAGTTGTGGCAGCCCTGTCCCTGGAGGTGTTCAAGGCCAGGCTGGATGGGGCTTTGAGCAACCTGGTCTAGTGGGAGGTGTCCCTGCCCATGGCAGGGGGGTTGGAACTAGAAGATCTTTAAGGTCCCTTCCAACTCAAACCATTTTATGAGTCTATGATTAAGTTCCAGAAAATAGCTATATGTTTTTGCAGTATATTAGTCCCAGTCTAGTGACTTCCTTGTAAAGCTTATGAAAAATGGTGTGGTCTATTCACATCTAAGATAATTCTTCAATGGATCAGACTTGAGTTATACCTGTAGATTAGCAGGTGGTCTAGACAGGCTACCACCTAGCCGCTTCTCTTCCCATAAGCATCAAGTAAAGGGTTAACCCAGGGCAGGAGTGATTATATTAGATTCTGTGCTTTGTTGTGCAAGTCAGAATAGGAAATTGTAATAGCTTCTTCTTAAACACTGTTACTGCTATTAACTTACTTCACTCTAGGTAATATACTCCCTGGCCTCTGCTTTCACAGCAG
Source organism: Himantopus leucocephalus (assembly GCA_003993805.1). Taxonomy (NCBI): domain Eukaryota; kingdom Metazoa; phylum Chordata; class Aves; order Charadriiformes; family Recurvirostridae; genus Himantopus; species Himantopus leucocephalus. The sequence goes on along the minus strand of RSEF01000003.1, from coordinate 36,917,216 downwards.
GCGCACACCTCTCCTTGTTGTTACACCTGATTTATGGAAAATGTCAAAGCCCCCTCAAAAGCCCCTGAAAGTCACCCCAGCAATTCAATCAAGTGACTCACAAGCAATATCAGCAAAGACCATTGCCTACCTTGGTGACCCACACTGACTTTAAGCTCCCTTAGACAGTGTCTGCATTGCTCTGTGCTCACAAGCTGTAAGCTTTGTAACGTCAGGTGCCCTCTTCTGTTCAGCTGTTCTATGGATATAGATGCTGAGCAAGGATAGCCATTTTCCATGACTTGGGCTGTTACAAACTATGGAGCACCTCAGAGATGCCTGACAAATAACAATAAATGATCAGAAGAGAATGCAGGATGACCACATCCAGGACAAAAGCTTTCATTTGAAACACAGAAAGAACTTCAATACATCCAGCTTCTCAGCTGGATAAGAAAACTCATTTTCAATTCAGTTTCATAAACCCACAACTTTGTCTAATAGGTGCAATGCCAACTTGTTCAGTCATCAAATTAATTACTGCTATCTGCTCCATGTGGTTTATTTTTAACGTTTTGTGCAATGACGTCAAGAGGCCCTGGATAGGTCTAAGGACCCACCCTAGAGCTCAGTGCTATATACAGATGTGAATAGATTATATCTGAGCTTGAGTTCTCCCCACCCCCAGAAACGGGGATTCTAAGAGAGCCCTGGTTGTGGAGAGCAAAGTGTCTTTCCCAGGAGCACAGACAAGGATGGACCAGAGTTGGAAGTTGGACACAAATATCTTGCCTTACCTGGGAGGGCCAAGTCTGCTCTGCCTTCTGGCTTCACAGATGTCATCTCTCAGCTTCTTATGAGTTAAAATCCATCACTTAGCATGAAGTATCTGATACTGTTTTAGAAGTGGAAAGTTTCCCAGGGGCTCTCCCATGTCATATCTCACTTCTTTGTAGCAGTGAGATATAATACTTGGATGAGCAAGGTGAATTTTCACACATACCTGAAAGTGAACACACGAAGAAACAACTGAATGAAACATCCCAAGAGGAAGTGTCCTGGAAAGACCATTTTCTTGCCCAGTTATTCTATTTGTTGTGACAACTTGCATTTCCCTGGAACACGTCCAGATGACAAGGAATGCAGCTGACTTTATTACACATGACAGAAAAACATCATGAAGAATAACTCATTTAAAAGCCTTTGGCCTTTATCTGTTGTTCTTTTCATTTACATTTTTTGTATGAGATTCCCTGCCTTTGAGGCTTAGCCAGTGCCTAAAGGGACAGGGAACAACAGGGCTAGAGGGAGTACAGGGAACAAAGGGAGGAAAAGTAAGGAGCCGCTCTTAGAGTCAAAAGTAAAGAGCACCTGTCCAAACTACACCTTTGAAGCCTTTTTTCTGAGTACAAAACTTTGAAGTACGCAAGGATTTCATCATGCTTGTGAGCTCCCCAACCTTTCTCTGAAGTACCCATTTGCTCCAAACACCACCTAGCTAGAAAATCATCTGAAAATTGTCCTCACTTTTCCTGTTAGCAGCTTCTACCCCCAGGAAGGCTAACCACACTTTTTTATGGGTTGCATAGGTAGCCTAAGCTGTGAGGTAGATACCCAGGGTGCCACACTGTATTTCCTCTGTCCGTGCCTCATGGTCCCTTCTCCGAGTCAGTCCAGGCATATCCTCACCCTGACATACCTTGACTTGGGTGTGACCTCTATTCACATCCCTAGCAACATCCTTTTAGTGACACTTTTGTGCCCAGTTTATTTTCTCCATGTTGCTTATAGCAATACCATGGTCACTGCAAATGCTGGTGCCTGCAAAAATGCCACAGGATAGAAAAACACTCTTCTAAAACCCTTGGTGGCACCTGCAGTGCTTTCTGTCAAGCCGCTGAGCTCAGCCTTTCTATCCATCTGCTTCTTCCTTCCCTTGTCTTGCTTCACATCTTCATGGTTAATTTCCCCAAGGAGCCGGCAAGGGGACACAGGTATTCCATACCATGTGAGCCATGCCCAGGCTATAAGGGGGAGCTGGCTGGGGGAGGGGGCAGGGAGTCGCCATTCCGGGAGCGGCCGGGGCGGTCCGGGTCCGGTCGGTGAGCAGCGGTACTGTAATCATGCTTGTGTATTTCTTTATCAGTGTTATTGTTATTGTATTTCTCTTTCCTTTGCTGTTCTGTTAAACTGCCTTTATCTCAACCCACGAGTTTTGCCTTTTTCTTCCGATTTTCCCCACGGCTGTGGGGGTTGAGCGAGTGGCTGCCTGGTTCTTTGTTGCTGGCTCAGGCCAAACCACGACAGTATGGTATGCCTCATCGAAGTGGGCCTATACGCTAAATAGAGGGACTTCTAGTAGGAATACAAAGTAGATGTTTTGCTTCTTCAGTGTTTTTTTTGTTTGGAATGGTTTACTTATAACACGACCAGTTTCATCACTGGCCATCATTTGCCTTTTATACCAAAAGGTGTGTTGGGATGATGAATTCAGAGCTGGCGCAAGACTTCTCAGAAATGTAGGCGAACTGAATTTTCCATCTCCCTCAAATAAGGTTTCTGGTTTGGGTTGTGGCTGGGCAAGTCCTGCCTTGGGAAGAAAAGAGGCAGGAAGGAAGGAGAGAGCTGGGATGTTATTTGAAATGCATGTCACTATATTGTGGTCCTGATTATTACAAAATGAGAGCCTGAAACCCTGAAGCTTCCTTCCTAATGGGGAATGCCTTTATGGTCTGTATGCCTGAAATTAAATTTGGTTAAATTTCCTTCCATCTGTGTGCTCCAAATGACTTGACTATAATTTGGAAGTGTCAGATCTCACCAGAGAAATAAAATTGTGGAGGGAAGTTAGCGCCGTGACCGTCCAGCTGAATCTGCAAGGTGATACGGGAGCCACAGGCTCCGTGGCAACAGACTTTCATGTAGCTGCCAGCTCTCTAAGTGGACATCCCGAGCTGTGCCGAGGAGCGCACCAGGCTTTACTGAGGCCCCTGGCGCAGCCTTCTGCTCCAGGAGTGATGCGGCACCGGGGACCAGATGCGAGCTGCGGGACGTCGGGACTGACTCGGCTGTAGCCAAACAGTCCTGCAGCTGCAGGCACCGTCCCATGTGCCCCTAGTCTGCCTTCGGAGCCAGCAGCAGCGGCCAGCCCTTGGCTTCCAGTGCGCTGGCAGATGCTTTATGCCTGTGGCCGTCTGTGGCTCCAGGCAACTGCCAGTCTATCTGTTTCATATATATATATATATATATATATATATTTATATGGGGGGCTTGTGTGTATGTTGTCTGTTAGTGTCATTTAAAATATGAAATGAAATGAAATCAAACCTGAATGAACTAACAAAAATTCAGTCAATGAGCAATGAATTCTTCCAAGGTTTTTCACCTCCACGCTGTCATGCAATGAATTTACATCATCCACACATGATTGAATTTGCCCTCTAAATGTTTTCAAAACAACACAAAAGTCAAACCGGTCCTTTTTAGTATTATTATTATTTCTGGGTATCAGCAGTAACACATGCAAAAGTGCCAATGACTGTAGTGCCTTTAATTTTCCCTGCTTAGGTTAGTAGTGAAGGTTAGACTTGGAAATAAACTTCAGACAGCCTAAAGCACAATTACACATGCTCAGCACGTATACCTGATACTTATCTCTGCGCATCCTCAAAATTTATCCTGCATAGTTTCATTGATCATCTGCATGATCATTTGCTTTTTGTCGGACAGCACTTGAATCAGAAGGCTTACCAAGGTGCAAAACACTTGTGCTAACTCTTCGTGTTTGTAATGGAAACTGCTCTGGTATATTTCCTCACTGTGTTTAAAAAATAATAATACAAACGTAAGAGAAGTTAAAAACAAAATCCAACAATTAAGCATCCCATAGCCTAAGAAATTACCAGAGAGAAAGCCACGGAGCCAGTGTGTTATTTATAGTGGCGGATTAGTCTTAGATGTTTCTAAATGAAAGACAAAATGCTAGGGTAAAAAGAAAGCAACAGAAACTTTAAACATCGGAAAACATGATCCCAGTCAGATGAGAATGAATGACTGGATTGGCAATGAAAGCTCTTGAGGAAAAAAACAATGGAATCTTTTAGCAAACAGTTAACGGTGATGCTAAAGGAAGCGCAGTGCCAAAAAACAAGCAGTCCTTGAAAAATAGGTTACCTTAAACAGTTCTGTGAAATGTTGTGTTGCTTTCATCTGCCATTCATCTGTTACATTAAGTTCTTATGTTAATTTACCACCGAGGGGAAACTGAAGTTGGTCTTCATATTGGATTTAATTCACAAAGAGTATTGATTGTTATGCTCAATAATGTCTCTTTAATCAGCATGTCGTGTGTATTGGCTGGCTTGTGTAATAATTTATTTCCTATTGTTTTGTAGATTGGTGGCTCCCCTTGAAGTGACATCTGCTAGAAGCTCCTCTCTGCAATTTTGTTTCTCTTGTGAGTTCTGACACTTTCACACTGCAGTCAATCATTTGGAGCACACAGGTGGAGGAACTTAATCAATCTGATTTCAGATAATGTTGACCATAATGTGCCCGTGTGGAACCCCTCAGGCGATGTAAAAAATCAGGATTTCAGCATTTTGTTGTGCCATAGTGAAGACCATAACTTAGTGACCAACCGTTCACATAACCATAGGGTCACTGAATGACAGAAAAATTTAGGCCAAAAAGAGAGGTTAAAAATTTTATCATTTGCTCAAAGTGGGTTTAGCATCAAAGTAAGATGAGGGGGCTCGTGGCCTTGGCTGGACTCTCAGCCATCCTGTCATGACTGGATGTCTGTGATAATAAGGAAGGAACATGGGCTTTAATGGAAGAACAGCTGCCACACCACCTTTTCAGCCCCATTTGCTTTGTTTTTCAAATGTGAATTTGAGACTGTCACAAGTCCAGGCATGCTTTGCATCCACAGCTCCCAGAAGCAATTGCAAGCAGTGTGTCCACCTTCAGATACATCAAGGTATAAAACCAGATTCTTGAATACCTGTATTACAGATAGGACAGGCCTGGCTATTGCTGTACCTGCCAAGGTAGATTCTCCATGTTGAACATCACAGTGTCTTGCTGCAGCAGGGTCACAGGGCTCCCTACCACATACGGGGTCTGTGATGTACTGCAAGACAACACGTAGCTGTAGACAACTGATGGTAGTGCAGTGAGGTAGCCACCATGAACATGGGCTAAGAAGTGCCTGAGGGCTTGGCCTGCCCCCAGCTTTTTTCATAAAAGAAGAAATGTAGCATTAAACAGCAGACTCCAAGATGAAGAAATTTAGAGTGTGTGAAGCTGTAGCCTCAACTTCAGGCAGACCGTTGTTCTGGTTTGAGTGACACAGGACTAATTTCTCTTTCAGTAATTTTACTTTGCAGTAAAGTCTCTTCTAATGCTTGGGAAAACTGTGCTTTTAAAAGACTCTAGTGTCTGAATTTGTAAAAATATTTACTTTATAGCCAGCTATGATATGCATGTTTCAGGGTCTCAATGTTTTTGAGTTAACCAAGTGCAGGGATGAGAAGGAGAGAGACCTGGGCACTTGACCCAAGTTGGCCAACAGGATTATTTCATACCATGAATGTCACATTCAATATGAATTAGAAAGTTTGCTGAGGAGTTCTCTCTCTCCATGATGGCTGCGGTCCTGAGAACTCCTTGCCCCAATGCTGGACCCCTGAGGCCATCCCTTGCTCCAGAAGCCGTAGTGCTCGCAGTGTCCAACATTTGATGTCCACTGCTGGGAGTGCACAGCTTCCTACTGATAGAATTGGCTGAGTATAATCCTTGTATATTTTATATTGGTATGGGAATCAATATTGGTTCACTAGTATTATTAATGTTAATTATTTAGTTTTATTCTATTAAATCTGTTTATATTTCCACCCTCGCATTTCCTTGTTTTTCCTGATTCCCCTTCCTGGGTGGGGAGGGGTCATTGGATGATAGAATAATTGTCTGAATGAAAATAAATTGTTGTGGGTTCCTCAAATCATAACACCCACAGTCAGGAGTAGCACAGGAGTACTGTGTAAGGGCTTGTCATGTGGACTTGCTGCCTAGTGAACAGTCCTTTGCCGCATGCAAAATGTCATTTTCCTGCTCAGAACGATTTTTTCTTTCCCCCTTCCTCCAATTTTTGCCCACTTTTCAGGTTTGTTTATATTTAACTTTCCCTAGTTAAGTAAGGAAAGAAAAAAATCCATAATTATTCATGTCTTTCATGCAGCTTCTTCTTGAAGCAGTTCATAATTAGGCAAAACAAAAGGTGTAATAAGATGCTTAGACATTAGACTGGGGTACTCTGGCTCCCCGTGCTTGCTGTTTTCCTTACCTAGCAGCTCAGTCTGTTCTCTGCTCCAATACCCAGTTTATATCTTTGTCCAGTCAACTGCTGTATGTCATGAAAACTCCAGAGGATGTCTTTGTTACTTGGCATTTAGATTATGGAAACTGCCTTCTGCTCAGAGCTTTATCATTCCTGGAGTCATGGCTTGCAAATGTATTTGGACTTAATGTTGTATTATCAGCATCTCACTGCTAAAAGCAATTGTTTAAGGGTATCACCTGAGTTTACCAGCATTTTGGACATTCTAGCAATTCTCCTGTCATCCATTTCTAATGTAACAATGTAATTCTGGTTCTTTTTCTTGCTCCTTTAATATTGCCTTCAGAATATCCTATAAAGAGAGCCCTGTTAAAAATTCCAAGGACAGATTCCCTAAGAATATCATTAATCTCATCCTTCTTCCTTCTTATCTAGAAGTTGGGCTTGTCTTTTAAAATCCCTTAAATTAGTGATCTTGCTTATTTGTACACATGAAAAAATGAGGAAAAAATGCCTAATTAAATTGTGAAATTATTTTACGGTTTGCAGTAGGTCATTATGTCAAACAGGGCATAGCCCACAAAAATATTTAATTGCAAACTGGTTGTCTTCTTTTAGTTCTCCAAGTTAGTGCTCCAAGTTAGTGATTTACAAAAACAGTTAATTTTATCCAGATATGCATAGGAGGATGCACTTCACTTTCATTTCACTAGATCAGCTTAAAACGTTTTGGACCAGACAGGGTCCAAATCTGGAAACATTTAGAAAGCTATTTCTATGATGACCACATAATGCTACCTTGCAATCCAGCATAGGACAAGCCCAAATCTAGCTGCGTGGGGACAATCTTCATCTAAAGCACTGACAGGCTTGGATACCTACTGAGGGCTTGTCTCAGCTTTGCTGTTGAAGCTTTCACTAGATTTAGAAACAAAGAGAAATTGTGTTGGAAATAGGGACCAGAAGTAAGGACTCCAGAAGGCTGCCTGTTTTACTCTTTGTGTGTGACTCTTGCATTGATGTCTGTCCAGTAACTCAGTGTTGACAAGACTGGAGAAAGGCTCAGCCCAGCCTTGGACAGCTATATTTTCAGCCTGCTAGGTAGGAAACTGTTGCGGTCACAGCAGCTGTCAACTTGTTAAGCTGGGAAGATCAAGTCTCCCACTCGATTGAATGTTAAAATCACCATGTGTTAAAGTGTGCACCTCTAATACCTCCTCTCTGAATAAAATATTCCTATACAGTTTTTTAATGAAAATGGAAACTTAACCTTCCAGGAGGGGCAGACTCTGACCTTGTGTGGGACGGAAAGTAACTCTGACTCAGGTATCAAGTTCCAGAGAAAAAAAATAAATTTAAATAATGCCCATGTTCAGCATTATGTGTTAGATAGCTCTACAGACCTTCCTAGACAGGTTAAAAGCTTTTTCAGCTTCCGTCTTGAGAGATCCAGCTCTTTTCATGCACGTATAGTATTTGTTATATGGCAGCTTGGATTCAAGTCCAGGAATAGACCCGGAGAAACCTATATCCTTTCTTTTCAGATACATTTGGTTATTTACTGGCTCTTTCAAATCTCTCTGGAAACTTAGTTCATGTTGATATCTATTTCCATTCTTCCTCACGTTTATTACTGAAGGTCTGAACCCTCGTTATATCACCTGCATCCTTTACCTGCGCAATATTGGCTAACATACATAGTGAGCTCTTTGCAACATGGTGTTTTCAGACTAGAACCAGAATAATAGCTTTGGTTCCCAACCTCAGAAAGTATTTTGAGAACAATCAACAGTGTCATAGTTAAAGCACCATGCTGACCTAATTAAATCTTAAAAAATATAGTTCATACTGTAGTTAGGACCTTTAATTTAAAAAGATGCCACAACCAATTGTTCCCTCCTTTCCAGAGCATTTATGCCAACCCTGTGTATTGCTTCCTGCTGCAGTAAATAGAAGTCTTGCCAAAAAAATATAAGTAGGAGCACTTTGTAAATTCCTTTGCCTTTTGCTCAATATCTAACTAGAACTTTCCCAACAAGTTTAACTACTTTCCCAATAGACGACACAGGTAGAATCAATGAAAATAGACTTCTCAGCCATGTCCTTATCTGTCTGTTGTTTTCTTTCCAGCTGTTCTTATTTCACCAAAATCAACCTTTTCTGATACCTTTTGTTAATAGACAATAAGGACAATGATTTAACTTACTCATTATTCTCCTTTGGCTTTAAAACAGCTGCAGTATGTTCACAGTGAGAATATTTTTTCTGGATAGGAGTAGATGAGGGAGGATAGTGGTGTCACATCTCAATGCAAATGAGGTTGTTAGGTTTATGTGGTTACCAGCACCGGGAGGAAATAGCTTTAATGAGGAAACAAGTGATACAATATAAGATAAAGTGTTTCATTAAGAATGAATGCTATTATTCAGACATTATTGCTGGAGAACTTGGCTGAAGGGAAGAACTCACTGTCTTGTGACTCAGGAAGTAAACTGGGGAGCGTGGGGAGTTTCAGCCGTTCATCCTAATTTGCCTGGCTGAAGTTAGCCAGTTTGTTTTGACATAAGTGTCTTATAGCATGCTAAGTCTCTGAATATTGACAATGTAAAATTTCGCCTTTTTCTTTCTTATCTGCCTTTCCTAGCCCAGGAAAACCTTTCAACCATCACTCAAAACTAAAAGGAAAAATCACTCTACCTTAATTCCCTGTTGCATTTTATGCTTCTAGCTGAAAAGCTGTCTTAACTTCAAGCTGTAGGTGGGTGAAACAAGGAAACATGGGGAGTCTTACCAAAATTAAGTTGTTTGGGGAGGGGAGGGAGGAGGAAGGAGACGTAAAACCCCAGGGCAAGAACTCATGAAGGAAGCTGCCAACAGGTCTTCCTGCGAACACACTGATGGCACCCTGCAGGGGTGAACAGGATCTCAGTCCCCCCACATTGGTGATTTTCCCTTCAGGCCGGATTTGCTTCACTACAAATATGAAAGAACGAGAGATACTTTGTTTTTGTAGATGGTGGGGCAAAGGAGTCAGTAACTTCTCCCTTTTCAGGAAAACAGAAAAAACAGGACTAAGAGGGTTTGTTTCTAGCTGTGTGAAAGCAAGCATTAAGTTTCTGTTTTATCTTGCATGTCAGGAAGGTCTGATAGCTAAGAAGGGCTGTAAGAAGCTGAATCTTCAATAACAGCTAGGTAATGTCTCACTGCTGATGCTCATAGTAGATCTATGGAGCTGGGCTGTGGGAAACTTGTATGTTCATTTTCATTTCCTTTCCTGAGCTCTATGGAACTAATTTGGGGCTGTGAGATGTAATATTGGGACTCATGTCTTTGACATATAATGTCTCATGTAATAGCTTCTTAGAGTGCAGAAGGCAGCTGGACCCTTGCATCATAGTGGTTGGTCACAAAGAGGGTAGGTGTTTTCCAAGCTAGCTAGGTGATATGTTTTGGATATGTTCTACCATAACACTCTGTCTTCTAGATATGTCCCACTGAAGCCTGACTTCCTTCTGTAAACAAGCAGTACTGCTGGGGGCTTCTTGTGGGGTTTTTGTTTTGTTTTGTTTTGTTTTGTTTTGTTTTTCAGAAATAAGAAAAAAGAAAGAGATTGTGTGAGTCTATAACTGCATTGTTTGGTACCAACACCTGGAACTGAGTGTCACTGGTCAGTCTGCCATCATAAATACATGGTCAAAATGATATTTGAAACTCTTAATGTGAGTCATCCAAAATGGCCTTCTTTCTTAAAGAATGGAAAAGATGTGTCAAACATACCCTTTGCAGTCTATTCTGCACTGGTCTTGGAGCTGTCAACAAGACTTCATGGGTATTATGTCACGGGCAGCAATGAAGGACAAAAGTCAGCAGACACAACCCTTCATTCTGATATTTTCTGCCAGTTCCTGTAATATTTAGACAACTGCCAATATTAATATAAATCTCATTTTCTATCTGGGTAAGAAACTAGAATGAAAAACTTCTAACATATTTGATTGTATACTACACTAACATTAGTTTATCGGCTGTTTCAAAAAGGCTGTCATATTCCAGTTTTTTAAGTGGGAGAAAAAATATCACCAGCAAGAGTTGTCTTTCTGGCCCAGGAGTCAGTGTTATTCAATTAACTGTGTTGGCATTTTTCTATACATTTTTTCTTGAACAGCAGTCATGATTAATAAGTCCATCAACTTTCACTGCTGCTGTTAAACTCAATTTGCAGTTGTCAGGTGCTTTTTGGAAATATAGGAAGATTGGCTGAAATTCTAAAAAACTCCATCTGGCCTTTTTTTGCTCCACAGAAGAAGCAACAAATAATCTGTTACTACAGTGCCAGCCAATGCTGACCAAATGTGACCACCTGAGACTGAGAAGTACCTATGGCTTTTCTGGTTTAGCATAAGAGGAAAAGCTTGACTCTGACCTTAAAACAACCTGGTATATCATGCTCTTCATCATCACCAAAATCAGATTTTTTTAGATGCTATCATTCTGTACTGCAAACCTTGCAGGAAGGGGAAATGCATTATCTCAACTCCAGCAATAGTTTATAATGAGAGCAAAGTTTGTTAAATGTGATCTGTCTTCTACTGCACAATTAAATGGAGGAAGTGCCAGGTTTTATAAAATAGCTTAACCTTACTTTTACACCATGTAACGTTTTTAGCTGGCAGGAACAGATTCTACAGCTCTGCAGACAGCATGCTTCTGCTCCCAACAGATAAGAAAATGCGATGCACAATGCATTGATTTTCCCTCTAGTACAAGACAATAACGGTACTGAAGTTGTAATGACATTAGCAGATATTTAGAAGGGATGTGGATGAAGTGTGCAGTATTTTGTATTTACAGGGGAAATTACAAGAAGTCTTTGTATATTATTTCCTACACAAACACACACACACACACAACTACTTCGACTTTTTTAAAAATCTTTTTGTCCTTTATACTTATTTTCTGTTCTTTTTCCTTTCATTTGCAAGGCCTAGTTCTATTTGAATTATTTTTGGATATTGTCCCAGATGCCACAGGTTGCTGTGGTAATTTATAAATAATATAAATTCAGTAACCATAAAATTGGGTTCCATGTTTCAAATTGTTTTCTGTGACCTTCTTGTCTGTATCGTGACCCTTTTTCATAAGCAGTGGTTTGCATCACCAATTCCACCTGTTCTTTCAGGAGATTGACTCGCCCCGATTTGTGCTGGGAAGAAAAAAGTAGAAGCAACAAGTAATATGTCTATTGCTTCATGCATATTGAAATGAGCTGGGTAATGTGATATCATAACTAATAACGATAATCTTAGCAGTTTTCCAGAATAGCCTGTTCAGTAATTTGCTATTAATGTTGTGAATAGTTCTTCCTGGCTATGTTTACTTAGTACGTCTAATGGTTTTGCCCTCCCTGCCTCAGTTAAACTAATAGCTATGACCCTTTCCTGTTACCCTGATGCTCTTCCTTATCATAAAACAAAGTTGCTGACTGATGCTATGCAAAGTACAATGCACAATTCTTGCAGTTCAATTTTGACCCAGTGGTAGTAGAATTTTTTCACTTGAGAGGTGCTTATGGATGACAGCAAATGATAAAAACCTCTTTGGTCAAGGACCTTTGATCTTTGAATCTGTAACAAGGCACTTAATTGGACAGCAGGTACATGCTGACAGTACGTGCATACGGTGCTGGGATATGGCACTGTCTTTAGCTCTTCTCTTTTTCAAGAAGAATTTCTGATCTCTTCTGGACAGAGCCAGACCCCTAATGTGTGGTCTTGGAACTATGCCAATCACTTCAATATGTATGAAACCGATTCATATAGGTGGAAAGGAAAATATAGTTCAGTAAATCAAAGTTCTTTGACTCACTGTTCACGCAAGAATTTGGCATTTTTTGCAACTGTTGTGGCACCTTGTCAGAGGGTTATTTACTGGCTTTGCTATCATTTCATGCAGAAGGCACTGTCAAAATTAGTTTCATTTTCTTCCAAGATTTCAGTTCTTTGATTTTGATACAGCTGTGATCATGCCTTTGCAGGTTTTTTTGTACTTTCCTGACAGGTCAAGTAAAGTGATATATTAAACCAGCATTACCAATTTCAAGATGTCTTTGCCACCTAGATAACTGTATAGACTGAGGTCTGATAGTAATAGCATTTCATCAGCTGATTCATAAGCAAGCACTCTGAAAGCTGTCATGCAGCTGTTAGAACAGTAATAATCACCCTTGACCAATTTCTAGAGACAACTAGAAGTCTATGTCAGATATCAAAGCACCCAAGCCCCTCTGCCCACCTCTCACCAAACTTTGAGTGTGACAGAAACATGGAGGCTAATAACAGTAACTTCTTTACAGCAGAGAAAGAAACATGACTCCTTGCTTAGAAGTTAAAAATATTAAGCTGCTGTAACTTTGTCCTAAAAACTTGTTTGAAACTCTCAGATAAACTGGCCTTTCTTGATTTCTTTCCTCATCTTTGCTTTTGTATCTTCTTACAGATCCTCTTTGTAAATACCTGTGTTGTCAGTTTCAATTGTCCTTTTCAGAGGAGTAACTTAAAGACTTTCACTGTCCTGTCTTAAAAACATTGGTCCCAGCAGGCACCTAACTCTTGCATCAGGTAGCATCTAAACTTTGTCTCCTATTCATCAATCTTACCAGTTACCAAGTGCAAGGTAAGTGGCTCTGAGTGATAGAGGATGCGCATGTTTTGGAATGCCATCTTGGCATTCTTTCTTGGCATGTCAATGTATACCAGTCAAGTGGCAAAAATACTGGACCCTTTCCTCCCTTTAGTGGGTAAATCTGTACAAAGGCTCATGACACCCAGGAGGCCCAGCCTCTGCATACAATCAGTTGTCTCATTTCCAGATGGATATTCAATTCTTGGCTGACAGCTTTGTTGGTACTCTGTGCACACGTGTTCCTGAGGTATGAGCAGGCTGGCCATATTAAGAACAAACAAATGTCCAGACTGCTTGTGGAGATAAATCCTTCTGGTGTAGTGCTTAGTTGGATGGATCCAACTTATTCAGAGTGGCAGAAGGGCAGGGATCATGTTAAAACTGTAATCGTTCTGTCTCTGCTCCTGATCTGATATCAAGATGAGATCTAGATGGGTGCAAGTCAGTCAGGCAAGGTAGTTATGTGTCCACTGTTCCTGAAGTCATGTCAGGGACTATTCTTTTCTCTGTTCTGCCCACTTCATGGTTTGTGGTTATAAAATTTTCCATGAATTACACACTTCTCAGTTTCTCTGGACACTGCCTCAATAACCAGTCTCACCCCCACCTGTATCTTATCAACAGCTTCATTGGGTCAAATTCTACTTTTTCAGCCCCTGCCTGCTCCGCAAGCCACAATTACTGACAACTGTCATCTCAGTGGTTTTGAACTACTCTCCATGGTAAAACTGTTCGGAATATGCCTCTGCCTAAAAGTAATGATAATATGGTTCTTTGCTATATCCACAAATGCAGGTTGTCTGTCTTAAGGATATTTGTCTAACAATACTAAAATAGGAAAAATTGCAGTAAATATAAAATACAGGAAAGTGAAGTGTTTTGGAAGTCCTCCCTTCTAGGATGAAAGACATTAAAATAATCTTCATTTACACATATGTAAAGCAAAACTTCAATTCATCTTAAATTATGGAATGAAATTCATAGTTAATTAATCATGGAAGTCAGTTGATCAGGCATTGGAAATGCTAGCAAATCACACCAAACACTATAAAGGCTGAAAAATTCTGTTCAACAATCAAATAATTTGTTTGAATTCCTTGCCTGCAAATAAAAGTCTATTAATGACACTCATGTTTGGACATATTAGTGTAAAATAAGTAGTTGTCACTTAAAATCCAATCAAAATTTTTATTTGTGTTTAAGTAATCACTGTGGGAGGTTTTTAAACTATAGTTGTGTTGCGTTGGTAAATCTGTGATTTATTAAAAATAGCTTGTGATCAATAAATGACAGCTCTTACTCTAATGAAGTTCTTCCCAGCATCAGTATTAGCTTCAAAACTTTGCATAGTTAAAAGTATAGTGAACATAACTAGGTATGCATAGCTGCTGGAGTTCATTGCTAGACTTATTTTGGTGACAGCCACTGCGAATATTGCAGTACTGGAGTAGCAGAGCCTTTTGTGGGGCTTTTAGTGCAAAATCGTTATTCTAAGCCCCAGAACCTTTTGAGTCTAATCCTTGTATAGAAACAGTTAAAGCCCCAATGTCTTTTACTAAGAGTGAAAAGGGTATCTGATGGCTTATTACTAAGTATAACCTGAGAATAATGTGTCCAATAGGGTGCACCGTAATTGCCTCTTTGCCAATTTGCCAAGGAAAACAGCTAAACTTCAAAGGTTCTTTCTGGTCAAAGGGTATGTTTGCTGTTGAGTTTTCTACCTACTTAAAAGTGTGTCGTTTACTAAAAGAACATATGTTCTGCCAAACTCCTACGTTTGAAGACTTTTGTTGTTTGCAGTATATGTGACAGTTTCCCAGAAGAAGCCCTGTTGACAGTTTTGTGTAGTTCCTCTGTGTGACTTGTAATGCATCCTTTAAGAAAAAATTCTCTTTTGAAGAAACACCTCTAAAATGTTCTTGTAGTCATAAGGCAACATCTTCTGCCTCCTTATTAGCTGACGTTAATGCTGTGTAGTTATTTACGGCACAGACTGAAAGTATAAATGTCTCTTCATTAATCTATGACTCAGGCTTAATGAGTGCTGAGATTTGGGGTTTGGGGACCACTGATGCAGTTCTACCATTTACCCAGCTCTGTGACATCACTACCAGTTAAACATAACCTTGTAAATGAACAGTATTCTTGCCATCTATTAATTGCCTCCTGGGAGTGAAATGCCTTTTAGCTTCACTCAGTGTAGGTTTTTGTACACAGAATTCTCAACCATTAATCACTCAAAAAAATTCGCTGTCTTTCAGCATCAGAGTTATGGCCCCAGGATAGGATTATTTTTTTTTGGTGCCACATTTTGATAGGGAATTAGGAGAAACGTATGTGCATTGAACTCCAACCACCAAATTCCCTCTGGTCTGGACAGATAATACTGTTGTCAGTAGCTAAAGACAACATTACTACACCTCGAACAAGAAGTTTTTTTAAAGTATTTTGAAGGAAAAGAGAAGAAAAAAGACATGCAATGATTTTCTAAGTTATCTTTCCTAAACATGACTAGAAACTTGTCAAAGTCTTATACTAAACAGAGTAATATTAAAAATGAGGTATAAGTGTTTTGATTTCATAGATGCACAGATAATTGTAAACTGTTTGGAAAAAAGGACACTGAATTCAATGTATTTACTTAAAGGAAAAAACAGAGGGAACTCTGTGACCTTCAACTACTTTTTAGGTCTGCCAAATCCTTTCACCACCCTATTATACAGACTACCAAGGTGGGAGTAAAAATATTAACAGTAATAGTATTGCGTGTTAAATTTATTTGTTAAAATTCTTCGTGTACTTTTTGAGGTCTTGGAGGTTATGTGATACAAATCACTGAGAAGTATCCTTGAGGAGCAAAAATTTCTTGGGTATAAACTGGACATTTTTGGAAAAACCTCCTTTTAAGCTTCCTCCTTCACTCCCTCAACTCTTTGCACAGTGGTTGCTTCTTACCAGCCTGCCTCAGTGACCATAGGTCACCCTGTGTGGAGCACAGTGCAGAGCTAAGGAACTATTTTTACGTGCTTAGCATCCTCTGAATAGCCCTGGTAATTTTGCATTTTGTAAGAGATTGGGTGACTATATTTTGGGCTGTAAGTTCTAAGGCATGGAGATTTGTAGCCAGTTGCCCAAGACAGTAGAAATATCAAGTATCAGGGATGGGAAGTAGTCACATATCTTGAGATTCAGTGCAATAATTTAAACATCCTCATTCGACCAGAATAAATAACATAAGGTAGTGAGACTGCCTTCTGTCTTAAACCAGCCTGTTTCATTTCCCAGTTAAATGAACTGAATGGTCTTTTCATTTCAGCGAGGGCAAACTTTGGCTGAGAAATGGTGTTTTTGAACCATTTTGAACTTCCATGGAGTTCACTAGAGGCAGAAAGCTTTGTGTGTTGGCCTTTAAAATGAGCTTAAAAGAACTGTAAAAGGCTACCTTGTCCCTGTGATGTGTAAAAGGCTACTGCTAAATTTTGTTGAAGCACAGGAGGTGAGTTAGAAATGCATACTTGGTTTTCATGATTCTGTTCTGTTACTTTCTACTGTTTAGTAAGAGATTACAGAGAAACTTCTGGTAGGGAGCTTTAGAAGGAGAACATTATCCCTTTGTCGTTGTACTTAAGATGATATTAAATTTGAGCTTTGTGTGGATACAGGTATAACACACAATTTGTGCAGATGTCTTGCTACAATTTGTGAATTATAGAAAGGGTCTAGTATATACTCAAGAGAGAGTGAAAAAAGATTAGTGCTTCACTGGAGCAAGAGAAATATGAAATTGGTTTGGCTAAAAATTCCCATCAGTACTAGGTATTGGTTGTAGGAGAGTCTTTTCCTACAAAGTGTTTTCCTCTAAAAGTAGAGAAGGTGGACCAATGTGACAGAGTTCATCTTCTTACCAGCTTGCAGTTTAAGTGGCTTTCCTAAGCAGAAATGCCCATGGAAAATAGTAAAATAGTAAAAAGCTGGTAAAGGAGATCTCTCTTTCATAACATATGCAACAAATAAAAGCAAATTTTGGTGAGCCAAAGGCAACTGTGGAGAAAAGTGTGACATAAACATGAGTAGACTGCAAGGAGGACAGCCCTGGAAAGGGCTACTATTTGCAACTGTTTTCACTTGCTAATTTATGGGAATAGTGTTAATGCACACAGCATCTCAGAAACAAGGATGTCGTGTTGTTTTAGGAGTTCAGACCTTCTCCCAGAGCCTTGGCTTCTCTTCTTTTTGGAACCACCAACTCCCATTGCCGTGTCCCAGAAAAATTATAGTGGAGTCAGTTTCATCTGCTGTGTACAAACATAGCTACCCGTAATGAAACACCAACTTCAGCAAATAGCTTCTCAGATTTCTTCTTTTTAAAGATGGGGCTCTTTCTCATGTAAAACAGGTCTGTTAAAATAGTAAGAAGCCCCTTGATGTGATTTTCAAAGCCAAAGAAATGTGTGACACTTCGTAGGCAATGTTCTATAACTACCTTACCTTTTTTTCTTTTTTTTTTTTCATATGTACACATATCTGTTCCAGATGAGGGGCCTTGATCTAGTCACAGATCTGTGCGCACAGAACTATTACATGATGCCAAAGGCTTTTTTTTTTTTAAAATTTTTAAAATGGCTACTATGAAGTCATTTCAGAGTCGTCTTACGAAACTGCTTTTCTAACAGAAGTGCACCTGTCCTGTCCCATTCCTTTCCTCTTCCTGCACTCAAAGTTTAATGGTTTTCTAAGTAAGTTGGCTGTACTTCCAATTCTGTAGTTAGTTTTCTTGCATGATGACTACCCCTCACAGTTAGACATCCATATAAGCTCCAGCGTATGCTGTTTTCCGGCTCCAGGTGAAGGATCTTAGTGAGCAGCTAAATGGCTACTTGGTATTCATTTAAGTGACTAACTAACTTTACATGACAGGAATGCACCTGGGCTGTATTTGAAAGCAAAAATGATGCAAGCAAGGACCAGCTCTTGGTAACCACAAGAATGCAGCATTTCTGAGAAGGAAGTGATAAATCAGTTCCAATTCATATCCATAAAACAGGTGAAAAGAAATTAGGAGTCATCCAGGTGCAAAGAGAAAGTGGCTTAGATAACTTTGTAAATTGCGCAACTGCACGGTGCCTAAGAGCACAGTTAATAAGCAAAAGTGGTGGAAGAGTGTCTGAACTCACATGCAAAAGCAAGGCAAGACTCAATAGAGGTGGAGAACAAGTTGTTTGAAGTTTTCCAGCTATGGAAAACGCAAGGTTTAACAAAGTCTGAGACTACTTCCCACTGTGACCCCCCCCGTAACAGCAGCACCCAAAGGTGGGGAGTCATCTCTCTCACTAGGGCTCTGTAGTTCAGTGACTTTGATGTCAGATTCCTGAACACAATTTGTATTGTGAAAAACAACTAAACATTAGGTGCATTGAAATGAAAGCAAAAGGGACACAGCAGGGTACTCACTGGCTCATCTCCCCCTACTGCTTCCTGAGGAATTAAAATACTTTGGTACATATTTGATGAGATGGAAATACTGCAGTGGGAACACAATGTCACATATGAACTCTTGGTCAACTCCTCTGCTCCCAAAATAGGTGTTGGTGGTTATTTTGGCTGACAACCATTGTATCACCTGTAATCACACAGTCACCATATAGAGACTCCACCACTTAACAACCACTCTCATTCTAGAAATTCAAATCCTTTTGAACCCAAATATTAATTTCTTTTTCACTCCAAGAAATTAGAAACAACTGTGACTTATCCTAACCTGGAAAAGCACTCTGCAAAAATTATGAAGCTGACTTCACATACACATACATCCCAACGTCCTTTAAGTGTCAATGTTGATTAACCACGATGCTGATGGTAAAGCACAAAGGCACAGTTCTGCACTGGGCTCCTAACAGAAGTCCACAGTGAGAAGCCAAATGTAATATCACTGATAATCACATAATAAAGGTCAAACCAATCTCAGGGAAACAAATATCATACAAATATGCAATAGGTTTAGTCAATGACTGTTGTCAGGATGAGCGCATGCTGTTGTGTGGATGAGCTTGCATTTCTATTCTGTGGGAAGGTAAGCATTCAGTATAGCTGCAATCCATGTCTCTCGTACGGATCATAATCTTTCTGCAATCTTTCCTAAAGATGTGGTCACAGAGGCAGTCTGTGCTTCGGCGCATACTGACTTGGTACGGCAATTCATTGACTGACGTATTTTTCACATGCGCACCCTGGCAGTCTCAGATGTGTGAGTCGTGGGGAATTTTTCTGAACGTTCTCAGTGAGCTTCCAGTATCAGACATCTACTGCAAGAACACTAGAAATATCACCAAAGGGACTGTATGTTACACATTTTTGGGAAAACTAACCATTCAATGTTCCTATTTGCAGCAACACAGTAACTGGAAGACCACCAAGCTGTGCAGATCTCTGTTTATTGTTTTTTGAAGGGAGTTGGCTTTTGGTGTGTATAAATGGGAAGTTATAGTGATATTAATTAAGTCCCACATGTAGATGCCAATTTATAAGGACTGGAGCTGTGAACATAAACAGTGAAGGATAAAGTCTGGTTGCAGCTCTAAAATTGAGGTTTCCTTCCTTTCTGGCATAGGCTCCGTAATCAGCCCCATAGATCCTTGGTGTTACTAGTGTGCTGGCTTTTTGTGTTGTAGACTAAATGCTCCTAACAGGATGCGTATGTATAAATATAAAGATAAATGGTGTCCTATAATAGCACCCCTACAACGTTTACTAGATTTGTAAGCTGTTTTTCCATAGAGCCATGCAGCTTTCCATGTGTTCTGTGCCAATACATTTAAAGGCAAGACATATTCTTTTTTTAGCTCTGTGTGTTCCTAATTAATGATTAAATATTTATTATCTCCAATGCCTGCTGATGGCATGAGGTGATCTGACAATTATGGACACTTTCTGAGCTTGCTAACGTGCTCAACCATTATTACTCTGAAGAGCAACACTGTTGTCAATGGAATAAAGGTAGGCAAAATGGGCATGAGATGTCTCTGTATTTTATTAGTGTTTAAAAAAAAAATCAATACTTGCAGCTTGGGGAAAGAGTTAAATCATAGCTACTATGCACACTTTGTTGACCAATGGCAGTTTTTCTGGCTGAAGGAATTTCAGAGAATCTCTTCAGATCACCTTGCATTCTGAGCTGTAGATATGTAGCTTCCAAGCCTGTTCCTCAGAAGGACTAGCCCACATTCACATGGACACAGACAGGTCCATTGCTGCTGATACTGTGGTTTGACATGACACCTGAATGATCCTTGCAGGATTCTGAGCATGTTGATGCCAGAAGAGGAAAAGTCTTCTGAGTCTTGATCTCCATCATTCCCACTTGAGAGAAAAGATTAGTGCTCATTCAGCAGCTCCCAACACTTCCAGCTGTATTAGCTTTATGTTCCCAGACACAGGTAGACTTAAAAATCAACAGTACAGCTCCAAACACCCTTCTGCACCTGTGTTGCCTTCATACTCAGAAATCTAGACAGTGGTTGAGAATTGTTCTCACCAGTTGCTGCATGTTCCTCTACACCAGGATCTGCCCAGTGTGGGTAATGATCAGGCCAGAGTTGACAGAAATCTTCCATCAAAACAGTTTTAAAAGGTGGAAATGAGTTTTCAGCCCAGTCAAAAATTTCAATTAAAGTTTTTCTTTAAATTTGATGATCTGAAAAAGAAATGAAAAATATTTAAAATTTTGCAGTTTTAAAAATATGTTTCACTTTCAATTGTTGCTTTAATTTTCATACAGTATTTTTCTCAATCAGAAGAATCACTTCCTATATCTCGCTTTTTTCCCATAAACAGAAGAATATGGGGGAAAGAAAGGATTATAGATATTTTTCTTTGAAACCTTGAAGATACCAACATTTAATACCATTTCTAAAAATATATAGAATTCTCTTCATACACCACTTTTCAGCCAGCTTGATTTGGGTGTTCATATTCCACAAAACTATTGACAGATATTGACAAACCAAAGCTCTACTGTATAGTGTCTGCCAGATGATTCAATGGGTCATTGATGGTTGTGTTAATGTCCTTTCTATTCTGGCTTAAACCCCATAATTTTTAAGCCTGTTGATCAACAGAAGCAGAGTTGATCTTAGCCCACGAGAAGGAACCTGTATTTTCTCTCTTTTTCCTTGATTGCAATCATGATGGAAATATGGATACTTTTCACTCCTGCGGGAAGAGGGGATCAGATTTCTCTGCTGCTTTCTGCTTCCACAGGTGATTTGGGAAAGCAGATATCTGTGTCCCATTTTGAAGAAAAAAAGAAAATAAATTAACTGTGTAATTCCATGGCTGTTCTGTGAGAAGAACATTTATTTTCAGGGATGTTGCTCTGAGACAGTTTGGGAAGACTGGGGTTATGGGGGGCTGTGCAAGTCTGCTCTCAGCTATTTTAAGATTGATTCCCTCCAGCGATCCCTTCATTCTGCTTCCCGTTGCTCCTCTGTAACAGCCTCCTGCTCCTCTACCTTCTGCATGAGCAACTTACCCATCCCATTGCCCATGCCAGCATGTCTCCCCTGGAGGCCAGTGTCTCAGCTGAGCAGCATGGATCACTCTGTGTCCCCCCTTGCCAGCCTTCATCAGGGGCAGATGTTCACTGCAGGGCTGCTGTGATGCCTCCACTGTCTGCAGGGTCATAGAGCCATAGAATCATTTAGGTTGGAAAAGACCTTTAAGATCATCAAGTCTAACCATCAACCTAACACTGCCAACTCCACCACTAATCTGTGTCCTTAAGCACCACATCTACATGTCTTTTAAATACCTCCATGGATGGTGACTCAGTCACTTCCCTGGACATCCTGTTCCAATGTTTGATAACCCTTTCTGCAAAGAAATTTTCCTAATATTTAATCTAAACTTCCCCTGGAGCAACTTGACACGGGTTCCTCTTGTTCTATTGCTTGTTACTTGGGAAAAGAGACTGACACACACCTCGCTACAACTTCCTTTCAGGTAGCTGTAGAGAGCAAGAAGGTCTCCTCTCAGCCTCCTTTTCTCTAGACTAAAAAACGCCAGTTCCATCAGCCTCTCCTCATAAGACTTGTGCTCTAGACCCTTCACCAGCTTTGTTGCTTTTCTCTGGACACGGTCCAGCACCTCAATGTCTTTCTTGCAGGGAGGGGCTCAAAACTGAACACAGTAGTCAAGGTGTGGCCTCACCAGTGCCAAGTACAGCAGGACAATAACTTCCTAGTCATGATGGCCACACTATTTCTGATACAGGCCAGGATGCTGTTGACCTTCTTAGCCACCCGGGCATACTGCTGGCTCATATTCAACTGACTGTCAACCAATACATCCAGGTGCTTTTCTGCCTGGAAGCTTTCCAGCCACTCTTCCTCAAACCTGTAGTGTTGCATGGGGTTGTTGTGACCCAAGTACAATACTCAGCACTTGGCCTTGTTGAACCTCATACCATTGGCCTCGGCACATCAATCCAGCCTGTTCACATCCCTCTGTGGAGCCTTCCTACCCTCAAGCAGATCAACACTCATGCCCAACTTGGTGTCATCTGCAAACTTACTGAGGGTGCACTTGATCCCCTTGTCCAGGTCGTTGAGAAAGATATTAAACATAACTGGCCCCAGTACTGAGCTCTGGGGATCACCACTTGTGACTGGACACCAACTGGATTTAACTCCATTCACTACCACTCTTTGGGCCTGGCCATGCAGTCAATTTTTTACCCAGCAAAGAATGCGCCCATTCATGCCATGAGCAGCCAATTTCTCCAAGAGAATGTTGTGGGAAACAGTGTCAAAGGCTTTAGTAAAAGTCTAGGTAAACAATGTCCACAGACTCTCCTTCACCCATTAAGCAGGTTGCTGTGTCATAGAAGGAGATCTGGTTTGTCAAGCAGGACCTGCCTTTCATGAACCCATGCTGACTGGGCCTGATCACCTGCTTGTCCTGTACGTGCCATGTGATGGCACTGAGGATGATCTGCTCCATAACCTTCCCCAGCACTGAGGTCAGACTGACAGGCCTGTAATTCCCCAGATCCTCCTTCTGGCCCTTCTTGTAGATGGGTGTCACATTTGCTAGCCTCCAGTCAACTGGGACCTCCCCTGTTAGCCAAGACTGTTGATAAATGATGGAAAGTGGCTTGGTGAGCACTTCCGCCAGCTCTCTCAGTACCCTCGGGTGGATCCTATCTGGCCCCATAGACTTGTGTGTGTCTAAACAATGTAGCAGGTCACTCACTATTTCCCCTTGGATTATCGGGGCTTCTTTCTGCTCCCTGTCCCTGTCTTCCAGCTCAGGGGGCTGGGTACACTGAAAACAACTGGTCTGACTATTAAAGACTGGGGCAAAGAAGGCACTAAGTACCTCAGCATTTTCCTCATCCTTTGTCACTGTGTTTCCCCTCACATCCAATAAAGGATGGAGATTCTCCTTAGTCCTCCTTTTATTGCTGATGTATTTATAGAAACGTTTTTTATTGTCTTTCATGGCAGTAACCCGATTAAGTTCTAGTTGGGCTTTAGCCCTTCTGATTTTCTGCCTGCACAACCTCACAGGTCTTTCCACCATGTAGGAATCTGCACCCCTGACTTCAGGTCTGTCTTGTGGGGGTTTTGGTTCCTGTGTGAGCACTGGTGAGAGGTGGGAACTCAGCATGCAGGGAGGAAACAGGTGTGACTGAGAGCTTTTCACAAGAGGTACCTGGGAGAGGAGCAACATAGGGTGGGAGTACATGTCAGGGCAAGGGTGAAGGAAAGGTCCTGGTGGTCAGCTGGCTCTGTCCCCCCCACCAGCACATATTATTCATCTGTGAGGTGGATATTCAACTGAGCTTTTGTGATGACAGCACTTCAGATGATGATCTAGATTTCTAAACTGCTATCCATGTTAATGGGGGATTAAATGAATCATGAGTAAATGGGAATACTTAGCTCAGGAGAAATATTTAGCCTAACTTTGGACTTTAACTTATCATAAAAAAGAACTTGCAACCAGGCCCTTCATTTAGTTACAAATTATTCCTTCTCCTTCTGACTCATACTAATATAGTTAATTTATTTTCAACACACGAGCTGAATTAGTCATAAAATTTGACTGAAAATGAACAAAAAAATCAATTTCATTTTCGTAGACCATGAGAAGAGGAGAATAGTTGCTCTGTAAAGGATTCAAAATCTCAGGAAGAAATTTTAATCTTCCACATACTGTGGACGAGACAGGACTCTACATTTTTTTCAGACCTTTTAAGAAGGAAACAAGCTGTTGAATTGGAGCATGACAGTTCCTCCAGGCTAGATTACACTATTAGTTATTTTTTGTTGTCAGTGAAACGAATGAGTTATCTAAAAATGTGGTTCTGTCATTGCCATATGGTTCCTGACCAACAGAAGAGAAAAGATATCCCAAAGAACCTTGTTACTGGAAACCACAGAGCAGTTAAGCGATGGTTTACAAGTCTTTACAACAGGAAACACAACTCACTCTCTTGAAAAGTGGTAATTTCATGCATGGTCCACTGTGTTTATGGATATGAAAAAATGATGACTTGTGCCTAATAAAAATGTTAATGTTGGCATTACATATTCATTAGGAAACCACTGTAGCTCTTCTTGGTGGTGGAATTTATTGGTTTGATTTGTTCATTCAAGATGCTAGTATTCCTCAGATAAAAAATATTTTTTATTATTTCTATCTTAAAGGTATAAACCACCAACCTTATGAGTGCCTATGCACATTGCATAGAATCACAGAACCACAGAATCATAGAATCATAGAATTATTTAGATTGGAAATGACCCTTAAGATCACTGAGTTCAACTGTAAACCTAACACTGCCAAGCCCACCACTAAACCATGTCCCTAAGCACCACATCTACATGCCTTTTAAATAACTCCAAGGATGGAGGGTGTGATTAATTTCACTTCCAATTAACATCTAGTGCTCTTCTTGACTCCTTGCTCTCCCTGTCCACACACACATTAAATTCACACATGATGTCTCGGTGGCTGCATCCGGAAATCTATGCAATGAAAGACATTAAATTTCTTCCTTTGTATATGCTGGCTATGGGCTGTCACAACAACCTAGATATCTGTAATCCCAAAGAACGTCTCCCATTTTATATAAGTCAATGTATTTTCTGGGCCCTTAATTTAACTTCTCAAACCACATCTGTTTCAGCTGGGCACTACTCAGGTAAAGACCCTGAGGTAATTGCTCTATGGGCAAATTGATTAAATTCACCAAATGAATAGTATATAACAGTAATGATGAGTAAATTATCACTGGAAAAATGTTTGGAGTTCATTTAGAAACCTCCCTTAATAAGTCAGTATCTACTTTGTCCCAAACATCTCTGAGAAGGAAATACATTTGTAACGGAGAAACTAAGACAGAAGCCAGCAGGGAATTGGTAGAGGAGCTTGTGTATGTTGGGTTTCCTGCTTGAGGAAAGTTATTGAAAACATGACAGAGGCACTAATTATACTGAAACATCCATTGCAAAACAACGGTTTAAATTTTATTTGCTGATACGACATGAGAACTTGTTGCAACACACTGACATCTGTGAGTATTTAAACTTATTTGATTTGCTGAGTTAGCATGGGAACTAGTTTCAATGCTTTCTGACATCTGTGAATATCTAAATGTGCTTATCATCTTTATAAATCTTTGCTTGTGTACTTCACAAACAAAATAGACGTTGGTTTGGTTGACAAAGCAAATGTAAGAAGGCAGTGAGATAGTTTCAATGTCAGAGATTTGGTATGCCATAATTCAATTTATCATGAAAACACCGATTTCCATATTAGTTACAATTAATTTCAAATCTTACCTAATAGTGAAATTAGAAAACAAGAGCAGGATGTGCAGAGAATATCTAACCCGGAAACACCTCCTCTAACTTAGACATATGAGCAGGTTTTCGGGGACCAATCCTTATTGTTCACTTCACTCCTCATTTCCTAACATCTGCAACCTGCTGAGTGCAACCTCCTGAACCTTTTGGAATGGAAAGGATGATAAGGGGGAAAAGGCAGTATTGCTTTTGAGGTAGCCGTCATGTTCAACACCAGCTATGTCACTGCCATTTTATACAGTTAAACAGGTCTGAAACAAAGTCATAAGGCCTGGTACATTATGCTGAGCTTGAGATCATTTGGCCTCACGACCAAAACACATACGGTGTGGTAGTGGTTCAACACTGCAATGCTCTGAAAAATGTGTAGTGTTCAAAGTGTGACACCTGTATTACCTTCCCTAGAAGTCATGTGATCTGATCAGAGTTCAACCTTAGCTCAGATTTCAGCTTCAGAGGGCTCTGTGTTTGGCTCCTTGACGCACCACCCTCTCCTCTTCTGGCCAGCCCTCAGTGCTAGATGCCAAACATTGCCTCCCCTTTATGATCCCACCAGGTTTATATCTGCTTTCTCCATCACTCCCTCCAAACACCCTCATGCTCCTGTTGAGGAATACTTCAGTGGTGATAAAATTGGCTTTTGAGACCTGGAGCTCTCCTGACACTAACATCATCGGTCTGAGGGTGCTCTGCAATACTTCCAGAGAGGTATGTACTTGTCTTCATGAAGTGTGACTTGAGGTTGTGTTTTTTCATATATGTCCCAAAACTACCTCATCCAGGCCTCAAAAAGGACTATAAATGGCTTCAGTTTATTCAGCTAAGAGTAAATAAAAGTATATTGAGACATTATGTAATTTTTTATTAGGTTGGTGAACTTCTAGTGCCAGCATTGCTAGATTCCTATTTGGTTAATAGAGCACCCTTCTACCATGTGTATCCAGGGTGCCTGGTGGAGAACTCATGATGCAAGCCAGGATGCAGAACTGAATGGTAATTTGGCTGCTATGTGAATGAATGACAGACAGACAGTAGTGGGTGAGGAGGTAGGATCAATATATATCCTGCTTATTTAGAAAGCATTTCCCTCCTGAAGCTCCTCCACTTTCAAGTCTGGAAAACCAGAGGTGGTCAAACAAGTGACACTATGGACTCTGCCTAGCAATTTCAGAGACGGTAATTTGCATTTCTGTTTTCCACATAGGCTGAGAAGAACTGATCCTCAGTGTAAGTTTTTTCCTGAGTTTTCCTGTGTATGCAGGTCAGGAGAAGTGGAAAGAGCAACTGCAATTCCAGTTGTGAAAGTGAGTTCGTGAATACATGAAAAGTGATACAGAAGTATGGAAAAGGCAGAAGAAGTTTGGGAATTGTAGAGGCCATGTCATGAGAGCATGTTTCAACCCTGATTTCAGCTAGCATCTAAGAAAATTATTAAAGATGAAGGCCTATTCCTCTGGTAGGAGGGTATCAGGGAGTTGAAGCTTTGTGAAGGTGACTTTCATTGTAACTAAAAGGTGTGATTCAATGGGTGTTGCAGAACGCACTTGGTCATCAGGAGATGATCTGTATCACTAGTCTATGTTGCTTTTATATCAACTGCCTTCCAATTTTTGTGCTTGTCTCCTTGCTCCTGCGCCAAGAGGGAAGTTTATAGATGATACCACCAGACTGACTCTTTACTTCCATCTTCTTTTATTCTATCATTTGTCCTTAGTTCCGATCATTCCAGTGTTGTCTCCAGTGAAAGTTTCAATTATGCTACAGTATATTAGAATAGTGTTTTCCTGCCATGTAACGAAATATATGATAAATAGGCCTTTAAAAGCCCTGAATTCTGGCCTTTTCTGGAACATAAACTATTGGAAGGCACAGTTTCTTGCATTTACTCATGAGTTTCTTGTATTCACTTTGTGATAAAATCTGTCGCTGAAGTGACATTTTTATGCTGACAGGAAAATAATATATAAATCCACTTGTTACAGGTCTGCCTCTATTTTGCTTTCAGCATAAAAATTACTGCATTTCAATCACCTGCTCTCACTTGGAAACCAAGTATAATGATAATAATTCCAGCACAGAGACCTTTCCTCTTGGACTTTGCCTCTTCAAGCTTTGGGTGTGCGCACACACTTTGCACAAATTTTGTGGACAGTATCCAAGGTTAAGTACCAGAGGAAGCAATTGCGAGGGGATGTTCAACTTTGTTTATAAACAAGCCACTCTTTGAGGAGATTGGTGGTGATAACAGATAGAACTATCCTTTACTTCTAGAGTTGGGAAACAAAACAGTAATTTGTTTTCCTTGGCAAAGAAGTGAAGGAGGAATTCTGGTAGAGATATCTACATAATTATACAGATATATCTAAAAAGACTTCCTGAATTTGCAGTAATTGAGATGACTAATACCACATTTAATCACAACTCAAGCAGGTAAAGGTTTGAGGTGCCATATTATGCATGCATCCACATCAGAGAGAGATAAAAATAGAGAAATCACCAGTGCCTCAAAAATTCTATTAGAAATTATATATTGAGGAAAAAAGCTGAAAGCAGTAAAAGTCCTTTTTATGAAAATTACATTTGCCTAAACTGTCAGAAGAAATCAGGAACAATTTAAATAAAACATTACCTCATGAAGAAACACAGACAGTAATTGATGATCTCATTTCAGTAAAACATAAGGTCCAAATGGGATTAGTATTGAATTCCCCCCAAAATATACCGATATAATTTTACCTTGCTCAAAATATATTCACACTGTTCTGTAAAATGGATATTTTTTTCCCTGTTCAGAGACATAGCTACAACACTAATTGCGTTGCATGTGCTCTCAGGATAGTGCAATGGGAATATTTTAATGTTTTCTAAATGAAAATAAATCATACTAAAAGAAAAAACAGTGCATTAAAGATTTTTTTACTTGTGTTGTACATAATGTTGAAGAGATACTCGCAAAAGATTGTCTGATGGTGTGCCTCCAGCCATGGAAGATTACTGCCTTTGTCCTGCAAGACAAGGCCGCTTAGACTAATCTGAGAAGCTCTTACTGTGTCACGGCCAACTTGGTGAAACAGCACCTTGGGTTCTCCGGAAAGTGGCAAGCACAAGCTGTAACTTTCTCTGTGTTTTGTGTCAAAATGTAGCTGTAGCAGAAATTTTCTGAATGTCCATAATAATAACAAGCAAGCATCACTGATCAAAGATCCTTTTGACTAGCAGCAACAATCACAATTTATGAACAGTCAGTGACAACACACATAGAACTCTAAATGTAAAACACAGTCAGTCAAAAAAAAAACAGTCTAGTTTGACTCCTTACCTTTCGTCTGAGGATTGTCTTGTATCTCTTCTATTTGCTTCCCTGTCTGTCTCCCAGGTACTCTGGGGGAGCTCCATTGCCCTTAGTGCTAAATGAATAACTCTCCTTAATAGACCCCACATCACAACTCAGACACACACATGGGTGCTCCTGAACTGCTGCGGACAGATGTTATTAGAAGCCCTATTGGATTAGGGAACTGTGTTTTGTTTATTTAGTTTTTTTAATTGTATCATCTTTTTTTTTTTCAGAGATCAGAAGTTTACTTCGATCTCTCAGAGCGCTCCCTGGGATGTCTGTATTATGGGGGGGGGCTGAAGCTGAGATACAGCCACTGGGTTTCTAGTGCNGGTGAGCTGCCCTGCCGTCCTCCCGTACTCATACCTACTGCCACTCTGCCCGTGCTCAACCGGACGTGCCGGCAGACACGGCAGGCACAGCCCAGGAAGCAGAGAGCAGGGTATTAGGGGGAATTTGGCACCCCCCTGTTTTGCCCAAGAGAGGAGAGTGTCAGGAATTATGACAAAGTATGGGTTAAGATGACACATGCTGTGACCAGTGAAAAAGAGGGATGTGAGAAGGAGTTGTAGGAACTTAAAAAGATGGAGAAGAAAATCATTGCAGTACCTACCTGCGGTGGTGAGTGTTTGGGTGTCAGAAAATGGGGTATGTAATAATGGAAAGAAGGCTCAAGTGTGTCTGAGTGTGCTCTTAAGTGTGTCTGTTATGTTTTGCCTGTTTGTAGAATAACTTGATCACCTATTAAAGTGTTGCAAGTAAAAGTTTCTAGTGTTAATAATTCCTTGATTTTGGCCTTATCTTTCACATGCGTGGCCTTCAGTTAAAGCCAGTTCAGTATCTCATGCCCCCATCTATTAATCCTTTGACACTAAGAATCATAGAATGGTTTAGGTTGGAAGGGACCTTGAAGATCATCAAGTTCCAACCCCCCTGCCATAGGCAGGGGCACCTCTCACTAGACCAGGAGAAGAAAAAGTTTTCATAATCACTCACTAAAAGCAGAATTATAAGGGGAATATGTCTTGTTTAGCTTCAAAGTGCAACCTCAACTTTTCTATTATCCTTAAGAGTGAAGGTCCCCAGACAGAGGACCTGCTCTTTTAAAAGTAAGCAAGTAAGAATAAGAGTAGGACACCACAGAAACTTTTGACAAGATGATATCCTGAAGTAGAACAGAGCAGGAAGTTTACCTTAAAGTTTTTACACCGGGACCCTATTTGCACTGTCCTTCTGTAATCAGTAGGGAGGGATAGATATTATCAGAGGTTATTCAGTTTTGAGGCACTCCAGAAAGTGACTCAGAGGCTCTTATTATATGGGGACTGTTAGGCATGTTATTTAGGTGGCTAAAATTAGGCATGGTGAGCTGAAACCTGATCAATTAAAAAACTCTGAGACCTCCATTGACAGCACAGGAGTGGAGATGGCCAGCTACCATCATGGTACTATGTTTCTGACAGGAAAATACAGATCAGCAGCTGCTAGAGCCCTGCTCCATTGCTGTCCTGATTGGAGGTAAAACAGGACCAATTTTCTGTTCAGTAATGTTACTTTGCAGCTAAGCCTCT
>RSEF01000003.1:36863547-36886339 GCA_003993805.1 Himantopus leucocephalus | reverse complement strand
ACTCTGTCTGTTTGTCTGCCTTTGATCCCAATCCATGCATTCCAGAATCCAGTTCCCATCCATCACTGAGTCCAGTCTGGAACTTTCCCAGTGCCTGCCGGTGACATGATTGTCAACCTGGGAGTTTGATCTGGTTTTGTATATACTTCATTATTTCCTTTTTATTATTTTACTATAAATATTTCATTGAAGTAGTTTACTTCCTTCTAAACTCATAAGTCTCTCTCTCTCACCCCTGTCTCCTTGTAGAGAGAGGTGGGGGAGAGCATCTGTAGTTTTGCCTCAGTGGCCAGTCCAGCCCAAACCTCAACAATTGCCTAAACAGTGTTGATGGCACGTATTGGGCACTGCCTCAACCCAATAAATGCTCTCTGTCGGTCACTGTACAGAGAATAACACTTTTTATCAAGGCACCAATGCTCCTTGTTTGCAAACCATGTGTTTTCCTGCTTATGGCTAAAGATTTTCACAGCTAATGTGTTCTGGTTATCATTTTCCCCTGCTCAGGCGTGACTGACTGCAGCGTGGGGTAGGAATTAGGAAATGTAAGTGATGGTCTTGGAGAAGGTGCAGTGTCCTCTGTGGGTCATAAAGCACGTAAATCAAAGGAAACGTGGGTTCTTCTTTTTTTGGTTGTGGTTGTTTGTTCTTCCTCCTATCTACAGGTTTTCCTCTGCTGCCTCAGCCAACAGTCGTTCAAAGAACTGTATGCTTTTAGTAGTAAAAGAACTTCCAGAGCGTGGCTTTGATATTCTTCTGTTTTCCTCTTCAGCTAGAGGTTTAATACTTGAATACTGCATCTGNATTCAAAGAACTGTATGTTTTTAGTATTAAAAGAACTTCCAGAGCGTGGCTTTGATATTCTTCTGTTTTTCCTCTTCAGCTAGAGGTTTAATACTTGAATACTGCATCTGTTTGTTTTGTATATACCTTTTCCACCTCTATTCATTCCTATTATAATTCCACTGGTATGATGTGCAAGGTGTTTTCCATACAACCTGCAGCTCAGTGACCCTGAAAGATAATGGATTCAGAGCTCTCAACTCTACCTGACCTGTTGTGCACAACGAGCTACTTGTCATATTCATCACATCCTTCCGGGGTCTGAACTGTGCCACAGGAACATTTTATAAAGCACGCAGCAGAAGAGAAGGGTATCAGCAATGCTTTCAATGGCCTCTGCAGTCAATTGTCATTTAATGGACACATCTTTTATTTATTTGAAGTATTTGGTCACATCTACTACCAAATAACATACAAGCACAGAATATCCAAGAGCACTGGCATAATTTCTGAGACCCTCATGCCCATATGTCGCAGTGTTATCTGCCATTAGCCTTTGCCTACATGGAATGCAAGTAAAGGGATCATTTGTGCATTCAACTGTATAACCGGGGTTATGCTCGTGAATCCAGAGTTACACCAGGTATATTCTCATAGGTCTAACTTGAGTTTCACACAGGGGCTTATGCAAGCAACATACATGTACAGACTTACGGAGTCAGGGAAAGGCTACAGTATTGCTGCATCCTGGGGTTGCTGAAAGCAATGGGGTTGCGATGAACACAAAGCCTGAAACAATCAAGCTGATTGGAAGCATCTGAAGCCAGGCTTGCTTTCTCCAGAGAGCTTAGCTAATCTTTGTCCTAGGTCAAGGACTATCCTATTTAAGCAGAAGACGCTCGCTCATTTTGGAGTCCCTGAGGCTGGCAGTCTTGAGAGTTGCTGTTGTCACTGCTTGTTCTTCTTCTGCATTATCCTGAGGCAGTCATTTCACTGGATTCTGCCTACTGCCTCTGAAGTTACAGCCTTGGTGTCTTTCATCATCTTCTCCAAGCTAAAGCAGATTTCAGCTAGGAGGTACTTATAAACCAGCAGTGAGTTTGCCAAAACTTTAAGCAAGGAATTATACACAACCCAAATTGTACAGTATATATGGACAAGGTTAACATAACATTTCCTAATATTTAAATTTGTTATTGAAGTTCCATTAAAGAACAACATAAGAAGCAGAAAGTATACCTGGAAAACACAAACTTTACTTCTGTTTTCCCCACGTGGCTTTTTAGCATGGGAATTGGTAATATTGTCCCTAACTTCGCACCCACCAAATGGGCACTGGATTCATCCCTTTAGTACAGCATGCCAATAAATCTTCATTACCTTGCATACAGACAAATTGGTGAAACTTGAAATGTCGAGGCATACTTTAGATTAGAGAGCTTCTGGTCTCCCTCTATGGTCTTTTCTCCTCCCATATGCCAGACTCTGCAGGGACTCTCCTGCCTTGGCCCTTCGGCATTCACTTGAGCTTTGTTGCAGCAGGAGGTTTCAATAACCCTGTAACTTTGAACAGCAGGATTTGGGGAAAAAGTCTGGGGTAAGGGAGGGGTGAACTGGTCTCTGAGGACACCAATAGATCTCACTGGTCTTCAGATACAGCATGATCAGTGTTGTAACTGGGTGTGAAAGGCCACCTTCACAACCTACACTATGAACTGGAACTGACTATAGTCTGTCCTTCCTTCTCCATGGCCCTCAGATGCCCTTCATGCCTCTGCCGAACTCTAGGCCAAGCAGGTCCTTTGCCCCCTTGACTTACCACTTTTCAACTGATGGCCACAGGATGAGCATGCCCAGCACAGATGCTGGAGGTCTTCCTGGGGCACCTCCCTGATTCTTGCTGCTTGCACCCTCCACAGTCCAGTGAAAATGAGTCAGATAGATACCAATGACAAAGTAGCCTGGGAGGTTTCTGCCTCCTGGATGTTTAATAGGGGAAGAGAGGACCCACCGAAAGGAGCCACGTAGCCTCACAAACTCCCAGATTCCAGCTGCTACTGCTGCACAGTTCTGCTGCTTTCTTGCAACAACTTGTGCTTCCTGAGCAAATGCTGGAAGGGGATGAGAAATATCTGTTCCTCATAAAGGTTTCTTTATTTTCCCATATTGTTATTTTGATCAGCTGATCTCCACAGCTGAAGCCATGGTGAACAAGACCGCCTAGGCAGAGGTTACCCTTGAGACAACTAAATCTGGACTCCTTGAGCACCAGTGACCAGCTTGCCCTGACAGTGTTGTGCCAGTGTGACTGCAGGAAACAATGAAATCACTGCAGCTCCTGACTTTCAGTATCTACAGACTTGATGCATTTCAATCCTTTTAACAGCTGAAATTCTGTGAGTGCCCTGAAAGTCATTCCTGTTACTACATTGTGTAAACCACTAATGGGGTTGGCTTTGAGGGTCTTGGTGGAAGAGCTTTGACTGGACCCTGCAAGCACACACATTTTTTTCTATAATGATAAACTGGGAGTCCTCAAAAATGTATTCAAGAAGACATCTGTGCTTAAATGCTCTCTGATGTTTATGTACTTTTAAGAAATGGACAAAAAAGGTATGTGGCATGGACTGAGAAGAGAATGTTTTGCTTCCATTAGAGAAGTGAATGGAATAAATGTTAACTTTCCCCTGCTTGCTTTATTTTTTGTAGACATAGCAGCAAACCACCAGAGCTTCTGCACTGTCTTTCTTAACCTGCTGTTGTCAGAAATGCAGTTCTTTCGGAGTGGGGTTGTGCTGAGGTGAACAACAACACAGAGTTTGGTGTTTTCCTCTCCTCCCTGCCCTCAGCCTGTGTTATGCCACCTACAACTGCTGCGTGAGGCCACCTAAAGTTGGTTTTGAGACATTTTTACTTTTGGCTCAGAAACATGTTTGTTCAGAAAGCAAGTATACTCTTAATGATTTTCAAGCTACAGCACATCATGGAGGCACTGTACTCAAGAAATAATAGGGAATACTGGAAAATACGAGATTTAGATAACTACAATTAATAGTATACATTCGGTACACCTCTTATTCAATAACACGCATGGTTTCTTAAGTCAACCTTCAGTCTTTGTATTTAGTACAAGACATTGCCCTAGCAGATGCAGCAATCTTGTTTCCAGCCACTCAGATGCCTGTTTCTTGTGGGGCACTGTCTGAAGCATAGATGTCTTATCTTGTCCTGTCACCGCTAGTCTCTGGAAGGCAGCAATACTGTATCTATAGTAGATGGATGTCACTTAGCTACATATATTTCTGGGGAAAACAGTGGTTCCTTGGGCTGTCACCACTCAATCCAGCTGTCTCAGGGTCTCTGCCTTTGTTCTGGAACACGAAACAACCTAACAGTGTCTCTGCAGTACAAATAAAAAAGTGAAGTGGAAATATTCAAGCGAGACAGCATGAAATCTAAGCAACTATAAACCATAATGCATTACTATGAAATACTTCAAGACATAAGCAACTCAGCATTCAGAGTTCACAGATATCTTTGTGCTAATTGTCCCCTGTGCAACTTCTCATTTACACTTTCCTGATCATTTTTTTGCACAAGAGCAGAAGGAATGAAGTGGTGGTCTCTAGGCTGCTTTTCTGCTGAGTCTTAGTGGAGTTACTGGTGAACCTGACGCTATGAGCATATCCATCCATACTATAACAGACTCTGTAATACAGCTCTTTCACAACTAGCTCTAAAGCACAGAGAGGAAAGCTGAATGGTGCCATTTTCTTAATGTAATAACCTTTCAATAATTTAATCAAATCTACTGAGAAAAAAATGCCCTTCGAATAGTTCAAGTAATTGCACAGCCCTATCTTCAATCTGAGCCTTTATCTCAGAGCTCTTCGGAAAAAGAAAAATCTGGCAACGTATTTTCTCTGGTTCTTTCAAAGACTAACTGGCAACAGCAGAAGCTCCCTATTCAAAGCCTAGTATTTCCCGTTTGTCAGAGGCCAGGAAAAGCCAAATGCTTCTGAGGATGTAAAGGTTCACTGGGGGTAAAAGAAGAAAAGGGAAAAAGACAGCAGCAATCTCTAAAGGGATTGCAGTCTGAAAGTGGTGAGTCTGCTCACAAGATTTATTACCTGTTGACCTCATTCCACCACTTAGGTTATAACGTGATGACAGCCTGGCGGCGATGGAAAGAAGCCACTCTTCCTCCTTGATGCTGACCTAGAGAATTAGGATCATGAACCAGTCACACAAGCACGCCTTATAAAACCATTCATGGCAATTGCATTGCCACCTGCTCCCCTGCTATTTAGTACATCAAGGGCAGTTGTCAATTCTTCGAAAGTCAAAACCATTTCACATCTTGCAGCCATCCCCAGTCTTCAGGGAATAGAAGCAAGTAAAATGTTGGTGTGGTTCCCTGGACAGTATGATCCCACCTTAAGTGATTTTTTTTTTTTTTAAATTGGGAAAAGAATATATTGTCTCTTAATGTTGAAGTTTTTAAACTACTGAAGATGGAGCAGCATAACAAATGGATCTGGAGAGGTATGAATCTCTGGATTTTTATAGAAGTCTGATAAATGTTCACCTTATACTGGGGGGCAGGGTGTGGGGCAGAATAATTAATTAAAAAGATTAATGAAAACTCTTTTGTTGACATGGCTAGACATGAGCGAGCAACAGACTTTTTTTGGCTGATTGGTCAAATCTCCACCCCTCTCCCCACTGTTTTGCTTTAGAAAAAAAAAAAAGTTCAGAAAAGCTGATGCAAAAATGGAATCCCTTCACCTGAACCACAAACTGTTTCGCTTCATGATCACTTCAGTCCTTAAAACATGGTATTAAAATACTTGACTTTAAAATTAAAATGTCATTTTGAAATGAAAAAAGTTTAAATTATTCCTTTGGAAAATGTCCAAATAGAAGTCCTCTCATCCTTTTCTTCTTCCCCCACATTCCAGCTCCCATCCCTGAAGGGCTAAAACTATTCCCCAAATTCACAAAAATTTATAGTCTCCTGAAACTACCGCTTTACGTGAATTTGTTCTTCACTCCCAAACCCACTGCTCTCTGATCTAGGCAGAGATTTAGGCTACCAGATCACTTCTTTTAGTTTCAGTTTTTATTTCTTTCTATAGGTTTTTATTCCCTGTAGTGTCATTAGAAAGTCATAGTACCGTCAAAAAACTTTTTTTCCTTTTTCTTACCTTTGCCTCAGTGCTAAAAAGGAATTCAAGATTATGCTTAGTTATAATATAATGAAAAAAATATCCTTTAAAAAATGGTGTTTAAATATAAACATTTGTATTTTTGGAGGACAAAATTAACCTGCAGAATATATAATCAAACTTTCAAGCCAAATGAATTTAAATAACTTTGAAGAACATAAAGCCTGTTCTGTCTCACTGAGAAGAAGGGACAACAGATCAACAACAACTTTATCATTCAATGCAAATAAGGTCATCAGATAACTCAGTCTAGAAAGAAATGTGAGAGGGGTAAGAAGTAAATTTGCAAG
Organism: Himantopus leucocephalus; assembly: GCA_003993805.1. Taxonomy (NCBI): domain Eukaryota; kingdom Metazoa; phylum Chordata; class Aves; order Charadriiformes; family Recurvirostridae; genus Himantopus; species Himantopus leucocephalus. Next base: position 36,880,038 of record RSEF01000003.1, on the reverse strand, counting down.
TGGCTTTATATTTTCACCTATTACACAATAAAACCACCTCCATAATTACAACATTAGTACTGGTCAATTGCGCTAAGTTCTTGTTAAACCATTATTACTAAGAAAAGAAAATCCAGAGGTTATAAAAATGTGTGCTCTCAGCCTTGGTGCTTTGCTAAAAAATGCAAACAAAGGTTAGGTCATTCTTTTTATAGGTAATTTTCATTTTTAGTGATTACGCCAGGGAAGCTGAATTGGACTACTTGTTCTTTCAAGAGGAGGAAAAAAGTATCTTCCTGAGGCCTTAATTTAGACAAAGGCTTTAAAATACACCATTCTTACTGAATGAGCCTGCTGGAGCACGTGAGCTGCCAGCAGAAGAGGCTCTTCTTCTCCAAGTGGTATTACAGCACAGCTGAGGATTTCTGTGTAACTCTGAAGCACAAGGCTGGTGTGAGACCTTGGCTGCTCCCTGGATTGGTCAAGTTGCAGGGAATTCACCTTCTATTGCCCGTCTCCTCTTCCCCGCCTTCCTCTGGGGTAAGAAACCTAAGACTCATTTCCCCTCACATTTTAAAATGTCAGCCCCCCTTCCACCTCCCTACACTCTTCACCTCCACCACCCTTGGGTGAAAGGTTCCCTGGGAACAGCCCTTGTCACCCATGAATGTAGGAACGGGAGGGCAGGGACAGGATCTACCAGGTACCTTTCCCAGGCTTGAGAAGAGGAAACTCCTTTCCACTGTCCCCTCTTCCACCCTCTGGGGCCTACAGTGAGGAAACTAACAATAAAACTAAAGCATCCTCATGGAGGAATTGCGCTGTTGCCAACTCTTGTGGTTTTATTGTGATTTCACAACTTCAGGGTAGTTCTCACAGTCCCAGTTCCTGGAATCAGGATCTTACAGTAGATCCTGCTTTTCAATTTTAAAGAAAGTTTTTAACTTTTGTCATTATGGAGAAAAAAGGCTTCTCATGTGAAGTGAGTCCAAGGTAAGGAACCAGAAGGCAAATAATAAGAAATCCCTAAAGCATTACATTTATTATTTAATCATCCTATTGCTGGGGGATGAAAAGAGTGTGACTCATGGTTTTTAAGTGTTTTTAGGGATGGCAACAGTTGAATGGGAGAAGCAGGATATCTTCAGTGCTTTTTCTGAATGTTGCAGTTACTGTTTAAATGACAGAATTAATTAACCACATTGGAGGGTAGCAGGATCCACCCTGGATGTGAAAGGATTGTGGCTTCAGAGAAAAATAGAAAGATTTTGAGGAACGGAATCAAGAAATGGGAAAAAAACAAAGAAAGACTATGCAACTTCTTTTTTCATATTTTTTGTTTCAAAAAGAGCAAATTCAGGTCTGCACCTTCATTAAGTGTGCACACAGTACACTGGATCATTAGTGACTATGAGAATGCCGTCTGTCTTGATTGTGGAATGTTTCCCTGTCAGAAACAACATTTTTACAGGCTTTTGGGTTTTGTCATTTACTACTTAGGTATTTTCTACTCCTAAGATAATTTCCTGCAGAGGAAATGCTATCGTTCTCATTCAAGTAGCATTTTTTAGCAACTGTTATTGTTTCCTATCAGCAATTCTGTGTTTTGGGACAGAACCAAATTATCTGTTTTAAATTCCATCTCTGTTACACTTTCTCCAACATTGCTTATGAGATAGCAATTTCACAGCCCATAATCTGGAAAGACTATAATAGAATCCACATAAGAGTTTGTGCTGCATTTATATCAAATTACAGGTGATAGCACCGCTTCTTGTGTTCATTATGATCATCTGGTACCATGAGATCTCCTTGCTTTCACGAGCTTGCACGATTTTAGTTTTGAATCTGATTCTACAGTGCTGAAATGTGGACACCTATAGCTGTAAACACCACCTTTCTGCCAGATTTTTTGTAGACTCCATGTCTTATCTCTGCCTATAAATGGTATAAATAAATGAGTCATAGTATTTAAAGAAGTTTTTGTCATATTTGTCTGTGTATGTGGACTTGCAAGTAATTCAGTGTTTGTAAAAAAAACACATTTTTTTTTAATGTCACAGTGAAGTATGCAGGGGTGAGAACGTAAAACACTAAAGGCATATTTCTACTGATCTGAACTCCATTCTGAATTCACAATCATTGACTGTACTACACACCACCATCTAGGGTCTACGACCAGCATCACACATCCTGTGTCCTATTCCTCCAGTCTGCTCTGGGGTTTGTCTGGATATTTTTCCACTGAAAGGTGTCAACTATTATTAGCAGGTGGAACCAAATTCTTGTGTGGTGTAAATCAGTGTATGTTCAATGAAGTCAACCTGGCCTCATACAAGTGAAGGCTCCAGTGTGGAGGCGCACTGAATGAGGGTCTTGGAGGCCAGTTCTTTACTGAATAGCATAATTCAACCTTATGTTGGATATAACTTTCTTTTAGAGCTTTGGCTAACCAAATGTGTCAAGTTTCCAAATGAAAAAGAACATAATTGCAGGCCTCAGCTGCATAAGTAGAAGAGACGTTCAACAATTTAAGGTCATTACTCATTGTCATAAGGAAAAGGTTTTCAGGAAGAAGTAACAGATCACAGTAACAGATGCTTTACACTCTAGTTATATATTTTAACTGAGCTGATGAATTTCTTTTACCTAGCCAGAGAGCTTAGCCAGCTGACCCACTATTATAAATGGCAGCACGATAAAAGTCATTTCCTTGGCAGCTGGCCCTGAAAGATATTGTGGTAAATGGTATTTTTACTCCTATTTAATCTTCTTCTCAATTATTTGCTACCTAATTTAGCTCATCACTAAGAAAAAGAAAACTCAGCTTTTCACACTTAATGGAGATGCCCTTTTCTGCAGACAGGGATTCCTGCAAGATGCACATCTTTACAAAGCGATACCCTTGTGCTGTCCACCCTGAAGTCGTGGCAGAGGACAAAAGCTCAGGAAATTAAATCACATGCCTACAGGTGTTAGCTGGATCTGAATCCTATCCAGAACTTTTAGTCAAGCTGGCAGCTCTTTGTCTTGGCCATCACTGCTAAGGCTTCCAGACCAAGCTTATAATTAAGTGTCAAAAACTAACCAGAATTAAAAGTATAATTCAAAGCAAACAATTACTTAAACGTATGCTTAGAGTTTTCTTGTAGTTTGGAAACTGTGACTCAGATAAGGCTTTTCGAGCCTGCTGCTGAAGAGAAGAAAATCCTACTACCTCCATTCATAGAGATAAAATTTAGTAACCAAAGTCCCAACTCCTGAAGCATCACTTGAAACAGGTGCCCGAGGCCCTTTCTTTACATCCCTGCCCATAAATGGCACCTAACATCTGCTGCTGAGCAGCGAGGGCCCCTGTAATATTGCAGGCATTATCAAATGCCAGTGTTTCTCTGGTTTTGGTACTTGTCCACTGAACTCTCCTAGGCTTTAAAAGGACTGCAAACTTATGTTTTCCAGTTTTCCTAGGAGAGTCTTAGAGAGTGAAACGCCCATTATATTGTGTTCTCCAGGGACACCAGTTATTTATTGGATGCAAGCAAACTTTTTTCCTGAAGTATCATACTCTGAGAAGACGTTATAACAATTTTTATCCTTTCTGTAAGAAGTTACATCTGATTTATAGATTTTAAAATTTACATTCTAAAAATATACTGCAAACATGTATATATTCTTTGTGTTGGTTAAAGAGGCGGTGTGCAATATAAATGGATGAAGAAAACCCAAAATATTGCCACAATATCATTCAAGGAGATTTGCGTGGAGTGTAACTTCAACACAGCTAAGATCTTAAGAGGTAAAATATGGACTCCTACTCGATATCAGCAAAGTTTTGAAAACAAGGGACATTCATACTTTTTCCTTTGAAAAGAATTCTGAATAGGCAAAAAAATATGTACCTTTCCCAGTCTGCCATCATTTTATGCCTTTCTGATAGCTTTCCTTTCCTCTGTCTCTACCCGTGCATTTTCTTTGGGTGTTTAACGGTTCCCTCAGGGCAGGACCAATTATTTATGACATACTTCTCCATGTAAGATTTATTTGGAAAAACTGTTCCTATGGAAACTGCTGTTTTCAAACAGGCTTGAATTAACTTTAAACAATAGGATTGCATATACACTAGAGAATACATCTTTCACTAGCAGGCATATTCTAATGACTTTGACAACCAAATAAATTGCTCAGAGGAACAAAATGAGGTATATTCTGTGATATGATCAAGTGGGCATTCAGCTGTCAGCTGGTAAGTACAGGGAATTAGAGTAACTCAGTTCATTGTACCAAAGTCCAGTTTGAAGGTCTCTTAAAATTTCAAAACAAAGCTTTAAAAAATATCAGTCGAAAGCCTGCACTGGCACGCTATGAAAGAGCAGCAAGTGCCTTATCTACAAAATAGCACTGAAGGTTTTTATTTCAGAAATGTCAAAGTTCATGTGTATGACATACCTACACTGTAAGGCTTTGGCACCAGAAGTAGATTGACAGGTCAAGATGCTACAGTCACTTAATTGTGGCTTCAGGGTCAAGCTCTTATAATTACATTTTTTCTTTGTGGTGTTTTGCTGTTTGTTCTCTCCTTGCTCTACCTCCTACTTATCTTCTCGTCTTTGTAGTCCTCCAGACAAGATGAAGCATAGCACAGCTGCAGCATAGCCCACCTGAGCAGGTTTTTAATGAAAATTTTTTTTCTATCTGCCTGAACAAAAAATTTGACTTTAAAAAAAAGTAATTTAGGCACCTACTTCATTAATTGCCTTGGGGGTGTTAATGGCTTTCTAGAGCCGTAATACCTTGTGACCATCTAGTCAGGAACAGGGCAGGGCAGGTGGAAGGGGGTCTCATAGCAACATCCCAGTCCTCCAGTTTGGAGTCTTCCTTAGGTCCTGTGCAGAAGTCAATGCTGTTAATACAAAGGCCCCTGCTACCCGCCTTTGCACAGGCGGGTTCATAGCCTTTGTTTATCTTCTGAGTCATCTTCTTAAGAGAGATGCAGAAAAAATTACTTCCATTGGCTTTCCTGCTGGAAAAGCATTCTGTATGCTCAAGTGGCCCTTTGCTTATTTAAATGATTAGCCAAGAGCGCTTCATTTTTAAAAAGGAACTAATTCAACCAGGGACTGAATAAACTCCAAGTCCACAATGTGTAAGGGAAACAAACTGTTAATTCCAAGTCGGAGAGTTTTAACAGCCCAAGACAAGCTGACTGCAGCTCTATCAGGACAAAAAACCTCTCTTTGCTGTGCTGCGGCTCCTGGGCGTATTGACATGTGTACATGAAAAGAGAATAGTGTATAAATCCATTTGCCTGTTGAACTGCTAAAATGCAACTTTGCCAACACAAGAATTAAAAAAATCGTGCACTAGATCACCCAAAACCAGTGACTGCTCATTTTTTTTAAGCTGATCTTATGAGATTGGCTGGAATTTCTTGGGTTTTTGGGGCCTCTATAAAGAATTACTTTCAACCCTCTTTTCTGTAATGAAAACTATATACATACCACTACAGACCTGTCAAGGGATTGTTAGTGGTGAAAACTTTCACACAACTGTGACTCGAATCATCTGATGAGATGTCAGGTAGGTTTTGTAGGCAGTCTTGGTTTCTAAGTAGCCCTAGAAAAAAAGGAGCTTGCTTCTTATCCCAAACGGCCCTACAAACTTTGCCAGAATTGCCTAAGCTCAGGCAAATAATGTGTTAAAATTGGCCCCTCTTTCAAAGCAGAGGACACTTTCCAGTGGCTGGTGAAAACAAAATAATTTTAAAATATGTAATTATAGAATGTACTATATATAATGCAACATGTAAACAATAAAAATAATTTTGTAAGTAGCTGAAGTAACTTCTGTCCCCATGGAGCAACGGAGAAGGTCCTTCCCCAGTAGGAACAATTTGAAACTGTCCGCTCTGTAGGGATATGGGAAAAGCCTCAGCCCAGTTGTCTGTGATGCCTTTTTTGTTCTCATGTGTTGTTTTTTAAAACAGAATGATTGGAACTGTGGTGGTAGATACATTTGCCTAGACTCACCCTTTGTGCAACCTGAACTGGCTCTATCTGCCTCCTGTAGACTTGATTTTGCCACTTTATTTGTACTGAATCCCAGGATGTTTCACTGAGCTGCTAGAGGCAGCACATCTTCTGTCCTGCAGACTGCTTTACTGGGGTTCAACAATCCATTTTGGGGAAGAACATACTTCCCCTTTTGGATATGACAATGAAATATGCATCTATTTCCTTTTTACCCTCTCATGCCACAAACAAGAGGCTAAAAGACTCAAATGGAGGAAACACAGGAATTTCTATCCCCATATCTTGATAGTCTTTACCTTTTAACTTGCTATAGACTGCAGGTCTCCCTCCCAACTAAAAAACAACAGGAACTACTTTATTTATTTATTTTACTGGAAGAAGATCCATTGTGACCTGCAGGCCCATAACTGAATTAATTTCTCCAATTTATATTCCCACTGTTGCCAGCTGCTTTGATTTTGATTGTATTTTCTAATCTATAATTCCAGAACATGGTCCACTATGTCCCTATGAGAATCTTCACTTTCAGCCTTTCGTGGCAACACTGGAAAACGTAACAGCTCAGCACCCAGAAGGCAGATGGATTAATTTTCATAATTAATGATATATATTCTCGTCCTCGTGGTCGTTGGGTGAGTAATAGTTTTTAATGTTTAATGTGACAAGAACTTCCTGAGTCAGATTTTAAGTTACATGAAAACTGGAAGAAAAAGCATATCGAAATATGGATATATTGCTTTTAAACAAAATAAAAAGGAAGTCATTTTCACTTATGTTTCAGGTGTGCTTGTTAGACACAGAAATACCAAGTATTACCAAAAGCAGGGCTCTGTGGTTTGCTGAAGACAGAGGATTTTCAGAAAAGCTAATGACCCTACACTTTTTGTGTTGTTTGATGGGATATTTATCATTTTTTTCTAGTCGGTGCAGGGCATTTCTGAAAATCTCACTCTTGACCTACTTAGAGTGATTTATGTTCTCATTAAAAAAAAAAAATCTGAAAGAATATGGGGATTTTGAGAGTCTAAACACCACTTTTAATCCCTAAATGTGACATTAGGTATCGTAAGTGTTCAGTCACTAAACCTCGCACTACTGCTGCTTAAATGCACAGATAGCTCATTTTTCATCAGCACTTTGTCCAGAAACTGCACTTTTGCCTTTGAACATTTACACAGCCACCTCAATGCTGCACAAACTGTCACCGGCAACATTTATCTCATATCCATGGTTCACAAAGCATCATTTCTGAGCTTTTCTCATAACTGGGCTTGATCCTCTCAACCTGCTCGGGGTGTTTGTACTTTCCATGCAGCCCTACCTTACTGGGATCCTGGCAGCAAACTGCAGCCCTGGGGTGTGCCAGCCCCAGCGGGCCAACCCTCCTGCACAGCAGACGACAGGAGAAAGCGAGGGCATCAGAGCCTCCCGGTCATGGACACCCTTTTGCCCAGTCTGCAGCTGGGACCTGAACATGGAGACTTACTTCATCCCTCAGAAAGTTTCCCTTGCTCTTAAGATGTGGAATGGGTGAATTTCATCTCTCCCGTTTCTCCTCTTTGTTAATATATTTCTATATTCACTGGAGAAGGGATGTGCATCTGAGTATCCCAGGTTAATACGAAGGCCATCATGTTTTTGAAACACTGTCAATATCTATCTACACAATAAATTTTTAAACTTATGCTTGAGGGAAGGAAGACAACAGCCACTATTCTTTCCTCTGTTTCTGGAAAAAAAAAAATATTAAGATTGACTCAACTTAGAAACTTCAGTCCAAGAAGGCGTTCATGGTTGCGAAAGAGGTGTATTTCTATCCAGTCCAAAATTAGAAACATAGTACATTTTGGAGGAAAAATCCTTGAGTCCCTGTTCTCCAATTTCCTATGGGCTAGCACTACCGGGTTCCGCAGCCAGCTTGTTGGCTTCTGTGTATCTGCTTCTACAAGCCCATACCGCTCTCCAGTCAACAGATGTGGTGCCAAATCTGGGGTTACAAATTCCCCTGGGCAGCCAGGGGCCAAAATTTTGAACATCTCAGTGTTCAATAGTGCAGTGCCTAATCCTCTCTTGTGAACTTTGTATTTCTGTAGTTACCATACCGAACCAAAAGGAGTTGCTACAGTTTCTTGTATGATAATATAAAAGTTTTAGTAAAGCAGGAGCACATCCAATGCGTGGCTAAAAACTGGAAATCTGAAAAGAGATTAGTTGACATGCCTTTCTCTCCTTGTAGAGCAGAATTAATGGAAAAGTGAATATTGATGCTTCTTAACATCATATTTCAAAGCCTAAGTATCTGATGAGAGAAAAAGAAAAATAGGTTTGTTTTTTTTTAAAAAAAAAAGGAAAATGACTCAGAGAATGGAATAAATATCTTTATTTATAGAAGACTGCTTGTTTCCTTGAGGTGACACACCAGCTTCCTTCCAAACACATACCAGCTTAATAAAAGTTAAACAAAATTTCATACATTTGAATATTAAAGTATTTTAATCTTCAGAAATTACAGGACAGTACAAACTTAACATATGCCCCAGCATTTTTTATTAATTTGCTCTGTACTTAGAGAATGAAATTAGTCAGTTCTCTTCAGAATTAAAGTGGTTTCTTTTCTCTGACTTCTGTATGGAGTTTATATCCTTGATGATATTTTTACCTACACTATTATTAATTGTTTTGAAAACAGACATGTAATGTGCTATTCATTTGTTGGTTCCAGTTTAATCAGCTATAAAAAGCAACCAAAGTGGTGATCACTGGGTTTCATTAAATTCCTAGATCGATCTTGAAGACCAAATTGAAAAGCTTTATTTTCAACAGGGATATGTCCTTTAGAGGCTTGTCTACTATAACAAGATAGTAGTACCTCATAGTATCTTTGTGCTGTCGTAAACATCTTTCTAACATTCCTCATGAAAACCCTGGGTCCACATAGCAAAGGCATTTGTGAGGAAGAACAGGCTCCCACGGCTGCTTGCAATCAAAAGCAGCAAAGTTATATTCCAGTTCACTCTGAAACTTCAGGACAAGAGGAAACTGAGTGCTCATTTCTATACAAATTAGATTTCTTGTGCCTTTTGATCCAGTAATTTCCAGTTGTGTGTATCAGATTTTCGAGTATGTATGTTTTCCCATACGAAATAGTGAGGAAGTGTTTGACTGACTTGCATCCAGGGATGGGCACTAGCTGTATCTGGTGCACAATACGGAGCCGTCTCTCAACAAATGCATGCTGATGCTAACCAGCACGATTTTGCAATATGTATGCTTGGCACCCGCCTTGGCTGCCAATCAGATTTTCAAGCCAGTCAAGCTCTTTAGCATGATCTCTGCAGAGAATTATTTCTCTTTCTGTCTCCCCATCCATATTTCCTATTAATCACTAAAAACAGGGTCTGATGGAGTCCAGCTTGTATCCTGCTGAGAGACGAGAGGAAAATTTTTGGGGATGGAAAAAAAAAGACAGAATTTGTGTGGAACAGAGTTCCGCAACAGATCTGGTTGAGCCTGAATCTTCCCAGTTTTAGTATGCACAACAGAACTCTTCTACTGAACTAAGTATGTGCCAAATAATAACCCAATGAAACAAAAAGGAATCTGCCAGCAGCTTATTTTATTTGAACAAACTGGATTAAAAGAACAAGAAAAGAAATATCTTCCTCCTAGCAATACATTTGATACATCTTTAATATTATAAAACCCTTTGATGCTATCATGATAGGTGCTATGAAAAACACTCATGTCTCGCTGCCACAGTATAAATAGGACTAATTCAGAGTACAAAATAATGAGCTTATTTTCACCTTTGTTGCAAAAATGACGTGAAGAAACCTAGCTCCTTGTCAACCCCAGACACCGGTAGCTAAAATGGGGTCCCAGCCTGTAGGGGCTGGGTGACCGGGAGGGGAAGGTAGAGAACATGAGTGCAACTGCATGAAATGTAGAAGACATTGCGTAAAGAAGGATGAGGCAAGTACCTGGAAGAGGATTCTCCTGGAAAATAAGGAGGGTGTCAAGGAGGGGTTTTTTCTTGGTGGTATTTTGAGTGGAGTTTTTTCAAATTCTGAGAAAATAAACTTGGCTTAAAAACCATAATGGGATCTGGACTGTGTGAAAGCAACTTACCTTCAAAGGTGCTCAGGTGGAAATGCAAGAACCCATGAATGCTTACTTAAAAGCAATTACTGTCCATGTGAAAACCTGACTGGAAGATACACAAATTCCCCTGACTGTCTCCTAAGGATTTACCTGATATTATTTTAAAAATGCTGGACAAATTTCCTATTAATCACCACCTAACAGCATTACAGCACTATTTATATTATAGGGTGGGGTTTTTTTTTCAGGAAATCTTTCCTTAATAAAATTGTGCTAACCTTTCTATTCATTTTGATATTGAGGCAAGCATTACAAACTGCAGAACTCTAAGATGTACAATTAAAAAAGCAAGTGAATCATAAATATAAGCAATCCTAAGAGCAGGTTTAAACCTTGAATGGGAACGTAAGGTCAATTTTGGTTAACCATTTGCATAAATTTAGCCTTCAATAGAATCTAGAACCAACAGAAGTATTTCTTTTTTTCAGACATTATAATCGAAAGAGAATTAAGAGAAAAATTGTCTTGCAATGTAAGCACAAAATTGTTGGACTAAACCAACAAATGAGAATATGAAACTTAGAAGTCTAGGCTTGTTATCCAAGCTAGGAGAAATGCAAAACATATGTATGGCAGAGAAATAAATGAAAGACCAAATTCTGACTATAGCTAGACCCATAAAATTTCAGTGATCACACTTGGGCTACACAGTGATAGATTTTTAAAATACTGCCTTCTTAGTCAATTAAGGGGTGGTTTTGTAGTAGGTTACAAATACATGTCTTTGACCTGAAACCATCTCTTTAAAATGGCAAATTAACGCTTTAGAAAATGAATATTTGCTGCAGATTTTTTTAACAAAATATCTTAATAAGATAGGAGCTTGATTCAGTCTTTATAGAGATTTTAAGTGCATGAGCCAAAGCCATTATATTTCTAAACTATAAAGCATGTACAGAAGTCCATTTTACATTTAATTGTCAGAGCAGGCAAACCACTTCCAACAAAGCGCAAAAATAATGATTTTAGATAGAAATCATTCCTCTTACAAAAACTTACACAGGAGACTATTTTTATCATCTGTGTTCAGCTCAGTTTACAAGAAAAAAGTATTAAGACATATGCAAAGCAGGTTAGCCTTCTTAATGAATTTCAGTAAGTTCCAGGAATCAAGTAGCTTCAGCAAAAGTGATCTCCAGCACCTTGCAGTCAGATCCACATTATGTGGCATAATAAGTGCAGAAATGGGGCTTTCTCACCTGTGCTGCATGTGTGGTATTTGTCTTAGAGGCAGAGGAATGGTGGTTTCGGGTAGGAAGAAATGAGAGGTGCCGAAACTTTTGGCTGGTGCATTTTAGGTGTATTCTCAGCTGTGGGCAGTTTGAGAAAAAGGGCTATATCCTGGGTGAGGAACAATCATTTCCAAGAGCATTCTGGTTCCTCTTCTAAGCAAAATGTTGAGTAAAATCACCCAGATAACTCAAGGCAGCATATTCTAAGATCATACTGGAAACCCAAAATCTGCACAGTGGTACAACTGGAAAACATCGATCTGGAACCTCCACTTTTTCAGTAGAGACCTTTCTTGCATAGTGCCGGTCCTGGGATTAATCTTGCCCATGCACCACCACACACTTCCAGTATTTTAACAAGCAAACATACTCCAACCTGTTTGTATTGGTGGCAGTAGCACATTTGTAGCTACCTGCTTCGGTCTCTCCTGTACTCTCTCCGCTCCTTCTTAGGTTCAACAAGGTCCTTACTCCTGGAAATAAATACACAGGAGAGCAAAAATGCCTTGCAGCAATGAGTTTCTGCATCTCTCAGAAACCTTAGCCTTGGAGTTTCCACAGAGGTCTTTTCTGTCCTCACGCTTTGAGACTTAGTGGAAATGTATTACAATTTCACATATGCCATTAGTGAACATATCCTTGAGAAATATGTGGTAGGTCATTTCCCCGCTCTCTTAAATCAGAGCAAAAAAGAAATTATTAAAGACTGAATCTCAGCCTTGAAAAGGCTGGAGTGATTTTGGTCAGAAGGAAAAAGAAGTTTGAAGAACTTATCATGCCTACTCTTCTTTCCACTTAATTTCAAACATCTGTTGCCCATCTGGTAAAGCGACACAAAATCTCTGGACATGAAAGACAAGGTTCCTGCCAGTCTCAGCTCTTGGTTGAGCAGGTGAGCACACAGGGTCTGTTTAAGCACTTGTCTGACTCCACCTCAAGCTTAACCGCAGAGAACAGGTTAGGTGCAGGAGTGAGCCACAGACAATGCCATTTCTTCAGAGCAATCAGGGCTGTGCTTACACAGGAAAAATATATAGTATTTGTAATGGACAGAGTGTAATCCCATCTGTATTTTTATATTCGCAGTGCTACTTGAATTGGGGAAAAAATGCTAATGGAAAATTAGAGCTCTGTTATGTATTCCTCAGGAATAGTGCTATATGAAATAATAATACTCCAATATAGAGTTGCCAGTGAATAAACAATAATTAATGGATTGTTTTAATGTGTTACTACAATTTTGATATCAGTGTTGGGTCTGAAATAATGGAGAGCTATTTTAAGACATTACTGAGCACGTACCATTCTCATTTCAAATGATAAAATACCAAATATGAAACTGGTCATTGAAAGGCTCCACAGGAATGTCGAAGGGAGCATGCTAAATCTGTTTATGCTTTTAGGTAAAGCTAATGCAGAAAAAATCTCTTAAGATGTACATATCTTATGTGGACCACAGAGAATATTGTTTGTTTTCTGTGGTCCACATAATAGAAGAGAGAGTTAAGGAGGGCAGTACTAATTGCCCAACACCTAATACTTTCCATCCCCAGCAGACAACTTTGCTCATGCTAGTAAGAAATCACAAATAAAAGTAGTGAGCAGTGGACGGAAGGTGATTGCTCTCATGTGTCATCTTTTTCTTTTGTAAGGACCCCCTTGAATCCCTAAAAAACAACCTTCAGATTTTTCTAGCCATCTCCTCTCATCCTTCCGCCTCCTTGTGCCAATAGGAAAGGCAAGAAAAAGAAAGACAGATAATGCTTAAGAGAAAGCCTCAGAAGCACTGAGTGATTTGCAAAGTGAAGTGCTGTGCCCTCACAGCTTCTCTGGAGGAATCTAAGTTTCTAGTGCAAGATTTCTCAAAATTTTTACTTTTGATATTTCTGATCTTTTCTTTGTTTAATCATCTGTTTCATTAAAAGAAATATTTAGTGCTGTATCTATCTTGTTGTGCTAAAAGACTGATAATTGATCAATATTGTCAGTAGTCAAATAACACGAGGCTCACAATCTCTTGTGAGGGGTAAAGAATCTAGAAAAATATGCTTTTGGCTTGGTAAATGCAAAAAAAATATTGAACTTATTTGTGAAAATAAACAATTATCAGGATTAATTAACAGTGCCTCCTAGTACTTTTGACTGGGAAAATTCCTATGGGTTCTCACAGTTTCTACCAGTTGCTGGTACTTGCCTTTCCCCATCTTTTTGTAGCCACGGCAATCTCTGTGTACACATCTGAATAGGCTCCCCCTGCCCTCTCTCACCTGTCAGTCCAAGCTGTTTTTCATTACGGTTTGATGGTGTTCACAGGTTATATTCTCCTTTCAGCCTGTAATGGGTTTAGGGGTCTAGTGGGGGAGAATGAAAAGGTCTATGATGCTTAAATCATTACTTGTACAAATAGGCCTCTGCTATTTTTCCTATGTTTATTCACATCTCCCACATCTGCCCATCCTGTGAGTGTACTAAAACTCAGATAAAGAATCCAATTATTTCTGCTGCTAAAATATGACCATCTGGTCAAATTATGCTTGTTTCATTCCCTTACTGTGAGCAGGTACACTTGTCTTTCACACTGAGTGATTTAAGATGTTGACCTGATTTTTAATATAGAATTGTTCTTCTCCCTTTCCAGCTTGTTTTTGTATCAGGCAATACTTTTTTATTTGTTCTATTGTTTTTAATTAAAAATCCTTCTGTAATGAATTTAGGTGCAGGAAACTCAACTCTGACCATGGGTGAATTCATAAGAACTGGACACATGACCCTTGTGAGGTTTGTCTGTCGCTACGTGATAGACCGAAGATAGCTTTCTTCAGTAGGCCAGATATTTTTATATAGTATATGAGAAATGTCATCATGTAGGTTTTTTAAAAAGTCAGAAACAAAGCAATTGCCTTTTAACTGCTTTGCTGCTTTACTGAAATGGATCTGATGCCCATCTAGCCCTGAAGTTTTGCCTTTCCTGGAATCCCAAATAAATAGGAAGCAGCAGCAGAATTAAAAAAAAAAAAAAAAAAAANAAAAAAAAGATTTACAGTCATGATATGAAAACAGGGAACTCTAATTTGCGGTTGATGTCATCGATATGAGCTCTGTTTATCTGGGAGTAATACATAACAGTGGAAAAAAAAGTTTAATGGCTACTGTAATTTCAGTTAGCTTGGTCAGTGTTCCTTTGGGCGCACTTGCTAAGCCGATGGGGTATTATTCTATCAGGTTTATTGCTATTTTCTCCACAGAATCTCCAACTTGTGCTTTTCATTAAGAACAGTGTTATCTTCTAAGTAGCACATTTAAGCTCTCCTCTTAGAGTAACGGTCTCTTCCTATAGATTGTACTTGCTTTTGGTTTTATGAAGTTTTTCAAATGTAGTATGATCAATTCTTCTAAAACACCTGTGCCTTCAATCTGTTCTCCTGCGTGGCTGGAAGATCTGGCACAATTTTTTTATTACTGTTTTTGCATTTTTTGACAGTACCTTTCATGTTATTCCATCAATTTCATTCAGAATCCAGAAATTCGGCTAATTTCTTAGGGTATTTTGAATTATTGCTTTTCCCAAAGGGAACTAGATTTTGCTTTATAGCAGCATCCACTTGTAAATCATCTGTCTGTCACATGCAGTCAGCACGGCCTTTCAATGTCTCTTTCATATTTGGGAACATTTTAAAGAGAGAAAAAAACACCCTTCTAGCTTGTTTTTAGTTCAATTATCCATGTTTAAAACTAATCCCAACTGAGCAGGAGTAGATGGTTCACCTCTTAGGTTTTCATTAATTTTAAGTTAATTCTTATGGTTGATGAGCTGCTTCACTGATCAGTCTTTTTCTGTAGTAGAAAACACTATTGTTTATCTGGTTTTGTTTTGCCAATAAGAAAAACAGTATAACCAAAGGAGAAGCCAGGGAATTATGCATACAAGTAAGCTTATTTTTAATTCCTCAGAAAAGTTCTAGAATAAATAATCAAACTGACCATTTAGAAGCACTGAAAATAAAATAAGGAGATGGGTAAAAGCCAAAACAGATTTGCGTACAAACCATGTTGAACTGATCTAATTCCAACTGAAAGCAGAGTATGAGGGCTCACAGGCAGGAGAACCACACATGATGTTATCATAATCAAATAAGGAAATGTGTTCTTTATGACTATATGGGCAGGATCAGTTCAAAAAGATCATCCCCTGTCTTTTTATTATCTATATTAACTACTGTAAACTTTTAACAGACCCAACCTTTCTTGAAGTTTCATACTCAATATCTCTTTTGATTTAAACAGTGATCCATTGATAAGTGCTTTCTGGGTGCATTTTTAAGAACTTCTCTACATTGAAGAACACGTTAGAATTCAAACGAATCTTGATAACTTGCTTGGAAAAAAAAACCCATATACTACTCAATATGGACAAGAGGGAGACACCTCACCTAGAAAGGAATAATCTGCTGGGCAAAACCAGATCAGAGATTAACTGGTGGGGTATCAGCTCTGCAGAAAGAGATCTGACAGGCTGAATAGAAAACTAAATAGGAGTCAATACTGGTATACTTGCGAGAAAGGCAAGAAATCTCCTTGAATGCGTAAACAGGAACATAGTATAAAAAAACCCACTGAAATAATTCTTCTCTACTCAGCACTGGTAAGGCATCAGCTGGAGTGCTGCAGACAATTTTGGGTGCTGCAATTTGAGAAGGACTTATACCAATTAAAGAAGGAAAACAACAAGAATGGTTNAGAAGGACTTATACCAATTAAAGAAGGAAAACAACAAGAATGGTTAATAGTTTAGAAATTGTGATATGGGAGGAAAGCTTGAGTTTATACATTCTATACCTTTTAGAGGTGATGACATCACCAAAGATCTTGTTCCTGAGAGTAAATATGCCAAATACATGTGGAGAATAACATAGTGTCCTGGTTTGAGGTAAAACAGAACCAATTTCCTTTTCAGTAATTTGACTTTTCAGTTAAGTTTCTTCTAACTAACAACACTCTCTGAAATTAACTACATATTTTTCAGACAGTGTCTGCTTCCAGAAGAGAAGCTCCTGCTTATACTTATTGCTATAACACCCAAGGCAGCTAAC
>RSEF01000003.1:36847129-36863537 GCA_003993805.1 Himantopus leucocephalus | reverse complement strand
CTTACCTTGTAACATTCTGTTATTGGCCTGAGCAAGGTTGATAAGTGACTGCTGGATTATGGTAATATGCCACGTGCACAAAGCCTACGAAGCAATAAACGGGATGGCTGTGGCACGTGTAGCACACCTGGCCAGCGGGCGCATGCACCATAGGCTCCCTACGTTGAGAATTGGCAACCGAGGCGTGTTTCGGCACTTGCTGGCCACGTTGTGTCAAAACCCGTTCCTCTGCAAATGTATAAATACCGGGATTTCCCGAAGAGCAGTGGGCCGGTGTACAGCGAGGTCACCGTTGCATCCGTGGGGATGCCCACGTAAAGCTGGCACCTACTGACTGCGGGGCTGAGTTAGCGGCGCAAGACGGCATAAGAATGTATGGATGGTTCATCTTCCTCAAGGTCCTCGGGTCGGTATGTTAATTGCTTTGCCAAATACCCTTAGTGTAATGCATGCCTGTAGTTAATAAAAACGCTTGTTTTTTCCCTTGTAGTCAGTGTATATGTGCTTACTGTCTCGGGAATCCTCGAAACCACTCTAAAACACCTTGGTTTGAAAATAGACCTGGATTGAAAAAAAAAAAAAAGCTTTTAGTAGTTTATACTTCAAAACTTCAAAGTTCCAATATTCTTCAATTACGTGGGCAAGGTCCCCAGAACTTTTTTTGAACCTTTTAATAGAGGTTTTAAGGCTCTCACAGATGGAAACCTTTCTCTATTACAAAAGCTGTATTTCCTAGGTGACAAGTGGAGAGTCTCATCACCTGTGGAGTCAGCAGCTGGGGCAAGATTAATTAGCAAGGCTGAGAAGGTTGTGCCTGAACCTGCAAGACAAAGAGAAAAAAATATCCTCATTCTGAGACCAGACTTCAAGAGGAATATAAATAACTTTTTTTTTTTTAATTTATATGACTAAGACTGAAGTTTCACTCACCTGTTCAAAGCTGATATATATTGTAGATATAGAGGAACAGCTGAACACAAGTGATAGTCAACCGTATAAAAGTTAGAGATAAGCTATATTATTTTTTTCAGGACAGTTCTCACATTTACTGACATAAACTTTGAGTTACTTATGTCAGAAAACTGCAGTTCTTGTGTGAGTTACCTATGACTACATCTATCAGCTTGATGTACGCTTAATTTGGGAACTGAGTTTTAACTCATATTTCTTGTAACATAGGACTGAATTTCATCATTCACTAAAGAGACAGTTAATCTAATGAAGGTGAAGAACTCAGGCTTTTTCAAAACAGGTATGGATCTAGCCAGCTGGGATACGTGACTGTCAAATTAACTTTCTTTCTTAAATGGTTGTTTAGCATTATTTTATATATAAATGTGTGTGTCTATATATAGCTTTAGAATTGATATCTCATAATCATAATGTCCTTAGCTGTAGCAATTACCTTCCTGAATAGCTCTGCCTAGATGTAGGGCATTTGGTTGCTGGCATAATCCCACTGTGAGCCCTGTTCAGCCACCCCAAAACCACACCAACACCGAAGCAACATGTGTGTGTCCTGCTAGAGGTGGTGGAGCTGCTGCTGCAAAAGCTGTGGGAGAGGGACTTTAAGGTAGGCTGGGTTGGGAAAAGCAGTTGTTACAATGTGGGCATGAGGGCTGGGAAAAATGGGAAGCATCCAGAAAGGGAGAGTGCCTGTGGCCTGGGAGGAGACACTGTGGACAAGAGGAGAGAGAAATCAAAGTGGTCTGGAGGAAAAGCTGAGTAACAAAAGGTCCTGTTGTGAGGACATCCAGTTCAGTCACAAGCATCCAGTTATCTGGCCAGCTGGAGAAGTAGCTAAGGTGTCTTTGTAACCTGTGACCTGTTAGTGGTGGTTACAGCCGAAGAGTGAATTGGAGAAGTTCCTGGGCTGTCCTGGTATGGGAAAGGTAGGAGGCTGCTTCACAGCTCGAGGAGATACAGCTTAGAATTGCAGTCATAACCCACATTTCTTGTTTAGGTGGTTTGGGTTTTAGTTTGTTTTGTTCCTGCACACTGCTCTGTAGAAGAGAATGATTAGGGAGAGCTGCCTTTCGAGCATCTTCTCATTGTTTGTGTTGTTTTGCCCTTTCCAGGGACTCTCAGATAGGAAGGCATCTGGGCAGGGGTAATCCTGCAGGGCATCTTTTTCTCATCTTCCTGTAAAGTTCCTTTTGCTCTTTCCATGAAAGAACTGACGAGGAAACAAACAGAACTGGAAAAAGCAAACCCTGCCTGGGCATAACAAGGAACTGGGCCCTCATTTAAAACAGAAACTTTTTTTCTCAGGAGGTCCAAGGGAGACACTGCTCTGTTAGGCTGTGAAATATCTTCCCAAGGGAAGAAACGGAAATTCTGTTGTGTGAAACAACTTAAATTGAGCTGAACGGAGCACTGACATAGGTACTACAGGGAGTACTTTTGTACAGCCAAAGGGATAAGTAAGACGAACTTAAAGGCCTTTTCCGTATCTTCGTGCAGTGACCCTTTGGAAGCAAAGGCAGCTGAGAGGAAGCTTAGCAATGGCATGCAAATACTGTGGGTGTGACAACTCATAGAGAATTAACCTTTCTTCAATGTAGGATAATGCAATGAAAATTGAGGAAAGAGATGTAGGCTTGATATTCAGAAGACTTTATTGATGTGTAAAGTGATACAGTCCTAGGAAATAGGCTGCCAAGGGAAATAGTCAAAAGTTAAGAGCCTGAAAGGATTTAAAGCCAAAACTGATGAGTATCTAAGCTGCCTGTAGGGGAGCACGGCTGAGAGACGAGCTAGTTTAGTGCAAAGGTAGGGTCTGGAGATACTGCCTTCATTCACAACGCACTGTGTCCTGCTATCTTCCTAATCACATGTAACCTCAGTAAGTATTTGATGGTTTCTAATTTTGAGGGTTTGGGTTTGTTTTTTTTTAATCTTCAAAAGAACACAAAAGGCATGGCATTGCTTTTCTTAGCAGTGGCAGCCACCTGCGAGAAGCCACAGTATATTGTGGCGGGGGAGTTCCTAATGCAATTTGCAACCTGTGGGTGAGAATTTAACCTCCAGGATGCTGAAGATAACGTACTGCCGCAAATACCCGTGAAATGATAGCTGTTTCCTTTGGGCCAGATTACTGGCTCCCATTTATATTGTCTCCAAGCTGCTTCTACTGCTAGATCCTTTTCACTTATTCCCTGGTGCGTACATTATGTCACCTTCAACTTACAATGCCAGGCTCGGAAGTGGTGCCAAAGAGGATAGAAATCAGGTATCAGCATGCTGCCAGAGGCCTGAAGGAGTGGGACTCAAAGAGGATTTGCCTGAAGATTCTTGGCCAGAGACCTTTACTTACAGATGCATCTGGCTGTAAATATAACTTGCACAGAGTGTGATTCTTTTACAAGCTTTCCTTTCTGTATCAGTTACCAAAATGAACTCAAAGAAGCAGAATATTTCGTCTCTGTTAGATGTTGACCACTGACTTTAGAGAAAAGTAGCAGGAGCTCTCCTTGCATTGCCTGTATTCCCTGGACAGATGAAGCTGTAGGTCCTCTGCAGAACATGGAGAAACAGTAGGACTGCTTTCTCCTCTATCTGCAGGAGTCATTTCATAAGGTTATTTTATAATATGTATTTTTCCTTACCTGGAATCCACTGAAGTTAATAATCTTTTTGGATTTAGTAGTTTTTAAACCAGGTCCCCATCCTCTCTGTGAGAAAATCTACAGCTTCCCCATAAAACTAGGGCAATGCTAGTGTAAGGGATGGCGGGTGAAAGACTTCTGTGATATTAACGTATCATTGTTAATGAAAGCGTCATGCCAAAAAATAATACCCACCCTAGTAAAAAAGGAATTCACAAAACAATTTGCAGTGCAAATCTCATTTCTACAGCATGCCTGCTGAATTATCTGTTATAAATTAGCTCATTTTAGAATTGCTACAGAATGCTGCATTCCCTCTGGACTGGGAGCTCTGCACGTACTATCTCATAGGGGATAAAAAAGTAATTACTGAAGATCACCCTTTCCCGGACAAGTGCTGTGGACTGTTCAACCACTCATTTACAATTTAATCCTGGGGTCCTCACTGAAATAGGTTTTTAGGTGCTAACTGGAGGCTAACAAAATGGTTATTTAAATTCATTACATTTGAAAAAACAGAAAACATACTTTCAATTGTGTGGTATAATTGAAGCTGTTACTTTTGTGCAGAAAAGGGGAAACAGTGGAATAAGATTGTGTGATTTATTGTTTTTTTAGTTATTTTTTTCCTCTCTCCACACATACTGACTGATTCCTGATTCAATATAATTTCTACTTTTTTCTTAACATGTAGATTAAGTTGAGTGATAAATAATAGTTTACTGTTTCACCAGCTATAATGTTTGAAACACTCCATAGATTAAAAATGTATATTTTTGAATGTTTCTTTGAGAATTATTTTTGGAAGCTTAGGCATCTGATACATAATACAACATGATAAAGAATCATGCTTCCTAAACACAACAGGTTGTTAGTGGTCTAATTGCGTAGATTTGTTTTGGAAACAGTTAATGAGAGCAACCAATAATCTAAGACTTGTTTTCTTATACGTACGTGCTACTTGAAAACAAGATTATTTTTTTTTCTAAACTCCTCCTCTATGGCTTTTTTTTGCTATTACTCTGTGCCGTTAAAGCAGTAAGTTCTGCCTCATGTTGAAGATGCAGTTCATGTTCAAAGGATCAGATTTTCTTTTGGTGTAAGTGAATTGACAACAGTTTAGCGCTGCTCATTTAAACCATCTGAGATTCTGTTTTTTGTTGTGACTTTTTCCACCCCTTTCCGTTCATTTCAAACAGCATTGCTGAAAAGGTACTGAGGTCCAGATCTGCAAAATTATTTCAGTGTCCATCTTTCTTTGAAATCAATGTGATTTACGTTCCTAACTGCCTTTGAACACCCAAGACTAAAGGATACAGTAATGTAAAGGCACATACAAAGTGAAGCAATCCCAATTTAAATTTTAATGTGATTGTTTTCAGTCCTTTTGGAAAACAAAAACAAAACAACAAAAAAAAGCACAAAAAAACCCACCAAAAAAACCCAGGGGAAAGCATTTCAGAGGCCTTCTAAAAAACTATTTTATTTCTCGTGGATCCTTCATCTCTGGTAATTTTAATATGAGTGAAATATTGTACAACAAGGAAGTCCCAGGTGATCCCCTGACATTTCTGGCTCTCAATCTAGAAGCGTGCATTTATCAACACCACAAGCTTACTTTGCCTCAGCTGTAATATCTGCTCTTTGATGTTCACTGAAGTGCTGGATGCTACAATGACAATAACATAGAATTCTGCAGAAATCAGTGAGGACCATCCCAGATACAAGAAAGAGATCAGAACAGTGCTCACTTAGCTCATATTTCAAATTAAAAAGTCAGGCTCATGATACACTGAAGCTGTTATTTTTCACAGGTCTCCAGTACCTCCAATTCTCAACTTTCAGGCAAAGTGATATATTAGGAAAGCATAAAATGCAGCAGGTAATGAAAATAATAAAAATATTATGTTAGTGTTTATTATTACTCACCTACAGAGATTAGTGCAATGTATCATGTGTACTGCCAGCAAAAACAGCATTGGTATTTGTCAGATGATGTTTCCTACTTTGCAGTGATTTCAGATTTATATATTGCATTGAAGTGTGCACTGCAAATCTGGAAAAATTGTCACGTAAGTTATGATGTAAAAGATCCCCTGCAAGATGCGTTGCTGAACTGACAGGATGCCATACCAGATGATACCTGGTAAAAACAAAGCAAAGGTGTGCCAGTGGCTGCTGTGTTTTCCTGCTCAGTCACTGAGAACATGTTGCAGCTTTTAGCCTATTGCTTGAAGCCCACCCAAACCACCTACACCCGTCCAGCTGGCAGCGAAGCAAAATGCTGTGGGGTCAAACTTGCACTTTGTGAAAAAAGGCAGTTTCTTTGACCTCCTGATTCAGTCATCTGTTTATTTCAGGAGTTTGTAGCTGGCACCATTAGGTATTTTGTGTGAAGTAGTTGGAGGATGCAGAATGGGTGAAGAAACTTCTGTGAAAGCTATGTGCAATACACTGATGCAATCCAACCGTGGCGGGCCTCCCGGCAGCCACCAGCTGAAAACCCAGTGGAATCACTGGAAATCATCTGCTGGCAGTAATGACCAGACATGAAGTTTGGATCATCTCGTAAACAACACCAGCACTGCACTTAAACAAAGTCCTTCCCATGAAAAGCATGAGTTACTGAAGATCTGTTGTGTGAAATTTTCCCAGTGTTTTTAAAGGAATTCTGGTTGCTGATGATGGTGTTTGACTTTTGGTCTATAAATTCTTGCAGTGTAACAGGCTAAAGATGATGAAAGACACATCGATATGAGCCACTCAGCAACAGATGGTGAAATATCACTCTTCCAGTGTTTGGGACACAATTTTAAACAGATAAGTAATAGAATGCACTTATCACGAATTCTCTTCAGATTGTAGGCAATGTGGATGAATTGTATCCATGGGGGATTTTTCATTCTTAAAAAAAAAATAAAAAAGTCCAAGTCCTGTTACTTACAGTAAAACACATTTATACTGTTTATCTCAAGAACTAAACTTTCCCTGCTGTAATCATTAGCTTTACAGTTATATGAAAATGTGTAAGTAGATTCATATTCAAAGTGATATCATGTAAACAGCAAAAGAACAGATTTTTTTTTGTTGTTGTTCTGAAACAAGCTGATTCACTCAGAACTACATCAGTCAATTTCCTTATTCATATTACATAACAGTGTGAAGGTGGAGGACCATGAGTGTCTGCTATCTAGAACTGGAAACTGAAGTGGCAGAGAGATTATACAATTTACTTTTATACAAGGAGGTCTTTTATCCTCTCTCTTTTTCTTTTTTTTTTTTTTAATTGAGACATGTAACATGTTATTAGAAATACATTGACACACTAAGATACCAACAGATGATGCAAAAATACGTATTACCCCAGAGGTTTGTTGTAAAGCTTCTGTATTCCTTTTTACCAACCACAGTTGATTGATATATGCTGTCCATAACAGGCTCCATTCAACTCAGGGGCTTGCACTTTCCCTTCAGCTGTTTATGTCCTTAACACCTCTCCCCGTATATTTTGTCAGCTGTAATTTCAAGAACCTTTTTTTTTTTTTTNCTTTTTTTTTTTTTTTCTCCATGATCACTACAGCATCCTTTCCATAGATACTATATGTCACAGTGTGATAAATATAGGCAAGTGAAGACTTTCTTGGGTCTGGTGCATGCAAGAAAATTTGCAAAGGGTTAATTAGGAAATTATACATCCCTGTTATTTAAAGGAGGCTAACAGGAGAATATTCTTTGTATCCCTACTTTGATAAAGTAAGGCACTTAACAGTCCCCTAGCAATTTAGCTTCAAATTAGAAGGATTACTATGTATCTTTACTTGTGCTCTTCTTCACTGAAACACTATAGCCAGCTATCTAAATTGATTTCGAATTGGTCCACTTAAGGCCACTGAAAGACAGTCCTGGTTAAACTGGTTTACGCTCAGCTTAGTCGATTTGTGTAATTTAGTAATCTCCTGATGCAAGATGAGAAAGTTCTAATCAAAGCTTAAACTGTGGCAAGTGAATATATAAAGAGAGGTTTGCAACAACTGAACTGGAACAATTTAGAATCGGATATCTTCCCGAATCCAGAGACGTGGTGGAGAGCCTCCGAACCTGTAACACACAAGCAGTGAGAGTCAGTTTAAAGAGAGCACCTATGGAGACGTGTGTTATTTCTTTAAAAGCTGTGGAAGGAAACCAGGCAGTAGGAACCCTGGGGAAGGTGTGGTAGTAAATTAAATGAAGGAAGGGAAGCTTTGGGGCCAATAATAATTTTCTGTATTCTAATAATGATCTTTGAGAGTGCTGGGAGAAATGCTTTGTGATTCTTTACAGCTGCTGCAGGAGAGCTCTTGTCCTAAAACTTCAGAGTGTCCTGTTTGAACTGAGCCCTTAGCATCTGTCCTGGCGCTATTTTCAGTCCTTGGTCTCTGAGTATAAAGGCCAAAGGCTTGCTTTAAAAAAATATATTAAACCTGATTCTGTCTTAATCAGAGGTTTCCTGATGTCAGTGCTCCTATGTACAAACAACGACTTCAAGACACTACACTGATGGTAAACCTCAGTCTCCACATCTAAGTTTTCTGTGAACTGGTTTTAAAGGTGGGAGTCTTTCTGGTTTCTTAGAGCAGGAACCACCCAGCAGCTTCCCTAGACTGCACCCAAAGAGAAACTTCTTTATGCTGCTGGGGTACAGTTGTGAGGCCATCCCAGAGCCAAGGTGAAAAATGGGAGAGGAGTGATGCCAGATTCTGGTCTGTTTGGAAATAGGCAACAAGGAGGTGCGTATGCTTTTTAAAAATAAAATTAAAAAAAAAAAATAAAAGAGTAGGGTTTCTTTTTTAGCTCAAACTTTTGTCATGGGATCTGAGATGTTATAAAATCCAGCTGAATCATTTAAGACTAAAGCTGAGAAGGGGAATGAGAAATCTGTGTTGGTTTAAAAACAGCATGGAATCTGATATCACAGGTGAGCACTCCCAAATCTTTCAAAACTTTGCAGTCCACAGTTTCAGTTTTTCTTTGCACTACATTGTACCTCACTAGATCTTAGTCCAAGGAGCCACACTGGCCTGAGTGTGCTTTAGCCTTTTCATCTTAAACATATTGTTTGTTACAAGCCACTTCTAAATCCAATAGTCCATCATGATCAGTACAATAATATTTTTAGTAATAGTGTTTCATCTACTTGTTCTATAAATATCAATGCTCCAAAAATGTAGTGATTGAACTATTTTTCTATGAAGCTATAAGTAGTGGTGTTAATATTTTTGGCGGGTCACAGCAGAGGAGAGATGGGAAGTGAAAGCATGCAAGTCAAACAAGCTTTGTTTCCCCTTCAGCCAAGGCCTCTAGTTTTTCTGGGTAAAATATAGTCAGCAGAAAAATTTTGCTGAAAGACCTACTCCTGGTATAGGATGACAAGGTCCTTTCCTCTTTTATTTTCTTGTTTGCAGAAAATACTGCATTTCTGAACATATTCTCCGTAAGGACACTTCTATACATTTCAATTAAAAAAAATAAAATAGAGATTATTCAGTGTATTTTTGCCCCATAACTTGTTTTTCAGTATTTGCAGGATTGTGCAAATCATCTCACCATGTATTTTGCATTTGCAGTAGGATCACTTTTACATGTTCTTGACATCTTGTATTTCCCTTGTGTTGATCTAAACAGCATCATTCAGACAGCAGTGAGCATACATTGGTTTTGCTTCTTCAGCTCTCGATCAAATCTTCCATCTTTTCTTACTGCCAATTTGTGTTTCGTTTTTAGCAGGCCGGTCTTTCCTTGTGACTTCAATATAATCTCACACAATTACCTTTGAGGACTTACCCATGTTCAGCTCTGCAGATACACTGCAATCTCTCTCTCCCTTCTGAAAGTCTGTCACCCATTTTAAATATCATATAGAACAGAAAGATCAATTGATTTATCTGTTTTGGCTTTCCTCTTGTGCCACCTCTAGGACTTTAACAGTCTCCATCCCCTACCCTCCTTTCCCATCCCTAGCCCAAGGCTCCTCTTCAGCTCTTTCTTCCCCATCACGTGTACAGGCTGTTCTGTCCAGTTCTCCATGACTTCTCTCCCTGCTGTAATACACTGTATTCACGGGTTTCAAGCTACAAACTTGATTACTGCAACTAATTAATTAATTAATGGAACCTAAAACTTGTGTCATAAATTCTTTTCCTGTCCACACACATTCCCATTTGTCCAATTTCTTTCTTAGCAGTTGTGCTGGCAAGTCTCCCTCTCTTTAAATCACTTCTGCGTTTCAGGTAAAATCCCAAGTTTTTCTCCTAACCTTCAAGATGTTGTACACATCCATTTCTTGCTGCTTAGCTGCTGGTGTTATCTTCTTGTGTGAACTTTAGTTCTGCCAACATGTCAAACTTTTAATTTGGTGCCTAACTTCTGTTACTGGCTTCACGCTCTTCCGTGCCAATACTTTATGTGTATTTTCATTGCACTGGATTAACCTGTAAGGTTGCAACAACCTCCTTCTTCAAATCCTGCCTTAAACTCCTTTTTGTTATGACACCAACATTATTAATTAATTTACTAATTAAAACTGTATCAAGAATCCATATCCCTGTATATGCAAACTAGCTTTGCAAGAGTCAGAAAATGCATATGCGCACATACTAACCCCTCTAAGTATATGAACACTTTGCTGTTACCCTTGTCTTTCCTCGTTCCTTAACGCTTATTGAATTTTCTGGTTAAATAAATAAATCAAGTCAGGGGGCCCACATACTCAGAAGTTACGTCTGGTTCATCCTGCAATCCAAGACATTCTTTCTATTGTTTTCCTATATCTATTTTAAAGTAATATAAATTTTCTGTCATTTGGGGTCACAAGTATATGTGAATGTATTTCTTTCCCTTCCCCCAACTTAATTGTATGTTAAATAACTAACAATAATTATCCTTACCTATGTTATGAAATACCTTAAAATTCATACAATTATTGGGGTTTTTTTGTTGTTTGAGTTGAGTTCTTTTTCCCCAAGGGAAAGAAATTCAAATCTATGAAATCTGACAAATAAGTTAGAAAGTTAATTCCTAATTATAGTGTTGGCTGTAAGCACATTTAAGCGCATCTTATTAAAACTTCGAGGGATATGAAAGCAACGTATCTATAACCTGAAGAAATTTATTCTCTCTCTTCTCTAGAACTTAACAAATAATTTAAGGTAGAAGGCATGCATGCAGAACAAGGCAAGTAGCCATTGGAATTTCATGAACTTTCTTGCTGTGAAAATTTAATTTTTAATTAATCTAGCAATGATACAAAAAACTTAGACACAATACTTAAATTATGACAATATTGTATTGTTTCATCCACAACAAAATAACTTATGAAGAGCCATTGAAAAGACAGTGATAGGGTCTTTTCTACCCATAAAAAAGTATTCAAGACAGCATATAAATGCTAAACAAAGATACCTAAGAGCAAGCATATAAATCAAACAGAATTAATAAAGCAAACCAAATGTCTAAGAATGTAGCCTTAAGGTAAAACCTTTAGCCTTGCCTGAAAAATGAGGCAACTTTGTCAACGTTTTAAATAGTGCCCTTGGGTGTTCACTGCAGCCTCACAAGGTCACATTTCACCAAAATTTCTCTTTAAGGATGCACAACAGGCATTTGTTAATTTTCTGCCTTTTGTCTTTCAGCCAAGGACATTTTTCTTGATCCAGGACCCCCATAGAGTTCAGCAGGAATTTTGACATCACCACAGCTGAGTGGCTTAGCTTGTGGTATGAAACATCTCAAGGGAGTCTGAGTGGCCATCTGAGGGCCTTGAGCTGGATGCAGCTGTCAGCCCCAGGACTTGTGCTGCTCACATCATGTCACCAGCAACATGATGTTGTGTTACTGTTGTTGTCCAACAAAGAGCTGGAGTGACCTGGGAGACCTTGTGAAAGAAACGAAATAATGATTTGTCTGGAGAAGAGCTCGCTGGCAGCTTGCCCGGCCCAGTTTTGTCCTATAGTAGAGTTAGTGGGCCCCATTGGAGCCATTTTCTTGCCTGCAAGGTGCTCCCACATCTCTTCCTCCCTGGAATTCTTTGGGGAAGCTGATACCTGCCTTAACAGGGAAGCCCAAGAGAGTTTTGGGATGAGGTTCACAATGAAGCTGGTTAGCCCAAATTAACATTAGGGGGCTAGAGCAATGTCTGATGCAGGTTGAAAATCAGGAAAGCTTTTTGATGAACTATGCTGGTTTTCATTGTAGAGCTTGTCCCCACTGAGCTCTTATCACAGGCAAGTGTAGGTGCCAGTGTTTCTTGGTTGTGTTGATGAATCTTAGTCTCTGAAAAGCACTGCTGTTTTTTTACCAGCAGGACCTACTCTGTAATGGACATCAAGACGGAGACATCATATTACCTTCCAGTAACCCTGCAATATTTTTTTAGGTATTGTTTAAGCTCACAACTGAATTAAATGATATTTGAGTGCTATTCAGGAGTGAGTGACTGTTTTCTGGAAGAAGTGACTGATGTGCACCTTGTGGTCTCAGGCTCCTGGTTCTCTGGTTCATCCTTCACAATGACCTTAAAAAATCCTATTCTTATCCTGGATGAAGCTCCCTTAGTGCGGATATTTTATTGCCAAATGTACTGCAAGACTAGGCTCCACAAAGCGTTTGGGCATGGGTGAGCCATCTGTTGATTTTGCTGGAGCCACAGACATCACAAAAGCTAATTATATGTGTAAGTAAGTAAGTGCTTTGTTGGATCAGGGCCTGCATCTCTCTAAAAAAAAAAAAAAAAACCCAAACCAAAAAAACCCACCAAACCCAAACCATTTTCAATGGCAACATGAAGTAAGTAAAAATATTGTCATGATAGCTATTAAAAGTTTATATGGTAGAGAGAGGAATTGGGAAAGATATTTAACAATATTCAATTTCTCTGGGACTAAGTATAGCAGATTTTTTTTTTCCCTAAAACAGTCTTTTGTGTAGTAATATCAAACTTGTATATATTTGTTCAGGAAAAAATAACCATGTTATGAGAAAATTAATGTCTCCTTCATAATCAAATATCTAAAGAATCAGACATTTCCAACTTCAGAAAAGAGTGTATAGATCAAACAGGAAATTGTTATCAACTGATGAGAAAAAAATATATTCAGGTTAAAAAAAATCATAAAACATATTTTTTTTACTACTGGAATGTCTGCGAAAGGGAAGAATGCTTTTTTTCTAGTGTTAGTTTTCATAGTTTTCTGTAAATACTCTACATGCACTTACTACATAAGAAATAAAATTACATTTCAGACACTCATTTTGATTCCAATGAACATTGCAATAGATTCTAAAAGAACATTATTTTGAAGGTAAGAAGTAATTCTTAGTTGGCACAATATCTGCTGCTTCTTAAACTGCCTATAACATTTATGCTTTCTGAATTAATACAATAATTTCAGAAGCACGTTATTACAGCCTTTGTATAAAAGCTGTGAATAAATTGAATGTATTTTAGTTTTGCCTTTATTTTTCTCTCTAAATAAAATAATGCTTGTCATCTAGCCAAACTGACATTTGCTGACAAGCTTGAAAAGAAAATTAAGTCCTTTTTTTTTAATGTTACAAGTATATAAGAGAAATTTTCATTTTCAAAATGAGATTCGGAAAACAAACAAAGTTCTAGTGAATAAATAACATGTTGAATAAGTTTCTGTTTGTTTGAAAAGTTATGTGAAAAACCATCATGGAGCAGCATGGTGACTTATTAATAGAATGATTTAAATAAATAAATAAACAGATAAAATTTCCAGAAAACCAAAACAGAAAAAAAAACTTTACAATGCTTTATATTAAGTGCACTTATAAAATTTTTACTCCAAGATGTTCTCCCTATAGGAAAACCTGCCTTCATTAGATAGGCAATCTACCTTTTGCATTTTACCTGCAGAATTATCATTTCCCAAACAAATTCACATAGATTTTGGAACAAAAGTCCTCAGACTGGGAAATTAAGGTTTTCTGTTTTTTTTATGGAGGATTTTTCTGTTTTCTGTTTCAGTAATCCATATCTACTCCACAAGTACTAATCTATGCAGTCTGCTGGTTTGAAAAAAAAAATCCCCCAAACTAGTAGCATTTGTTTGAACTACCTAACCTTGTATACATATTTGAAGCTAATAGTTGCTCATGCGAAAAAGCAGCCTA
Organism: Himantopus leucocephalus; assembly: GCA_003993805.1. NCBI lineage: Eukaryota > Metazoa > Chordata > Aves > Charadriiformes > Recurvirostridae > Himantopus > Himantopus leucocephalus. The sequence goes on along the minus strand of RSEF01000003.1, from coordinate 36,849,759 downwards.
TTCTTCTCAAACACTGAATAAGTGCTGATTCACAGCTTGATTTATGCTTTGAAACCTTCAGCAGTGATTTTGGGCACTTGTTTCTGCCCTGTTTTATAAAAGTGCAAAGTTTAGATCCATATCTTTTTTTTACTGTAATTTTGAATGACATTCATTGAAACTTGAATGACAGCCTCCTTGGAACCATATATGGTAGGACACACACATGCCAAAAAGGAAAGATTTTTTTTTAAAAATAGGTGATTTCCATATTTATGCCCCTGTTAATCACAGACCACATACTATCAGAAAACTCTGCCCAGTGTAGAGATGTGGCAACCACATAATTATACTCTTAATTTCTATTTATATTCCAAACTCCTTTTTTATTTCATTGATATTCAAAAGATGCAAGTATCTTCTTTTTTGTTAGAAATCACCCTCATTCACCCTAGTTACTGTAAGTAAACATGTAATTATAAAATGGACCGCATTACTGAAATCAAATTATCTTTTGAGAAGGTGTGTTCAGCTAGGACTAAGGATGCTGGTAAGGAAACCTTTCTGTGACTAGAGCCATATGGGTGGCTAGCACAATATTCAACATATGTGGCAACAAGCAGGGAGAGAATGCAAAGAAATGAATATACTTTGTTCCCTAATTTGACAGCATGGGGTGTGTTGATAGGATATTTGGACTTCCTCAAAATTCTTTTCAGATTTTGCCTTATTTTTTTGTCTTTGGTATGCTCAGCACTATGATTTTTACATCTTTCTCCCCCACATGTTCTTACCCAGCTGATGAACCATGTCCTTAGGACACTAATAAGATTACAGTCATTGCTTCTGCCTTCTGTGAATCTGACATTATTAGCTATGTTCATCAACAGTGATTCACACTACCATATTGAGAGAAATCTCTATTGCCAGGGAATGCATGAAGGTAGGAGAGGATTTGAGTCTGTGGGAGATGAGAAAGCATGTTGCACATCCTTCTCTTACGAAAATCACAGAGATTAAAATATTAACACACAGAGAGTGTTGGCAGAAATAGAAACAACTAATTTTATGAGTGTAATCTCTGCCCTGGTAAGATCAATCAGATATACACCTTCCTTTTAACTAGGTTACATAACAAGGATGAGAAAATAAAATAGCCAGTCACTTAATATAAGATTAAGTTTTCATTGTGTCCTGTTCCTCACCCCCATTTTGGAGATGGATAAATGCTTCAGGAATGGGTTATGTGTTGCAGTGGGGCTGTGCGGACAACACGGCCCTGTTCCTCATTCTTCCCTCCAGCCCTGAGGGTGTTGTGCCTTGGGGAAGGACAAATGTGTTTGGAAGATCCAGAAGGGAAAATCCCAAAGTTACTCCACTTCGGAGGGTAGCAGCAGCACACTTTCCCCCCTGCATGGCTGGAATGATTCAGGTAAATCCCGGTTTTGTCGGTTCTTTTCATCCCTGTTCACCGTGATGAAATGTGAAGAAATGAGTCTGTGCTTGAGCTCAGCAATTTTATTTTCATCTGGCCAGCACTGAGATGAAGGATGGTTCTTCACTCCCATATCCAGAAAAGTTTGCCAAAATGCAACAATCATATCANTTTTTTTTTTTTTTTTTTGTCTTCCATTCAGAATGAGATAGTGATCCGGCTGTTTGCTCACTCATTGAAAAAACATAGAAGCAACAAGCTCCAACAGGCAAAAGATTAATATCATTGTCTATTCCCTTGTGAAATTATTTGATTTGAGTATGAATACTTTGTAACTGGTGTTTTGAACTGGCAGCATGTGATTTCATGTGTGAAAGCCATTTTGTAAGGAGTACGTAAAACAGCCCTTGGCCATTGCTTGAGCCTGGTTGTTCCCAGTAGAAACTGCGGATTGGCTACAAAGCTATGCCACAACCTGCCTTTAGGCTTAGTGAAGACTTTTTTCATCTTACCTGCTTGATATTTACACTTCATACAAAATCTATTTATTCAGGCATCATGCAGAGAAAAAACAGTTTGGACCCCAGAGAATTATTCTGAATCTGATGTGTGGGGTTTCCTTGGACGTGCCTTGTTTTAGTTTTGAATTAAGAAAGTTTAGGTACTCATTTAAGAAGGTAATTCAGCAGTGACTTTTGAGGCAAGATGACAATCTTTTTCCTAATTGTGTGGCAAAATTACATGAAATTATATTATATACCTCTATTATAGACAACAGAGGATTGAGAGCATTGGGAAAAGAAAGAAGGTGTCATTTTGCCACTATAAACCCTCTGTGGTATAGTTGCACCTTAAGCATGTGTGCAGTTCCGATCTCTGCATCTCAAGAGAGATGTAGAGGTACTACAAAATGTGCAAATGATCCAAGCCATGCACAAGCTGCCTTAGAAGAAAAGGCTAGAAAGTCTGGACTATTTAGTTTGGAGCAGAGAAGGCTGAGGGAAGGCATGACCAAGAAAATCATGCAGGTGATGGTAAGCTGAACACAGTTCTATGGTTCACCAAATCCCACAATACAGAAACCTGAGGACATTGGATGGTACTGAAATAAGTTTTAAAAGGTTTAAAAGTACTTTACACAATGGACAGTTGTATTGGGTTTACGTGGCAAGATTTTGGTAGTGGGGGGGCTACAGGGGTGGCTTCTGTGAGAAGC
>RSEF01000003.1:36797378-36843728 GCA_003993805.1 Himantopus leucocephalus | reverse complement strand
TTTTTTTTTTTTTTTTCAAGCTGGGCCTTGAAATCAGTTTTAGAAACATCTTTGGAAGACAGTCTGCAATCTCACCCAACAAACTGCTTATACATGTGTTTACCCTAAGCAGTCCTACTGGCTTTAAAGAAGTATGATTCTGTGCATGAACTTGAAGATGGACTTCCGTCATTTCTTTCTGTTGACTGGGAAATTTTCAACTAATATTCAGAAATACCATACTGTACTTTGAATGAACTTGTAAAAATCTCATTTGATTTTATTCATGTTGCAAAAGATCTGCTTTCATTCCTTTTCTCTCTTTTCTTCCATCTAGTAGTTTTCTTCCCGAGAATTACTGTTTACACATCAGCGCAGTGTCTGCATTTTTAGCTTTGAGCTTCCCTAGTTTTGGCATGAGTTGGCATTTGATTTATGATTCGTTCATCTAGACCTTCAGGCTTTGCAGATAGTGAATTTATTTCCTAGGTTTTCACAAACGGGTCAAAAATATCTTTAATGCTGCAGAAGGGAAAAAGCAAATGAGTTTGGGTCAAGATAATGCCTGTGCTGCCTCTATGACAAGCATTCCAAAATTGTTCATGGCTTGCAAGCATGTTAAAGGATTCACTGAGAGCAGGGAATCGGGCTGCCTATTTAACTTCAGACTCCGTATACTCACTGCATAATAAACATCTTTCTCTTAGGAAAGAAACCCACAAAATATTGTATATGTATATGTAATAAAATATTATGATGTAACACAGTTATGATGGATAAACAGTGATTTTACCAGCAATGGCCTCCTGTTGAAGCAAATGAATGATGGTACTTTAAGTGAGATCAAAACTTTCCAACTGATGCAGAGTGCAGTCTTAATAAAACGAGAATTTTAGAGCCAAAGAAATTGGAAAGTTTACTTAGCTGGAGGAGGAAACATTACTACATCGATTTAAACATAGCATTTTTCATTATGGAATATACAAGGCTGCATACAGTTTTCAAGTCAGTTAAGTTATGGTTTGGAGAGAAAAAATTACAAATAATGAGAAAGAAATAAAAGGCAAAATATACTAATGCTTAGAAAATAACAGTCAGTAGTTCTACAAATACAGCTTGAAAAATGTAGTCCCAGGTTTTAATGGATGAGAGAAAATTTCCTCGCCAAATGTAGCCACCTAAGTCATCAATTTACTATTAATTAGCTGTAGTTCCTCTCCAGGACCGCACACCCGGGTTTTAAATGGACAGTCCTTGCCCCAGGTGACAGCAGTGTGAGAGCAGACACGTCCCAGCTGGGAGTGCCAACTGCATTGCTGTGGGGCCGGGTGCCACGCTGGCCAGCTGTCTTTGCAGGGAGAAAGTTTTGCAAATAGAACCAAATATACACTAATGCAGCGTCGTCTTTTGGAGACAGTGTACTAAATGGTCCTGCAGAGGCTCATATTTCTGCATCTGAGAAAATATGGATCAGGTCCACGTTGCTCCCCAAGGCCTGGAGTTGGACTGGTGATACTATTGAACCCAATTCCACAGTGCTTAGACCCACAGACAGTGGGATCATATTAGACATGTGTGTCCCATGGATGTAACCATTAGAATATCCCTATCAGCCACGTCTATTTTACGTGGGTTTCTGCTGTTAAATTTGTATTCTGTGATGAATTACATACACTATTTCACCATCTTCTAGGCTGCACAGGTCAAACTGTGCATTAAAAATAAGAATTTATTTGCACTATTTACCTATGGAATCTGAACAGATGTAGCACATTCAATTCACCACTAAATGCATCATGATTTGATTATTTTCTGTTTTAGAAGGCCCTTGGACACATAAAAGTCTCTGAGACAGTAGTGTACCTATCTCTCTAAAAGATCAATATGACTTTCTTCTGATTTAAGTCCAGCTCGCAGCCAGGAGAGGGAGGTACAGTAGCGTTAGGATCCATGCATCTGGGGTCTGTTGTAGCAAGGGTGTTGACAAGACTCCCAGTTTATGCCAGTATCTGAAAAGGGATCAGCCAGATACATCTCCAACAAAAGTATAACCATTTCATTTTTGTCAGAGGCCTAAAAAAAAAAAAAAGGCTTGATTTTCCTCCTCTTTCCACTCATGCAAACTTTTCTGACTTGCCTTGCTTTGTATTTTGGGCAAGGAGTTTTGCTCAGGAAGCCTCATGTGAGTGGTTAGTGGATTTTGTGGGGCAGGAAAGTTCAAAATTCAACTACAATGGCTTTATCAGTAATCACCATCAGATTTTCTTTGGTACTCCTTTACAACTCCCCTGTCTCCCTTGCTGGAGATTTGAAACCATGTTTACATGCATCTGTGACAGTCCTGTCTGCCATTTACGAGACATGTGGAAGGCGGAGAGTGAAGCTGCTTTCTGGGACACAGTAAAGCTGTTCTTCGGCATGTCCCTTCACTGCTTTTGCTAGAACATTCAACCAAACAGCATTTGAAGTTAAGTTATAAGAGCTTTGTTCTCAGCGAGAAGTAAATTATTAATACGCTAGCCGTAGAGAAGAGGAGCGGGGTGGGTGGTGAAGTGAGGTTACTGTGAAGTGTGCACAAAGATGATCACTCGATTCAGGCAGTTACATAAATCATAAAGGACCACCCCTGACTTGAAAACAGCAGTGTGGTCTTTTCTGTTGTTCAATGCTAGTCATGGGTGATGGAAGAACAAGACAGTCTTACAGTCTTGTTATAGTCTTCTAATTGATCTGGACTTTGGTTAATCTGAATTAATTAAGTTATTCTTTGCTCATTACACATTATTACTGAAGATCTGGAAAGGGCAATTAGGAACAGAATAAACAGCAGTAAATGGTAGCTACATAAATGAGTCAACAAGGTGGCCCATGTGTCAGAAAAGATAAAAAGACCAGTGAAGGGGAAAAAAGAGGGACTAAAACATTTATTTCTATGTCTAATGAAAAGTGAACATTAATGGTTCAGTTGTTCAGTCTCATCCTCTGACAGGCAGATGTGCTTCATTGCCTCCCTTATTAATTCAGTGACTCCAAATGCATATAAGTACAGACTTTGATTAGGTTAAATACCTGAGGATATGGGACTGGATCAAACCTTGAAAGCATCCTTAAATAGATGGGGGGAAAGGACAAGAAAATTCCAGAAAAAAAAAGGAAATAATTAATTATTTTAAGCAGACTGTAAGCCATATCGAATAATAAGTATAAAAAGACTCGTTTTAAGTAAAACTGGCAAGTGTAAGAAGCCAATCCCTTCAAGAACAGATGCTAGCAAGTACTTTAAGTAAAAACCTCAAGAAATTTATATATCATAGAGGAATTTGTTGATACACAGGGAAAAAATTAGACGTATATTAGAAGATACTAGCATGAAGAAGGTTTACTGGGTTTTGTGAACACTCATCCTCTATCAATGCTAACATCAGTCAGCGTTTTGTAACGACAGTTGAAAGATCTCCAAATGTTCTGTGTCTCCCCTTTGTTAGGTGGCAGTATTGGGCCAGTCACAGTTTACTTCCAGCATTAATACAGTGTTAGCATTCACCTTACTCACAGTGATCATCTTTGTTTCTTTAAAAACTGGTAATTGTAGGCAAGGCATTGTGACCTAACTTACATGCAGGCATATGACAGAAGAGCAAATGGAGACTTCCCCTTGCTTGTAGTAGGACTAGACCCAGAAGCCGTACTTAAATATATCAAGGATGCAAATTTGACCAATAGGTAGCACTGGCAACTCCAATAGTTTAAAGCATATAAGCCAGATCTTAAAAAATTCCTAAGAACTGACTTAAAGTCATCAATAAGAAATAACACTTAAAAAAATTTTCTTACTGTCTCTTGGATTTTGAACTCAATGTATTTGGACAAATTTCCCCCCAGTAATTGTGAGAGCTTTGGTTTGTCTTGTTCTTTTTAAATTAAGATGGATGCTCAAGGCATCCAGGAGTCTGTAGCTTAAAAAAAAAAAAAAAAAAACCAACCAAAACCCTACCCTACTAAATGTGCCTAATGTGCCTAGGTTCATGAAATGTCATGAGAATCAGCAACTTTTAAATGCAATAAAAAGGAAGAGCTATGTCTGTGTTTATCCTCTGTCACTCAAAAAGAGTCTGGGTTTGTTAAAGATGCAGCACAAATATCTTGCTGCAGAAGGAACTTTGATGTGCAAAATAGTCCTTTTTCTTTGTACTGAGCGGAATTCAGGACGCACCATAAGGACCTTAGCACTCTAGTAAAGATAGTTGTGTCGTAGAAAGTCATGTTTGCTTGCATAGAGCTAGGCGTGCTTACCTAGAGAAATATGCAATTAGGATGTGAACAGTTTTCCAGACCATTTGAGAGTGGTTTTACTGAGAGGCAAAAGGAGAGAAGATTGAAGGTAGCTGAGTCCCAGTGTTACTATACACCATCTCTTGCTCATTCCTTGTGGTGCTCAGCAACTCTTAAGTTATTGCCTTAAATATATGCCTATGCATATAGGGTATTTGTAGTATTATGGGGAAGAAAGGGTTGCCTTGAGTAGACCACAGAGCAGAAGACTATATTACAATATATATGTATTATTCTGAATCCTGTCTTTGAAATTGAGACCTTGATCAAGCTTCTTCCATACCTGCTCCTCTTTCCAACCCTTGTTCCTCCTACCTATTTAGCTTTTCAAAGAAAAAAAAAAGCTTTTTGAAGAAGCTCTCCTTAACATAGTGTGCTAATCTCTTCTGGGCCTTTAACTGCACTGGGTAAAATGAATCACCCTTCATATGCAAAATAAAATAACTAGATTTTAAAAAAAAGCTCTGCAATTAAAATGGTGTGTAAATCATATAACATCTGTTATACTTCAGCATCACTTTAGAATAATATGTGCTGGTTTTCTGGTTTTAAGCACCAAGTTGAATAAATATAATAACCTTAACTACATTCTAAAGATAAAGAATTTAGATCAAAGAGAACTACAGGAACAAGAAAATGTACCAGAGAGAAAAACACAAAGAAAATATGTAATTTTCCTCTTAACTTACTTTCCTTTATAATTTTTTTTGTTGATTACATGTCTTTTGATAAACATTATGAGTTTTCATCTTGTCTTGACTATTATATACCATAACACATATTAAGTATTAGCATAACTATTTTTTTTTTCTAAAGTGTTTGTTGTATGGTATCATTTATGAAAATCTGTCCACCCTGCCCACATCTATGGATCTGAGGTTCACATTTGAGCTTTGTTTCAAACTCTGTGAAGCCATTTGAGAAACAGAGGGCAGATGTGACTGTTCCTAGGTCATTTTCCTGCTATAGAGGCTGATCAGGTTTCCAGACCTAGCTATGGTTTTCAAATGGATGCTTACTGGGGTGGTGTAAATAAACAGTTGTCTTATGTTAGAGAACTGAACATGAGGTAAAAGTGGATAAGTAGATAAAATGGTATTTTCCAGCACCTTCAGAAAACACAAAGTTAAAGACCCCATCACATGCTACATAGATCAGAATTTTCCTCCAAGTTTCTGTAGAAAAAGCATTGAACAAATTTTAACCTACCTCATAATGCTTAGCCATTTGATTTGCTCTGATTCACTCTTTTATATAACAGAGAAGGTGCCTTTTGTAATCTTGCAGAGAATACACTGAATCCTTGAGGTATGGCACCAATTACTGATACAGATTTTAGTAAAGAAAAGAGCTGGGTATACAAGTCATGGATATGTCAAGTGGTAAAATTGTTTGTCAAATGCAAATGGTCAGATGGCTTATAATTATCCATGTTTGCTATTGATCTCAAAATGTAGACTCAATCTGTGAGAAATGTATTGAATTTTTTGCTTTATTTCTTTTCTTTCTCAGATTTTCTTTAAACTAAATGTCATCCATATAAACTTTTTTTCCCTCCAGGCCTGTCACAATTTTGCCCAGCTTTTTGTCAGATGATTTCTAAGCAGGTTTGCAATGCTGAACACTAGATGATAAGAGCAATATTTTTATATTGCATTATAGATATCTCCAGCTTGGTACTGTCAAGGCACAGCCAGACTGCATCTGTACTGAGAGAAATGCAGTCTCTCAGGCTCCCTTGTTTGCTCTGTTGTGGCAGTACCATGAAGGAAGGAAGAGCACAGTTTGGGAATTTCCCTGTAGCAGAGAAAACATGTCTTCCATTAGTCAACTCTTTACCACCGCTTCTCCCTAAGACATCTGTCAGATGTGTGGTTGGTTGGTTAGTAGTCCGCATGGCTACATATTCAACTTGTGCCAACTATCTGGATATCACCCTGTTTAATTTATTGCAGATCAGCCTCCCAGAAGGAACATGGTGAGAAGCTAAATAAAGATCTTGAATTCCTCTCCTGGCTCCCAATAGCTTTTATTAACAGACAGCGCTTTGAGGCCCATTTTTCTTGCATCAAAGTGTTAAACTGTGCAGGTTTCTCTAACTAAGGTGTGAAAAAAAGAAAACTACACTGCCAGAGGATTACAAGAACAAGATGTTCTCTGCCTTCACCCCAAGCCTATGCTGCCTTAGCTCTCAAACTCAAAATGTAATAGCCATGACTAGAATCTCCTGTTTCCTCTTTGGAGGGGAAAGAATGACAAAGAAGCTGTCCTTCTTCCTGTTTGAGATATCTATCCAAAACAGTGCGTCCAAAAAGCCATAGTCTTTAAAGTGTCTTTTACAGTCTTTTAAAGACTATGAGTGCACTCATAGTCTTTAAAAAATCTCTGCAGGGTGTCAGCGGTCATGAGTATTTGTAATCAATCTCCAAGCTAGCACATGGATCCATGTCCCCTGACAAGTCTCAGGCTTCTTTGCCCAAAACTGGATGAAGTCTGAGTACAAGAGATCCCTTTCCTCCCCTTCCAGGTGATCTTGCCCTTGTGGCAGCTTCTTGCTCAGGCTGAGTAGCATTGATCCTGTCTGTAAGGCATAGAGACATGTATGTGTGGAAAAGAATAATTTTCTATCTAATCTTGTTTGAATATTTACTGTATAATATTAATCAATTGTAATTTGACAGCTGTATTGGATTGTGTTATACAAATGACTGTTTAGTTAGAAGAAGAGATCAATAAATAAATTGATGACCTTGTTTTCCCTATATGAAATGGATATTTTTAGGTAATTTAAACTGTGTATGAAATAAATGGTGTGACAAAAAATATATTCAAGACAAGGATCAAGGTAACAGCTTTTGAGGACTAAGAATTTAAAATCATTGATAACCCCCCCCCCCAGTTAGTTTCTGAAGCTAAAACACATTTTTGCCATACTGAGAGTTCATTCATTTCAACTAGTTATGTTAAATTTTTAAATTGTGCTTGCTGCTTATTTCATACTTTAATTATGTTCCAAATAAACTCTATCCAAACTTCTGTTAGCCACCCCAACCCTTAACTTTAGAAAATGTTTGCTATGGAGCTATTTAGTGATCATTTGTCTTCATTTTCAGAGGGCCTGTAAATTAGCTGTTGTAAAGTAACACTAGGTTTCCAGTGGCATTTCTGACTGACTTGTGTTTTGTTATTATTTGTTAACATACACACTTTCGATTTTTATCGTAGACACACTTTGTACTGTAAATACTTTCATTTATTTTGTTTATCTTTCTTCTATCATAACTAAGGGATTGGCTCAGCTATATTTTTCCATATGTTTTGGATAGTAATTTTCCATACAGCTGGAAACAAGCGCTTTTGGGAATTCTTAGCTAAAAAGGCATTAAATCTAAGACCATAAGACTAAGACATTGAAACATTAAGTCTAACGTTAAGTCTTTATGAAAATGAAATGACACCTGATTTTGTTCCCCGCTAAAGAAGTGTAACTCAGGGCCAAAAGTGAAAGTGAAATGGCACTGTGACCAGATTTCAACTGTCCACTTAGGAGACTGGGTTTTTGAATAGCTGCTGTATCAACAGGGCTGTCCTAAATGACAGGGAGGTCCTGGGAGCAGCAGATGCACAGCACAAGCTGAAGGGCTGGATATCACGTATGCAGGAAGACTGGACTTGTTGTTTATGTGAAGTAAAGCATGGTGACGAAAATGATGGCATCCTGGTGAGAGATGACTCTATCACAAAGGTCAGGCAAGGACCTGCAAGGAGGGAACCAGAAGTGGCAGGCAGTGCTCCTTAGTCTGATAAATTGACAGTGGTTTTGGAAAAGGATAAATATGTTACCATTCTGGAGTATGAAATCATCTCTGATCATACAGATGACTGCCTCTTTGCAGCAACTGAGCCAAGAAGCCATATTCGGTTTGGTGTAGCACTTAGGCTGACACTCAACACCATGGATAGCTGCAGGATTACATGCATGGTCTAACCTCAGCTTCACTTCAGGGCTGTCTTGTAAAAGAATGTATTGGTACATCCTAAACCAATAGAAAGGTATAGAACGGCAAAACAGAGCATGGAATAGGTTATGCATTCATCATATCTTCCATACAGGGCACAGAAAAAGGTCTTTCTTTAATTCCCTGAAGTTCCTTATTTTGAAGATCTGAAGTTAGCTGTTTTTCTTCATACCATTCATCTCATCCGGAGGAGATCAGATTAACTTTTCTGGCAGGACCCCAGATGATCCCCAGCCCACGTCTGTCCTCTGGGTAGGCTATGGGCACTGCGACTGCAAGCAGGAGTGGGAGGGTGTATGACTAATCCTGCTTTCCAACTTCGAAATATTCTCTCTCAGCGGCATGTATAAAAACTGAAAATTAGTCCAATTAAAGTGGACTATACGAATAAACAGAGAACACACAGCAACAGTTGAGTGATTATGTAGGGCAAAACAGTGTGGTAACCAACAGACTGCAATATGCTCTACTAAATTTAGATCATATATCGTACACATGGGTAGGTGGTATGTACTGCGGTCAGCTACCTTGGACTTGTCTGCTGTCTTATTGGTTAGGTGTTCAGGTCTGAGCTGTTGTAAATTCTTTTACTTCTCAGTGCATAGTGTCAAATAGGCTGCCTGGGGAGCTCATAGCTACAGTCCTGTTTAAAGACAGAGTTTTAAATTGTTTCTTTTCTCAGCGTTCATTTATTCAGTTCTTCTTTTCCATTACCTACTGCTTTTGGAGCCTAGTCATGAGCAGAGCAATATACATTTAAATTGTTATTGCTGCAGTGTTGCAAAAGCTGTGTCTATCAGCTTAAGTGAATCATTAAAGCTACCTTATGATTTAAACTACAGCTATTTTTCAGGCAATTAAAAAATGTGCATGGCATAAATGTATGACTGACCAGATTTACGCTCTCTCATTCATGCTGGGGAGAAAAAGAACTACCATCATTCATGTATGCATTCAACATTTTGCATGACAGGCTTTTCAAACGTTATGAATGTAAAGCAATAATCACTCCAGGGCAAGATTAGGTTTTTTCTAGCATGTTCATAACAACAACAACAACAAAAAACCCCAACAATGATAGATAACTGAATGGCGGAGAGATTTTTAAACAGTTGTGAGAATGTTTTCCAACAAGATTATTTTATTTTATTGCTTTTCAACTACTGCTGCTAAATATTGAATATTATTATTATCACCCTATTCTATGTATGAATACTTGGGGTGCATTCAACATACACATGATTATAAGAAAATATGTTACAAGTTACAGCGTTGGTACAACTTGTTAAAAATCTATTCCTTCCACTCTTTCTTTTGATTTTGTCAAACTCTTACCCTTTGTGTGACATCAAGCTGGGATTTTTGTACTTTTTGAGAAAAACTTCAGACAAAATTGTTCAGCTGTTTCTGAGAACAACATTATGAGAACAACTTGTTATTTGGCCAATTTTAAGTAAAATCAAGTAAAATTAAATAACAGTTGTGTTCCAGTACATAGTTCTGAAGGCTTTTCATCACGGGTTTCATATTTTGCAAGAAACATTCTCTGTTTCCTGTTCCTTTCAGTGTTTACATGAAATTATAAGCAAATTATAAGCATTGGAAAGATTTCTGTACTGAAAGATGTAGATTTTCATATCTCTATATGCGTATAAAGAATAGTGTAAACTAAATTGACTGTAACATCTGCAGCTGAGGGTAAGGAAAAAGGCAGTTCTGACAACCGTAGACTGAAATGGGTCAAGCACATACACCAACAACCTAACAATAATTCTGAAATGCAGGAAGGAGAAATAAAGCTGCTGTGAAGGTGGGCAGAGAGGGACGATAACTGGAGCTGCAGAGAATGAGAGAAGGAGGCGATTTTGAGAAGAACCAGAGAGCAGACAGAAACAAGGAGTCTGGAAGGATGGAGATGGATGCCGGATCTTGCATGCACTAGCACAGGTGTAACCACCTGTGCCACCAGCTCAGGCAGAGATACTGTGGGAAAAAGATCAGCTATGCGTGTAATTACAGAGCATACGAGAATGTATGCCCCAAGGCCAGTCAGCCAAATTTAATTCTGCCCTTTCCTATCTTAAACATTCCTAACTAGGAGAAGACATCGTTTCACTAACGTAACTTTAATTCATAATTATAGAATACATTTGGTATGTATATATAGCACCATCTTATTGTCCATTATGGAATCGTAAAGGAGCTTAGCCCTACATGCAGTGTTGATTATTTTAAAAGAGAATTATCATGCAAATGTTAAGACCTGCATGTCTCCTGCAATAAAAAAAAAAACAAATCTTTATTAGTTTTATAAATGAAGCTGTGTGAGATACCGAGTTAGATTTAGCAGTAATACAGAGGCAGAAATGTTTTGGCTATATAGTGGGAAGAAAATTTTTCATGAAATAAAACAGCTGGACCTATACTAAATAGAGAGTGGAGTGTAAAAGATGGCTAGTAGCATTATACACAGAGAGGGCCTGGTTTTCCAAAGGGACAAAGCTTCTATATGCCTCTGTTTTAGTAGAAGATCCTAGCAGCACAGCAAGTAGCCTTTCATGGCTTACAGCTGTATGCTTTAATGCCACCTAATGTTTTTGTGCACGACTCTGAAACTCATGGACTATCCACCTGGCAGAAGGAAGCTAAACATTGGTTTGCACGAGTCCTGAAACTTCTCTAAATTACAAGCGCAGCAAATCAGCACAAATTTGGCAGAGAACCACCCTGCAGTGGTTCTGTATCAAGCTGTACTGTATCCCACTGCAGCCAGGAAGACCCTTTCCTAACAAGATTTTTCCCACCATTCAAGTTTAAATGAATCCCCATTGTCTGGCCATGGAACAGACAATTAATATAACCTGCCTTGTTCAGGGCCATTTTCTGACAGCTCTGCATCACTATTTGCTTTGATTTAGGCCATTATGTGCAACTGTTTAACTATATAAATAAGGAATGCAGTATTTTTCTGTGCAAAAGACAAAAATAATCCAAAATATTGAAAAATTCTAAGAAACAAAGTTTGGAGAGAGAAGTGGCCTATATCAGAGGAAAGTCTACGAGATGCAAAAGGCTAGACATCTGGCTCATATAGCTCATATATAATCTCTTGACTTCTTCGGTGTTTTCAGAGAAAAACACCCAATGTCCAGTTTGACAGCGTTAGAGATGATCAATAAGCAAAAAGAATGAGTTTTCACTTTACATCATATGTAAATATCACAATGAAATTTCAAGTGGAATTTATTGGATCAGCTATATTCTGGTACTTATTATATTATCATATCTCTTTCTAACATATGTTTTCAGAGACATTTAGCAACTAGTGCTAATACCGAATGTTCTAGTTCCTATCATTTTGTACAGCTAGTCCTGACATTTCATAGTTCATGTATCCTTCAATTAGTCCTTTTTTCTAAATCTAATGTCCCAAAAGAAATATGAGACTTTAGTTCAATTAAAATAAATAATGGATCTGGAGTAATATGCCAAGCATAGCATTTGTCTCTGGCACAAAACATATGCAACTGTCAGATTCCCAACTCAAATCAATGAAATAAGTGAGATAGAATTAAGACCACTTTTTCACCTCCCAAAAGCCTTAGCTAGCCTACAAATTTATGGGGTCTCATTTAACTGGTATAGATCAGAAAGCATTTGGTTGAGTTTCTTTAATGGTTATTGCAGTAATGCCTACAAGAACTACGCAGGATTGGAGCCCTCTTTTTCTAGGTTGTACTCAAATACAATCTACAAATATTACAATCTTTGTGAGAAAGGTGAAGAGTTAAGAGCAATGAGAAGTTTGTAATTTTGAAGCTCTGTGATAAAACCAAGACAATAATGCACAAGGAGGTAGATTAGGGAGGTTATTGGCATTAATAGCCGAAGCTTCCAAACAAAACATAATTTGGAATGACCAAAAGGGTCAATGTGAGATGTTCCTCCAAAAGGCACATCAGAGCGCTTCAGGGAGACCTCGCGAAGACCTTATTATGTCTTCTTGCCCCTTGGACTATACTAGTAAATCCATTCTCAGGGGTTTTCATCTGGCCCTTTTTGCTTGCCTCTCTGCTTGTTTTCAGCAGACAACAATACATCCCTTATAACCGTATTAGAGGTGTAGATATTACACATACAGCCTTGTGCTTCAGTAGAGTTTGTTTTCCCACAACATTTTTAGGCAAAGTCAAGTTTGTTTACTCTGGTAGCTTGTCTGGCAACTGAGCTTTTTCTTGAAGGCAACATTTGTCTTCTCATTTAAATGTGAAAATTAGGTCTAAAATCACATGTGCACAGGAAGCATTATTTAGTTACTGAGAAGTGAATGTTATTAATATGGCCTTCACAATCCCTGAAATATGCTGCTGCTCTTTTTCACTTCTGAAAAGATAGGCAGTATGTGACTGGAGAGGTAGATTAAAAGTATGTACTCTCTAGCCCAGATATAATGAGTTATCTTTTTTTTCCCTCTGTGGATGACAGATTTAATATTTTAGTGATGTTTTAAAATAATTGTACTTACTTCAAATTTTCTCCTATTGCCCTATTTCCTTCTTCACCTTTCTTATTATTTTCAGCATTTTTCTCCTTTCCCATCCAGATTGTATCACAAGTCTACAATCTGCTTTATACAGCTTCAATTTAATCACAGGTCAGACAGAAGATTATTCACTTTTCTGCTGTATCACGATTCGAGCTGTACATTCTAATCAGGCTGGAAACCTTGTGTTCGATGATGGCTCCTGCCTTGGTGATTTTATGGGATCTCTTCCTGCTGTCATCCCAATGTAGGAAAAAAAGGAGCGCTATCTGGTTTCCTGAAGTCTGCTTGGAGAAGGTCCATCAGCCAGCTTGTGTTTCACAGTTTTTGTAATTGCTCTGTGTCAGTCACATGCTCTGATTTTCAAAAGGTAAATCTTTCTAAATTGTTTAGCTGAGGTTACACCAGTGCGCCTATCAGGAACTGCACTTGAGCCCAGCCCAAGGTCACTGGGCTGAAGAGGCTGCAAGGCTGAGCGCAATGCCCAAATAATGAAGGTGTACAGAAATGTCTGCGAGAGTTTTCACGGAAGAGGAAATAAGTCCCAGGAAAGTATTGTGGATGTTAACCTTGCTCTTCTGTGAACAATTTCTTGGAGATGAGAGAAGTCTTTGTGGAATTTTTGCTCTTTTCTTTCTAGAGCTAAGGCAATATAGTACTTCCATCTACAGCAGCCAATAACATATAGAGAAAGAAGGGTAATTTTAAAGTCAGATGCAGCTGATATCACTGCATATAAAAGCCGACTGCACAACTTCTCTCAGTTTTGCTTTTAGCTTTTCAAAGGCTAAGGAAGATGTGTTTCTTTGGTTTCTTTTCTTTTGCATAAAAACTGCAAGACATTCTTTACTTTTGATTTTTAGTCATATTAAGTTGTCTTTCTCTCTTCTATATAAGAAAACGTGAATATAATGTATTAAAAACTGAAATTCTGCTTTTAATATGACTCTATATACTCAGTTTCCTCAAATAATCAAATTCATAGGTATGGGTTATGTTTTTTGGGTCTGAGCTTTTTACACTGTTTTTAAATGAGTCAAACTTGATAATAAACTCTTGTTAAAATGTCAGGAAAATAAGTTTATCATACATACTGGCAATCACAGTTTTAATGGCATACCAGACAGTTCTGTAATTTTCAGCTGTCTTCAGTATCGTGTAAAGCTACACTTTGCAAGGTGTGAGGAGGAAGTTTCAATCAATCAACTGCTCCAGCAAGATATCATTTTGGGGCAGTTTTGTTTGCCCCTAGTGTAACACAGATGCTCAGAAATCACTTCTGATTGACCTTGACTTTAATCAGGCCAAATAAAATCTTGCTTGTTTTACACTAACTGATGTAGTTCAGAATAAAAAAGTGCTGAAGCCAATGCGCTGATTGCCAAAGCTAGAAAAGCAGAAAGAAGGTAAACTATGTGTTTTAATGTGGTTTCCCCAGCTGGATCAACAAGTTCGGGTAAAACATTTTGTGAGAAGCCAGTGTTTCACAGCGTACCTTGTGATACGTGCCAGGTTCAGGCAAACAGGTTCATTTACTACGGCTTTGATTTCACCTAGAGACGTGGATTGTGTTTAAGAAAATAACGTCAAAATCACCTTTAAGAGCCCAGTGTCACTGAGGTGAGTGAAGTAATGTCTGTGCTAGAAGTATGAATGATTAAAGACAGCTTCAAAGGTCACTTTTTGTGAAATCCTCTGATATAAAAGATTTTTAGTTAGACAATGACCAAAACTTCCTGCTTAATTGTAGTTCCTTTCACAACACTGACTGTACTTCTAAGATTCCTTTAAAAAAGAAAAAAAATCAGTGAAAACTGGGCACCTAGTCACTACTTTCTTACACATTTACCACATGCAACCAGTTAACTACCGATCAGTTTGAGTAGTTTTACATATTGAAAATCTAACGTCCCATTTTTAGGCAAAACTTGAATTACCACCTAAACATAAAATGAGCATAATCTCCTAATTTAAAGAAAAAAAATCAAAACCAAGCTGCATTTCCCTCATAACAGCATCTCACTGTGGCCCTGCTGTGCAGTAGAAAAATGCTTGCACTTTATTAAGAAATACTTTTCATAAAGTGTTCAACAAATACTTTGTTCTAACTGCGCATTTTCGGGGGCAAATTACTGCAAAGTTTTCCAGGCCAGACAAATCACTAAAGCTTTATGAAGTAATTATGAATGCCTTTTTTTCCCACAGATGAAGCACCTCAAAAGTCCGTAAGTGTCTAGATTTTATATAATCTGGTATAGCACTAACGATCATACTATAAACTCAGTCTGCAAAACTAATAAAGTGAAGGAGGTAGGCCATCCTTGCATACTGATTAACTAGCAGCTCCTCAAAATTTTTTTCTCAATTCTTTGGCAGTAAAAGGGAAAACCAAGGCATAATTAAATGTGAGATGTGTAGGTGATGAAACATTGAATTCAGCAAGGAGCTAGAGAAGCTCCTGCCTGCATCTCCTGGGTAATTACCTGTGCTGCAGCAAAGTATCTGCAAGAGCTTCCTCCACCAGGAGGGATGTATTTCATGTTGTTGAACCACCAAGAGTGTCTTCAGCTGGGACAAGCCCACAGGAGAAGCATAGAGAAAGATGGAAATACTGAAGGAAGATCTGTTTATCTGACATTGCATATACAGTGTGAACAAAGAACCCCCAAAGAATTTTGCCTTTTAAGAAAATGAACAGGAAAATCACTCTTTTTAGACCAAACTCATACAGTCTATATCAGCATAGCTCTCTCAAGTCTACAGGCATTTATTAGGTTACATAAAGAAAGTATCAGCTCATTTAAAGGGGCAGTGCTCTCTCTACATCTTTCGGTTGCTTCCTCTAAGATAGCACCATCACCTACTTTTACCCAGACTGAAACTCGGCTCTCTGGCCTCGGTATCACTGTATAGCATTTAAAAAAAAATAAAAATCCAGACCACGAGGTCAAGATATTAGCCTGCTTACTATGGGAAGCTAATATATCCTGGACATTGATTTCCACAGTGTCAGTGGGAGGACATAAGAACAGAGTTAGAAAGCAGGTGAGAAGTACGTTACTTTGGAGACCGGGTTTATAAAGAGGCACCAAGAAAAGAAGAAAACCTTCAGAAGGGACTCTGGCAGAAAAGTAGGCAAAGCAGTAGACACTGTGAGAAGAGCATTGCACAGTGCTGGTGGGAAGCCAACAAACAGCACTGAGGAAGGTTCACAAGCACGGTGGTATATGCAGCATCTAAGGGAGATGTTCAGAAGTGAGTTTTCATTTCAGCCATTCCATTGGAAGGGGAATTCAGCTTCTGAGAGAGTCTCAGCTGAGGTTTCTGAGGTGTGCAGGCATGAGAACTCAGTCCACATTTGTGGGATGTAAGCTCTTCCCATATTCCAGCATATTTTTTTTTTTGTTGAAAATATTCAATATACTTTAGGAATACCCTATTTTCTGGAGATCTGCTTTGAAAGAGAAGTAAACCAGAACAACTAAATTAAAATCATAACTCTCCATTGTTTAGGGAATGAAGGGTTATTTTCTGCCAAGTGTTTCTGAAAAGTAAACCTTGATGTTTGTTTTTTGTTCCCAAAACAAAGTGAGTTGCTACAATGCATTATGTAGAGCTGCACGTCATCTCCACAACCCCAATTATTTATAAGTATTTTTATTCTCTCTTTCAAATGCAAAGTCCTTGACTGGAAGACAATGATCTATTACATAAATATTTTGGTGGATAATATGAAGAGTGGTAAATATATGGAAGCCATTGTGACAAGGATAACATGTAATAAATCCATTTTAAATGAATATAGATGAGCAGCACGTATTCTCTTGTGCTGTGGAAAATTTGTGCAGCCAGCTCAGAAAATTGCTCATAACTCAAAAATATTTGAGTTTTTTTGTTTAAGAATTTACGACTGCCTGCGTGCCATCCATTCTCAAGGCCCTCGACCTTAGGAGACCAGATACAGTCACTCAAAATATCTAGGACAACTATTATTTGAGAAAAAGAAAGAGAAGGAAAAGTAAGGCAAGAGGAGTGATGTGCGGTCATTGAGACTCACCAGTGACCTCATTGTTTCCTGCCATTGTCTTGTCTGCTAACAAAGAGCTTTCGCACNACAACTAATTTATTTACTGTCACCCATTGAGGAAAGGCCCACTGTGGCAACCAAACAACCAGCTGCTGTGATTTATTTTACTAGAGAATGGATGTTTTTGTAGTGAAGGGAAGGACCATAAGTTCTCAGGGGTTGACATATGCCCAGGGGGATACCCCAGGCAGGGATCCAATTTTGGGGTTGAGGGTGGCCACAACATGGGCTGTAAAAACTTCCTTATGGATGGCTACCATTCTGCAGCAGAATGGCTGGATGTTCTGGGTGACAGGTCCCATCAACAGCCCAGCCATCCTCAGATGAAGGCAAGGGGATACTGCGGGTCCTATGTCAATCTGGAAAGCCCTGTCAACAGTTGAAGAACAGGCTTGGCCACAGGCATACCCGTGATCCAGCTCAAACCCCACCAGGGCTTCCAGGCGAAGGGCAGAGGGTTCCTGGGTGGGTGGCC
Organism: Himantopus leucocephalus; assembly: GCA_003993805.1. Classification (NCBI taxonomy): domain Eukaryota; kingdom Metazoa; phylum Chordata; class Aves; order Charadriiformes; family Recurvirostridae; genus Himantopus; species Himantopus leucocephalus. The sequence goes on along the minus strand of RSEF01000003.1, from coordinate 36,826,293 downwards.
CTGATGGCACTGATCAAGGTAGTCAGGACACATGGGTGTGTACAGGGCCTGGCACATCCGCCCTGGGATGTCACTCACTGTGAGGCAGAGATGGTTTGCACAAGGAGGCTACTATAAACTGATTTGGCCCTGAAAGGCTAACTTTAAAAAAAAGTCTCCTCCAGACCACCAGTATGGACAGCCTGCCTTAAACCTGCAATTCAGATCCAAAATGCAGAGAAATTATGAACTGTAAGCAGCCATCCAAACACATCTGGCATCCAGCAGAGAGGCCAGTTCCATTCTTCAGGTACAAATAAATATATATGCTGGCGCTTATATGTGTGGAGAGTCGCAGAGCCCTGAATTTGTACCCTGAAAGAATACATGAATAAATTTATGACACTTCAGGCAGGTGGATATTATCCATTCCTCATTTCTATTAGATTATTTTACTGCTTATGTTTATTCCAGCCAATGTCCATCTGCATGCTTTTTTGATAATTTCCACACTTTTAGTCTGAAATTGACAGTTCAGCCCACTATATATCAAGCCAAGCTCTTGTGGATCATCTCTGCCCTTATTCTTTCCCAAAGTCATCACTTATATTCAGAAATGAGGAAGACGGACTGCTTACACAGAGCTCTCCTTTGTGCTGTCCTGGAGTCTTTAAGAGCTTTTTTTCAGAAGAAGCTGGAAGACACTTTGCAAATGCTGGTATTGAAGAGCCAGCACTTCCTGCCTCCTATTACCTCTGTGCTTATCCCCAAGACCTTTACTTCCATTAACAACATGATGCCTTTGAAAATCGAGTGCATTCTCATCAAGTTCATTCCCAGCTGAAGCCTTTGCAAGCTGCATTTAAGTACTGCTGACAAGACGGTCTGCCACTCCACAATGATGATATATTCCTTTAAGATCACCATAATCCAGGTGTAACCTGGAGTCCTCAGCTCTTCTGGTAATGAGGCTAACTTTAAAAGCTGTAAGTGGCTTGTATGCTCTGGTCTCTGCAGCTCTGTTAATAAAAGGGTGTGTGTGTCTCCGAGTTTAATATTGCCTCAACTGTACCTCTGGCAGTGATGGAATTCAACCAGCGCTAATAAAAGCAAAACAAATGGATAAATAAAAACGTACTTACCATGGTCATACATATAGGACGCATAGAGGAAAGAGAATGATATCTTCCATCTTGATCTAAATACAATTCAAAAAAGTGGACTGAAGGCTGCTTGATGAGCTCTGTGCAGATGTACATTAGCAATGTAATACTTGAAAAATGGTTCACACTTGCCCACTGAGAAGGGACAGGTAAGCTGCACAGGCCATTGTCAGGTCTCACTTCTTGAGCTACAGATACAGGCATTTGGGGACATCCCTCCACACTCCCTTACACGACTATGACACCCATGACTTGCCATTACAGTTACTTAGATGGGAAATGTATACAAAAGCCTTCAACTTTCTATTTCTGATTAAGTTTTAGTAAACACAAGAATGCTATGCTTATTTTCTCTTCTAATCCTCCACTACAAAGAGTTAAATGTAATTTGGGTTGCAAATATAGGTTTTAGGAAGGGGTGTATATAAACACTTACCAGCTAGGAAACTTGCAGTGAGAATGACTCCAGAAAAGGCAAACAAAAGGGTAAACAGTACATTGCAAAGCTACTTATGACCACTTAACTTCACCCTTGATGACAAACCCTCTGTTAATCTGCCAGTCCTTCATGGTTGTGATATTGTTCACATTTAAAAGAACTGCAACCACCAAATGAACAACCGATTTGTTGAAAGTTTTTCTCTGAGATTCAGAATTCAAATACTTTGGTAACTAACAAATTGTATCAATTTTTTAGTCTTTTTGTGTACCAAAGATAGACTAGTATTACTTTCGCAAATACAGCAGTAATTGTTTCAGAGTACAGAGGAAATTGCCTATAATATCCCTGAGACCCTGGCCTCTATCAAAGTTATGGTAAAACTAATTTACAATAGTTTATCTTCCCATCAATTCAAAAGACAATATAACTCATTTTTAGTGTTGGGAGTTCTTAAGAACAAGTCCCAGAGAAGACTCAAACACTTCAAAGATAAGACTTGCTTCACGCTTCTCATAGCAACTTTTGCCTTTGAATTACCATAAAACCGCTATTTTTATTAGTTTTAAAAATACCTTTTAAATCTACTTACAGCTAGGTGGATGCTGTGGCCCAAGGTGCTAAACCGCAAATAGATTTAAAAGCTATTTGTTTTCAAACGTTCTGTTTCTCTCTTCAGAGAGCTGCTTCATCTGCAGCTGCAGGTACTTCAAAGAAAGACAACTGTTTGAGAAATGAGCTGCAGCTGAAATCAGGAACACTTCTATTAGTTTACATGATGAACAAAGCACGATTTGGGGTTACAAGCACTTCCAATATCTTTCTAGTGAAAGATAACTAATTATTGCTTTACAACAAACAAACTACCTAGCAGTGATGAGTTTCTGTTTTACGCACTTTAAGTGCCTGTACAGTAAAGTATTTTAGTATATAACTACAATTAGTCAAGTACTCTGCTATCTCATTGACCAATGGCTTTCCATTTTGTCTTCTGCAAACACCAGCCTGAATCTCTGTTTGTTCTCATAGAGGTCATTAGTGTCTGTCGTACCAATAAAAGTTCGGGCTTATGTCAGATTTCTTGCTGACAAATGAAATTATTCTTGCTTTCAATATATTATTTCCCTATTTCTTACAGTATAGTTTCAATATAGGAATGAAGGAAAGGGCTCAGTCTTGCCTTGTTTTTATCTTGGGCCTTAATTTCTTTGTTCTCCAGTGAGATGGTCTACATTTCTGCTCATAGGAGGAGTGGAGGAATGGTGATATGTGTTTACTTTTAAAATGCGTTTGAGTTGGTAAGGGTAGATCGGCCCTGTTCAGCTTGTTGAAAACAAAATTTTAGGTTATTTATGTTAATACAATAGAAAAGAGAGTAAAGTGATGCTGAACATATAGGAAAGCTTTTTTTCTTCCTTTTCTCTGTAAAGACTGAGACAAGTGGGAAAGTGGTGAAATATATTCTACAATTAGGACTCTTTTTATTTTCAGATAAGTTTTAGCTGTAAATGCAGGCTATTCTGAAAGCATCGCATAACATAAATAAATGCAAATTTTCTAAGCTTTAAAATTTCAATTTTTATAATTAAGATATTTAAATCCATTACCATTGTTGGTTCCTACCATAGTATTATCATCCATTAAAAATGCTTCCTGCTTTGCAGTGAGATATTGTGACATGACTTAATGTCATCTATGAACAGGTAAAGTAGGTATACAAGCCATTTCAATAGCTGTTAAATATGTTGGAAGTGTTTAATTGCACTGCCATTAAATGATCATTCCAATGCATTTGAAAAGCGTAATTTGAGTGTTACTAGTGAGCAATACTGCAAGTGAAAAACAAGTGAGAGTTACAAATGAATAAAGTGATGTTTATGACTGGAACAATTATTATAATGGGTTTAAATTCTATTATTTAGGTTTTTTATGTTTCTTGGTAGTCTGGACAATTATTGACTGTTTATTAAAAGCAGAGGTTTTATTTCCCCTCTGTGTTTTGAAAGGACAAGAGAGAAAAGAAGGTCCAAGACAATGTTTTGTTTGCAGCTGCAAGCTCTTAACTAAATACAAATGAAGGCAGTGGGAGACTTTAAGTTGAAATGACCACTGTGTAAAAAGAGTGTGCTGGCTCTGATGCACAAACATCAAGGCTGTCATGGACCAGGTCTACAGGCAGAAAAGAAAAGGAACTGGCATAGCAGCACTGTTGCAACTCCTGCCTTTTAGGCATTTGGTCCTTGGAAATATGCTGGAATAACGACCAGATGCTTGGGTTCACTGCACAATGTATGAAAAAATTAAAAAGAGCTGCTGAAATTTCAAGCCCCTAATGAGAGAACCAGCTATAGCTAATCAATAGCTGAGTTAATCAACACTGAGAATAAAGTGTTTTGAATCTCACACTTGTCCAGAGATTCACTGATTTCTTCAGTTTATCAGTTTCCTTCAGGATCCATAATCTACAGGGTTTTACTGAAAGCTGGCAGTTTTGTCTTTATTCTGTGTAATTTCCAGCCTAGTGGGTTAGGGCTGTGATGGACACTGCTCCTTTGTAGATAACTCCTGCTTTGCAGATTAATGCTCCTTCGTAGATTACTGCTCCTTCTAGGCTTCATTTGGACTGCAGTTTGAATTGCAGTTGTACACATCCATGCTCTGCCCATCCACCATCAGGTAACTGAGAGTGCATTCATTTTGGCCAGGATGCGACCAGGTTAAAATTGTCTTCATCCAGGGCTGCAGTCCCAAACCTAATAACTCAGTCATCTCAAGCCTTCACTGTCCTTGAAATTATTTCCATGATGATGGAGTAGAAATGGTACTAGCGGTGTCTCTCGGAGGATGTCCAAGCCAACCTCCTCCTTCCATGGTAGTTCAGAATCTTGTACGCCATTTTTCTTCTAAGATTTAACTAGTTTGCACTTTCTAGACCTGAAAGAAACAAGAAAGAGATGCTTCTTTAAATAAGTCTGACCTTCCTAGAGTATGAAATTTATTCTCAAGTTAGATATATTCCGTCGAGCTCATTCTAACACTTGAAATGCAGTTAGGCAATCTAAAAATCCGAACTCTGAAGGCTGAGTGATTGCATTGGACAATCTTTGTGCAGTTAGTCCAAATGAGTGTGGAGAAAGGTCTGTGCCAGCCAAGTGGTATTCCTCCTGTTGATAAGGAATCTAATACATCTGTTTATCTTGAGTTGCTTTGTAGTTTACACTCATTTGGCATATTAGGGAAAAGATTTTCAAAGACTATGACGTGTTCACCCGTGATGAAATCCCCATAGAGAAGGAAGAGGACCCAGGAAAATTGCAGGGTTCCTCCTAGACCTCACAGGGCTTGGCCTTGCAACCCAGTTAATTCTTGAGAGACTTGCAATGATAAGAAGCGAAAAACTCTGGGTGTTGCCTCTCTACTATGCTGGGCAACACACATCCATTGGAAACTAGTCTGACATTGATTCCCCTTGCTCTTATGATATATGCTCCTGTAAAGGGCATAGAGAACAGAATAAGTCTTCACATTGTCTTGAGTAGGATTAACCACAAAATTTATAGTCCTTATTTATAGATGGACTTTTTTCTTACTTATATTTTACTCTTTGTCCATGGCAGTGGCATTTAGTGACTGAATCAGACACATAAAAATATTCAGGCAGAGAGAGTTTACTCCTGTTTCTGGCAAGTATCTTATTTTGGAGTAATCCAGAGGAGGAGAGAGAAGGAATGGTTCTAAAGACAATATTTAAGAGGAATGAATGTGCTTGCATACTTCCAAACCCAAGATTTTGTCTCATCTTGCCATCTCTAATATTACATTGAATCTCAGAAATTAAAAATACATTTAAGTGTAACCTTTTTAACTATTGATAAACTGATGCCACAGCTCTTTCAGAAACTTAAAGGACCACTTTTCATACCATATCATATGATATATGATGTTCATTGTTTTCAAGATCCTTTGTATATTTAAAGAGGAATTATTTTAAAATATTGCTTCACCTTTTTTAAACCTAGCCTATCTTTTTCATCTAGATATTAAAAGTTTCTCAGATTTTTCCAGAAGACTAGAATTGCCAAAAGATACTTCTCCCAATTTTCCCCCCAATATTGACACAGCTGTGTTAATGAAGCTACTGTAGTTGCCATGTAATTGAACACTGGATATACATCTGGGATTTTTCCATTTTCTCCAGTTGTGCTACTTAAGATGCTGCTCTGGCTGAATTTAGAAAACAGTAATTAGTAGAAGAGATGGGCCTTTTTCTTTTTTTCCTTTTCAAGTGGATGTGAGATTTTTGGATACTTTTCTTTTTCTTCTCTAATTGTTCTAAATGTAACAAAACAATGGGGCAGTTACTGTCACTGCTTCCAGTAGGGAACAAAAATACCTTCATACTATGGCAAGCTACTCTTTTTCTTGCTGTCAAGTATAAAGAGAGACGCCTTGTTCATGATGATTTAAAGGCAAAAGCTAAGAATATTTTTCTGTATAATTACCATTAGATAAATGACAGTATTAAAAAAAAAATCATATCCTAGCATGACAATAAATCACACACAACCTGAACAGTGTGTGTTTCACCTTTCACACTATGCTAGACTGACTTCTAAACAAGTCATTTATTTAATTTCCTTCAGAACAGACTCAACAATGCACTTACAGACTACTTTATGCATGCAAAGATCTCCTAGCACAGCTGAGAGCTTAAAAAACTTACTGTACCATGCTAGATCCAAAATAAACTGTCCCCAGCTAAGTGGTTGCAGCTCAAATGCAGACCTCCGGTTTAGATTCTGGTAATACTGTTTCATTAATCAGTTTGCTTCTGCCGGTAAAGTTTCAGTTAAAAAACATTTATCTCTGGGATGAAGGAAAGGAAAAGCCATCAAGACTGCTACATCTTTGTCTAAAATAAATACATATGTGCCAACCACAGATGAAGTATATTTGTATGAATAGAGGAACATGTCGTTCCTTTAGCCTTGTCCTCAGTAGTAGGAGACATCTATGTCACTTTCAGTTGAGGGAAATGCCTGTGATTTTAAGGAATGCTGAAAGTACTCACTTTGGCTCTTCTGATCCCTTTAAAAAATGAAGTTAGAGGGAGCTTGAAAGTAAAGTATTCTGCCACAAGGTATTCTTTAGTTTATGAAAATGTGTTTTACTGAATTACTGTTGCGGAGATAGGGGTGGCCCAAAGAAAAATCTCCTCTTGAATTTTAAAAGTTGTCACTCTGCTTTTTTAGCAGCTCCTGAATGCCTTAGGATATATAGTACTGTACAGTGTCTTCCTACAAAGGGCCTTTTGTGTTGTGCAGAGTCAAGGTAAGCATGAAAGAGCCTCTGCTTGCTTTTGAGCTCTATGGCTCTGGAAGATGGAGACTAGCTGTACATAAATCAAGGTAATTACAGATGGAAAGGCTGCTGGACTGTTTCCGACAGGTTTTCAGAGTTGGGGGGAGGGGAAGTTTGACTTTAGATAACTCAAGTATTGGGGATCCCACCACTATCTCCGAAGAACATGTTCCATAAAACTCATTTATAGGAATTCTTCTCAGAGTATTCAACCTAATATTTGCCTCATCAGTTTCATCATGTACTTGAGTTGAAGCTCTTTTACTGTTTTTAAAAAAATAAATCTTCCTATTCCTTCATGTGTGTATCCTTCAAGTACTAGTAAGCATTTCTCTCATATTAAAAAGCCATCTATCAAAACATTAAATCTTTCAAACCACTCCAGATACAATTTTAAGTATCTTCCTGTTTATGGAGAAGAGTCCACTCTCATGCAATCCAGTCTGCAGAGGTCCAGATGGAGACCCATTTACTGTTACCGTTCTGTTCCTGATGAGAGGGTACATTCCCAGCCAAGGAGGGAGAACTACAGACACTGCACAACCATAGTTTTAAGATCAATAGAATTACAGTGTTATATGTCAATGTTTAATCTAACTAGTTCCCTTTTCTAACTGCATGAATGTAACTCATTGCTGGAACAGAATTGAAAGAGTAGGATTTCCTCAGGACTCGACCATCTGACTTCTGTATAGGGGATTTTGAAAACTAGGTGTTAGTAATTGCCATTACCTACCAAAAGGAGAAGAAAATAAAAAATAATTTGGTAAAATAAGTTCTGATGTAAATTTACATATATTTAAAAAACATTGTATTAATAATGACTGTTATGAGGTAGGAGAGAGTAACCCTGCTGGTTACCTTCAAACTCAGCGTGCTTTACGTGGTCAAATAACCTCATCCTAGATCCAGATCCCCCAATTGTTCAAACAACAGGTATGGTATAGTGACTTGTTCCTAAACTTTGAGATTGAAATTTTTTTCTGAGATGAAAGCTGAGTGCGGAGAAGGGGACAGTTAACTACAGGGACTGCTCTTACTGAAACAATGCAACATGTGACGACCATAAAGAAGACCTGAATCAGGCGGAGTGCAAGAGCTCTGATAAAGGCAGGCTACCCCTGATGTGTGTGGATGTAGCCAGTTTGTGCCATCTTTCCTGGGGACCAGAAACTGCTCCAGGAGGAGAGTGACTTCAGCAGCCACTTACTCACCCACTCAGACACCTTTTCTAGTGTTACCTTCATTTTTAAAGAAGGTTTCAATACAATGTTTATACTAGAGTTCACGGTATCCTCTACTGTCTCTCATCCTCTATATCTTCCTTCAGAAAGGATTACTCAGTCTTCAAAGAGAGGTCCTGATGTGTACTGACCGATACCCAGTTCTTGCATTCAAATACAGTTGCACATGAGCAACACAGAAGCCTGTCGGCTTTCCCTTCACAGGGGTAGCAGCTCTTATGGCAGATATATCTCATTCCAGCATCTATCAGCTGCTGAGATATCGTTTATACCTGAAAGCATTTATATCTGATTGGCACTGGTGTGCCTATGGCTGGAGATCTTTTCACGCAGTTTCAGAAGCAAGGCCTCATTATGTGCAATTACTGCTGGGTTCGAGCCCTTGAGCCTTTGTAGCTGAACTGCCTTATTTCTACAGAGCATGAGGGAACATTTGAATTTAAATCTGTTTTCCGTTAACACTGCTTTCCTCCCTTTCCCACGTTCAAAGTTTTGGGGTTTTTTTTTTGCTTTAAAAATACATGAATTATAGCCACAGTCTGTGAATAGGGGTGACGCTATACCACACAGGACAGTGTGAAGAGAATGGGCGATGCGTGAACTTTACAGTTTTGGTATGAAAGGGAGCCGGCAATGTAGAAAAGGAAGCGTCACTATTTCTCAGATATTCTGGAGGGACAGTGCCTCCCTTTTGTTCATCTTATTTCCTAAGACTGCCACAGCCCCTTCACAGGGCCCTGGGCACATCCCACCCTCCTGGGGGTCTGGCTGCTGGGGCGCAGGGTCCACACAGAAAGAGCACAGCAGCCGTGTTGCAGCCAGGCCTCATCCTGAGCCCACCTGCGGGCCCACAGCCTGGACCAGCCTCCACCCAGCCCTGTCCCCACTGAGGTACCAGGTGCCCGGGGCTGTGGCTGCCCCTGGCTGCCCTGCTCCTGGCTGGGGCCTGGATCCCACGGCTGCATTTGCTGACAGGACGCTTTGCTTACCCGGAGGAGCATGCTTGGAGACAGCACTGGAGACAGGCAGTTCTGCAGGGGAAGAAGTTTGAGTAATCACTTCTCCTTTACAGCATATGCATTGGGCTTCTCTCAACGCAATATCAAGTGACCGAAATTGGGCAGAAATATGCTCAAGGCTTTTCTCTGGAAAAGTCTTGAAATCCTTACTGCCATAGCAGATGGGATTTGTAGGCACACTGACCGGAGCAATCAAAAGGAGCAATGTGGATAGCTGAAGTTCAGTTTTAGGTATACCCTGGGTTTGAGACCACAAGTTCAGGACTGTTGATCACAAGTCTTACGGGGTTCTGTAGATGTCTCCACTGCCCAGGTTCTGTCACATTCTACTTTGATGTCTTTGTCAAAGCTCCATTTTATAGGTTAAACCAATCTCTGATAGTCTGAATGTCTTCTACAGAAGAGGAAAGCAATGGTACAACAGCCATTCTTCTTGTATCTGATTTCTCAGCCCCGGGCTCTACTGTGGAAGAAGCCCTGCTTGAGGCTGGGTGTTACAATCCATGTGAGCTGCACACACTATCGGTGCAATCATTTATGTACCATCAGTATATTTTCTTGTTCCATGGCTACAGCCATGGAGAAGGAAGGGAGGTTCATCTTGGGTTGTTTTGTTTTCTCTAGTCCTGCTCCATTTCACCTGTTGACTTATGGCTAGACCTCGCTGGATATCTTCAATTCTAAAGAGCATTCAAACTACAACCATACCAGTGCCTGTCATATCTACCGGTCCATGGTGTAAGGGCTTTCTGGAATTTGGCAATTGTGAATATGACATCGCCATGCCACCCTGTGATCCGTGCTATAACTGGCTATTTCCTAACAATAGGAAGCATCCTACTGTGACTTTTAACCTGCAGCAACTGACTGGGGAAATCTTACTGGCCTCATTATTTTGTGAACGAGTGAGGGGATGAACTGTAGACATTGGAAAATATTAGTGTGCACTGCCACCCAGGAGCTGTATTCAAGAAAATGTGATCCTGAGGCCTGCAACAAGACAGGGAAAATAATTTGTCATCTATGCCACCTACATGCAGTAAAAAGGTGAGATGTGGTTTGATGTGTGGAGATGACACTGAGTCATCCATCCTATTGCATGTATAATCACGAGTCATGATTCACAAATAAGATGGAATAAAATAATAACTTGACCTGAATGTCCATATATCCTACATACCAATTGGAAACGAAGGAAAGACCCTATTCCTTTGCTCAATTAATGGTTTTTATTCTTCCCCTCCATTTGGCACATTCTCCTTTTGCCCCACAGCTAGCTAGCCAAAGAGTTATGCTATTTCCTACTTGGAGTCCAGCTGCAATGTTTCTACCTCTATTTCACAGGGTGATCAGCCAGAGGATTCAAATAAGTAGCGCTACCAGTCAGGGGACCGTTTTGAAACACTATATCCCAAAAGAAGGAGTAGAAAGAATAATCTTTTTAAGAAGGAATATGGGATCTGCATTAAGGGGACAGGGAAAACTTCCTCAGATGCTATAGGCTCTGAACATCCACTGCCTCAGCCCACTTACAACCTACTATTTCACCTATGACAAGTAAGCTTATGCTTCAGCTTTTTACCTTCCTGCCACAAAGCATGCGTGTAAAAGTGATGACTTGCAGATAGGATTCCCCCTGAGAGCAAGCAATCTGCACAGCCTCCTTGCTCTGCTGGTTTTAAAAAGAAAAAAGTGCTTGCAAGCAAAGTCAGGTTCCATTCCTCTGCTCCTAGGAGAGCACTGCTGCACTAAGAATACGAAGAAAATGGCACTTCTTTAAATAAGAATGCAAGAACAGACGCACTGGGTCAAACCAAACCTTCACATAAGTCAGCATCCAACTGTGTCCAAAAATGGAGATGAGGGAAGACTGTGATGCATGCAATATTCAAAAACTGACTGAATACAACCCTGAGAAACCTGGTCTAACTTTGAAGGCAGCCTTGCTTTGGGCAGGAAGTGGGCCTAGATAACCTCAAGAAAGCCCTTTTAACCTAAATTATTCCATGACTCCAACCAAAGAAGTCTTTTCTACTACTAAACTGAATATGAACACAGCCTCTAACAGTTTGCAGCTCCTGTAGCTGTGGGAAGTACCACTTCCTGTACTTAAAGGAAGAGTAAATCCTCACTGTCTTACGCACTGTTATACAGTCCACTACTACACCTTTTTTTTAGTTTTGTGTGCCAAAACCTGAAACATGTCCCCAGATAATTATTAATTCAAACCAGGGAGAGGTCTCATAGAAGAAAAAGCACATTTCTTATATGAGGTCTTGTTTTAAATAGTCAAATAGCTTCTTGGGATTTTTTTCAATCATGCTATTGCAGTGAAAGATTAATTTTTCCCAAGACAAAAACTTTTGTCTTTTACTGCTCAGTCTTTAATATAAAATTCTAAATTTTATCTGTGTGAATCAAATCCCTGTTCTTGGCAGCTTTGCCACATTTGCCTTTTTTAGCACGGGTTTGACATACTGGAGTGGAATGAAGCTCAAAAGTAGAAGCTCTTTAATATTTTAAAATATGTATTTACTGTCTTTGTGATAGAAATACAGAATCACTTGCAACTGGTGACTGAAACTCATCATTTGAAAAACCACAGGCTTTGCATTTATCATTCAACAGCCATCTTCTGATGCATCTTGAAAGGAGGACAGTGAATGTCTTCTACAAAAATAAAGGTCAATTTTTTCCTTCCTGCAATGACCAGAGAGTAATAAAATGGTGAGGTATACAGAAGGAAAGGAGATGCCGCTTCTGGAAGCTTTTCCCCAAGCAAAACAGCCTGCTAAAAAGCTGATGAGCAAAGGACTGTGTCTGGGACCACTGAGAAGCAGAGCTCACTCTGCAAGGGGCTCCTTGGGCTTTTATCAGATGTATTAGTGGCTTTGCAGAAAGAGCTCCTCAGAGGTATGCAGCATTTAAATAACTGAGCAGGCTGTGCTTGTTAGAAGGGGAGGGGAGCAAGTGTGCAGGAGTGTTGAAGACCAGAGCTAGTGGTTACACTATCCACAGGGAACAGAGTTTTCCAACTGGCTGTGCAGGGCAAGCGTCCCCCTTCTTCTGCTTGCCTACACAGGATCAATGCTGCTGCTCCCATTATCCCTAGCAGGGGACTGGCTTCATGCTTCTGCAATATTGGAAATATTACTTGAAGAGCCAGTGGGAAGAAATGCAGTAAATCTCCTCTCCTCCTACTGCAGAAGATGCTGTAATTGAAAGCCTGAAACCAGCTCTTCTTCAAGACCTCCACGTCCCTCGACGAACAGAATTGACTCAGAAATAAATATTCATATCTGTTTTGAATTACCTAGTCAAGGCTCATCCTTCGAACTTCTTGCTCAAATCCAGGTAAATAAAATCACAAGGCATGTCCAGCTGAACACTTTATAGACCACATAAAGTTGTTTGAAAACACTTCAGCAGTGAAACCAAAATATTTGCAGAGGGAAAAGAATGGGCTTGATCCAAACAAATATTTATTATTCTTTGTCTGACTGAAATAAAAACCAAACAGTTAAGTACAGTCATTCATTTTGGTTTTTGAAGAACTGTTTCTTAACCTGAAAGAAAATGTTGCATTAACAGCTGCTTTTAAGAAATGAAAGAAAACAAAAGCTGAAGTTTGTTAATTAAAAATAGGGGATGGGGGTTTTTTGGTTTTGGGTTTGGTTTTTTTTTGTTTTTTTTTTTTTTAGTTTTTTTCATCCATTTAATATATAACTGTGTGTTCTGCATTGTCTAGCCTGGGAGAGGAGATCTGAACTTGTGTCTTGGAAGATTTGAGGAGGGTCACTACAGACTCGATCAAAGCAGGATTTTGACGTGGTCTTCTTTCAAATTCCCCAGCTGGAATGAGAGCTCACTGTCTTTCAATAATTACTTGCACGTTTTATTAAAAATGTAACAAAGAGAAATGAACCATATTTGCATGGTTAGGAACTCCAAGGTAACAGGCTCGAAGTCAGATCCCCTTTTTGCAATATGAATATGACCCAAAGTCTTCCATCTTTCCTCAAGAGTCCCTCTATCACTTGTTCTCCAATCTGTTTTACTGGAATTACATAGGGGTTTTGAATACTTCCCCTTTTCCAGGAAAGACCTGAATTTGCAAATATTTGGAAGCGCCTAAGCACATTCTTTAATAAATTAACTACTTGTCAGAAATATTTTGCCTGGCCCTAGGTATCAATTTCATTATAATAAAAGCTGTATTTGAACTGGTCATAAGCTACAGGCAGCACTTAACTGTGAACTTTTACTCTATTTTGTCTTGTATAAATTGAATGCTGAAATACTAATGACTTCTGTGCAGCAACTGACAGTGCTACAGAAAGAACAACTGTGTAACAAATTTTGACCTCAGGATTGTCTTTGAATTGTGTTTTCATTAACTTTAGAGATACCAGGAGATTCTGGCACTGCTGAGAGAAAGAACTCTGTGTTACAGTTGCATCAAATCATGGTCAAAAATTATACAAAAGCAGATGGTGTTTTCTTTGTCTTGTTCACTTCTGTCTTTGTGAGCATTTTCTTTGTACTCCTTGTTTTCCCCCTTGAGCTTAGAAGACGGCTTTTCTATTCCTTTGTTAAAGTGAGGTTAGGGAGCTGCTGTTTTATCTAAAATATCATTATATGTAAGATTTCGGGAACCAGTAGAATGTTTGCAACTATTTTGTGAACACAGAATCGAGAATTTCAGCATGAAATTTTTGCTCTAAATTGTGCCTCAGCCGTTTATTTTTCACAACATTGTGCCTCAAGAGTAGGTGTCCTCCAATAGGGAAATCATGCTCATGTGCCATCCTTAGGTGTTTTTGCAAATTGTAAGTCTCATTCAAAGCCCAGGAAAACAAATGAGGAAAATTTCTGTTTATTTCCAACCCATAAACTGTGGATAGATAGCTGAAGCTTTGCTGCAGAGGTGAAACCCTGCCTCTCTTGAAGTCAGTGACAGAACTCTCTAGAACACCTTCAGATCCAGGATTTCCTTCAGATCTTCAATACGTGCTTTGGGATGGTTCAGTTTCATCACCTATGCCTTGTCATTGTACCTGAGTGCTATGTTACTCACCTTCCCATCATCAGGATACTATGATTTTTGCATCAGAGAATGCAGCTTCATCAAAACCATGATGTTTTGAGTTATGAGACTCAGAATTTTTTCCCCGCAAATAGTAGTCCTCCTGGTGTAAGAATGCTTCAACATCCTGATTTCAGATGACAAAAAAATGATTTCTTTTGAATTTAAGACTCAATTTGGTCTTTTCATAAATATGTTTGCAGTCTTAGTTTAAATATTTAATCTTAATTTCAATTTTTAGTCTTATTTTAAATATTATCTATATGACAATGCTTTGCTATTATAAACAGCAAGCATGCTGATGCTTTCAAATCGCTTCTTTTATTTACTGTCCCTGGAAATATTAAGGTGTCGTTAACCTCGACACAGTCAAACAGAAATCCCATTTCCAGACCAGTGCTACTTTATGCAAACAAGTTTTGAACAACATCCAAAGAGAAGACTCAAATGCCACAGAAGAGGAAGCAGAACAAGACTATGTGTATGTTTTGAATTATTATTTTTGTAATGCCTCAATACATTGCGGTGAGCATGTGAAAAAGTGTCAGTGCCCTGAGGACACTAACAGCCCAACACCACGGCCTCTCCCCACCCTGCCCACAGCCCAGGACCCCTTCTCTCAGACCCCGGGGGCCGCCAGTCTCTGCCCCAGCCATCCCACGTGAGGGCAGGTCTCCAGCTCCCCACAGCCCTGCCCTGCCTGGCCATGGGGACCCCCTGCCGCTGCGGCCCCTGCAGCACTCTGACATAAAGCATAAGGAAGGTAAGCTACCAAAAACTTAATGAGAGAGAATGAAAACAAATAGCTGACTGCTACCATTTGAAGGAAAGGAGGAAGCAAGAGAAAAATCATGAAGGCTGCATTAGCAACTGCCTGGGCTTCTAAGAGAAAGAGTAATAAACCCTAGGACACTGCTGAATTCACATTACTAACATCACTCAGTCTATATAATTGTGACTTTGATAAGTAAATAATCAGTACTACAATGTAGATGTTTACGGACAATAGTCTCCAAAGATATATCACCCATTAACTGTATTGCCAGCAAAGTATGATTTCCAGAAGCTTCTTAAGATATTAAATTTTCAGCAATTCTAATTGGAAAAACTTACTTAAATCTGCTTGGAGAAAGCAAATACCCAATCTAATCGGAATGACTGTTGCCCATTTTATTTCAAAGCGATACCAAACTCATACGTTTTGCCCATGGGTTTTAAATTCAATTTATGGCCCAATTTGTCATCTGAAACATGGAAGGAATAACTGCCTTAAGAGAAAAACAAGGTTTTACTGTTTTTTAATTTGGGGGAGGGGTAAACGTTGCCTCATGATGATTAAAAACTTAATGACTAATGTGGAAGAAATAGCATGAATTAAGGACGGACATCACACATGGAGCTGTGGGAACATACCAATTCAGAATTCATGGAACATATTACAGGACAAAAAATTCTGTTTGGTTTAAGATGCTCAGCATCTCTAGAACCGTTACATGAAGCTCAGAGTTCATTTATTCACTGAGGCAGAACAACAATGTGGCACAACAGAGAACAATGCCTCTAAACCTTTGGCAGAAGAGAGTTTAGCTCACTTTAAAGGCAAACTGTGGTCTCACTGAATTAGTTATTTGCTGCAAAATGTCAAAGAAACACCACACAGAAAACATGACATCAAACACCAGAGAGCAAGCTTTTCACATTGCCTAGGCAAGATACACAGGCAAGACAATATGAGACATAAAACGCATATGTCTGAATGACAGTAACACTTTGATGACTTGTATTGCATAGCAAATATTTGCAAGTGAGGAATGTACTTTAAACAGACAGCTGTATTTAAAATTGTCTGTATCTTCCCACTTTAAACTTCCCAAAACTTTCAGCTGTTGAGGCACGTTTCTCCCAGTAGGAGAAAAAAGTTGCAATACAAAGATGAGTGTTTCAACATGTTGATTTTTAAGACTACTGTTATGGCAGAATCCATTTCCTCCTTTATTTAAAAAAACCAAACAAATAAACAATAAAAAGCAAACATTGACCCAATTTGTGCACATCCTTAGCAGACTGGAGTAGAAAGTGGAAATTTGGCAGGAAGATAGAATTTGGGGAATGAGAGATGCTTTACAGATTCTTAGGGAAAATTTATTTCAATTTAGCTGAGTGATGAGCATTTTAAAAATATAGTTTATGAATATTTTGAATAACAACACTCTTACAATGGTCCAAGGATGTAAATAGAGCATTTTGCATTCCACAAAGAAATTGAGCCTAGAATTTTGATTCAAGCTAAAAACTAATAAGAGCCACTTTTCATGTCATGCAGTCTTTTAGGACAGAGGTTTTCAATTGCATTATTTCATGTTCCGGTGATTTTAGGGGATGCTACAGTACTGCATAACAATCTGACTTCATTGCTTATGGTTTTTGATACAGTCCAAATTTATAGTAAATTATCATTGTGCAATGCAGAGAACAATTGTATGTGACACTTAGAAGCTGGGTATGGAAAAGTAGTGTAAACTCATTCTACTGACTTCCCTGTCACTTAACGTATATTTGCAAGTGTTTTCACCAGTTTTTCTTGTATACCATTAATGAAGTAGTTTTACAAAACTGGCCCCAAGACCAGCCCTTGAATCATTCTTCTCAAAGTCCCTTCGATTTGATTCACTGCTTTTTAAGCTGGTTTGCCTGGTATTGGATCCATGAGACAGCAGCCATACTTAAACCAAAATCGCAGGTTTTCACTTTTGGGAGACACATTATCTAACGCTTTTTACACCTGGTGTGAAATCTCAGCTTTAATGAGATCAATTAAAAAGCACTCATTGATTTGGCGGGAATGTAGGATTCACCTCTTTCATCCAGCTATCAGCTGAGTTACAAAAATGTTCGGTTATTACAACTGTACTTCTTGATCCAATGTGTATCTCTCTGCCTTCATTGCACGCAGAATAATGCAGTGATCTTAGTAGTGCTGCCATTGCAATACGTACTGCATTCCAGCACCTCTTCTATTTTTCGCAGGGTAACAATTATTTCAAGGGATTTACCTTTAAAAACAAAGACTACACAGGAAGTAGGATTTTATTAGAAACTCTCTTAGATATTGCTAAGTGTTTTCTTTATTTTTGCCCTGGCATTTGGCATTTGGCCACCCTGGTTCCCCTGCCACAAGTTATTGTCTCTGTCTATGTATTTTCTGATCACAGTCTTGCCTAGGCCCCAGGATTGCCAATGTTAATGCAGGAAATTAGTTCCAGTGTTTTTAGTGGAACATCTTGCACTGCGCAAGTACACATATGTATGTATATATTCAGGGAACCAAGGTGTTTATCTCTGAAGTTTTCAAGACAACCTTAGATGATTTACTTCTTGGCCCTCAAAAATTAATGCTCTGCAATAATCTTTATCAACCTGTCTAATTTCTCAGGAATGTTTTATAGCGTGAAAATTATTTCCTTCGGGTTGTTTAGGTTTACTCTTTTTTTGTAAGCTACCAAAATATGGTGAAGGTCATGCGTTAAGTCACGGGTACATTTGTGGCTGAGCTACATGTCACATGGAAAAATGGCACAAGAAGGACAAAGTAATATTGAATTCAAGAAAGCTCATAAGGAGAGGCAGAAAGAAAGTGATTGATACAAGCTGTTGCTTCTTGAATTCTGAATTGGTCCATCTGTGTAGCCTGAAGCATTGGAATGAGGTAAAGGAATATTTGGAAAGTTCACATAACTTACTTAAAGCTAAAAATAACTGGTAATGTTTGAAATTAACTGTTTCTTTACACAGACACATCATGCAAGTGACTTCTCTGTGGAAATAAAAGCGCGGCTTTGAGGGGAAAATAAGAAATTGATGCAAATCTCTGATTCAGTAAAGTCAGAGTTCAGATATGCATAGAGTTAGTAACTGACTGATTTTATGAAATGCTGCAGTGGATGAATTTCAGAGATATTTATTTTCAAATTGAGTTGTCAGTGCGCTGCCAATTCATAAAACCAACTCTGCAGTAATATCAGCTCATCACAAAATAAGCTGACAGACTGTACCATATTTTTATAGTGAATCATTTAAACCATGAATCATTCATAGCTTCACACAGGTGCTGAAAATAGTGAAAAACCTGCTGTCATGCTAGACAAGCCTGGCACACGCTTGCCACAAGTGATGGGTTCTTCTTTGCAGAACAGATCAGTTTTTAATCCTATTAGGAAGGAAGAAAGATCAAGGAAGAAAAACACAAAAAGGGCTCTGTTCTCCATCCCTTCCTTTCCCCCTTTCCTCCCCTCCATTTTTAATGATATTATCTTGCCCATTCAAAATGGAAAATGGAGGCAAAAATATTTTGATTCTCTATTGCATTTGTTCCTGCTTTTGTTCCATTGACAGGCAGATATAATCCATGTTGTTCCAAAAGGAGCAAGTCCTGATATAGTGAACATATCAGAGTCCTCATTCTGAATCACCTCCAGAATGTCATTCTGTTGGCTTATGTATTGTAGATAATTAGCTGCATGCACCAAAATAATCCGAGGGATCCGGGCATTAGTACAAAAGGCAGCAGCAAATGATAGGCTAGCATTATAGCTTCTGTAAAATATGCAGAGAGCTTGCCATGGGGCAGTCTGCAGATTGCCTTATTCCCTGCCTTAAATAAGAGTAGAGAAACAGATTGCAAAGGAAAATTAAAATACTCACCTGAACTGACCTGCAAAAGGCTGAAGGATGGGCCTGGTGAGCGTATGCTGCATTAGGTGGCTGGTGATGTTCTGGGAATCACTGGTTCCATGTCAGCACATCTGTAAAACGAGTTAATGAGCAGGGTGACAGGATGTAGCCATTTCATGCATGATCAGGCAGGCTCTCCTTGTAGAGTAGTGCTCACCCCATCCCCAGGGACCTGTTCTGCCTGCCAGTCTGCCTGACAATCTGTGGTTGGCTCAGACAGACACATAGGTCAAAAGAGGAAATGCTTTAGGCCCATCTTGTGCTGTCAAGGAGTAAGAATTTGTGATAAGCATTGCAGGGCTTAACTCTTTAAGCACTTAGCTCTCAAGTGCTTTGGCATCTAGCAAAATGTTCCTCAGTACCTATGCATTGCAGAAGAGTTATTTGCTCAAAACAGCCCCCCTGAGTAAAGTCGTGAGCAGAGAGGGCAAATAGCAAATACGGAGACCACTCTCTTACACTGTATTCCTCTTCAGGAATTACCCAGCTTGGGATTCACAGCACTGAAACTCTGTTGGAGCCGGGTGCCTATACCAAAACAGCGAAGTAAGCTGTGGGATTCCTCTCTCTCCTTCTCCAGCTTGTCAGTGGTGCACTCACTAACCGAGCTCTTGCAGGACACACAGGTTCATTTCCAGCTACCTCACCTGAAGGTATAGGGAGCCTTAAGCCTCAAGGTATAGGGAATAAGTAGGGCATGCTTCCGGCCCCCCATGTTAAAGCTGTTCTAGTTTACTTGGTATAGTTAGTTATTCATTCAGCCAGGAAAAAGGAAGTGGAAAGAAAGAGAGGGAGCGACAGCATGGATCCTTTTAGCCTGGAAGCTGAGTAATATTAACCAATATAACCGGTATTGACCAGAATGAGAGTCAGACCTGAGGCCTAGTCACTGTGTTTATTGCTATTAATATGTTTCACCTCAAATTAATATGAGAAGGTGTAGAACTGAACATTTAACATTTGGAGAATGGTCTTCTATGAATGGTGATGAAAAGGGAACTATAACCCACAACCAAATGTTTTGTGTTGACTCTTTCCATAAGGCATCTTCTGACAATTTGTCCTGCCATAAAAGACAAGGCAGGTCAAAAAAACCCTGAACTGTCAATCCGAACAGAGGAGATATATGAAGGAGCTATGGAGCCACTCAGCACTAGCAAGAATAAGGAGCTTCCAAGGATTCCCAGAACTAGCAGAACTTTGTTGAAAAAAAAGCCCAGTAAGTGCCTGCGGTGTTTTGGAGTCCCTAGAGTTAGACAGCAGCTAAGTGTCTGAGATCTGTATGTTGGACTTTGAAGTCTGAAGGCTTTAACAATCTAAAATGTTAATTAGCACATCTGTGTATCTGAATGGAAATGGCCTCTTAATCCCCTAGACTCTTTCCAGACCTGATTCAGAATAATCATGGACTTGGAAAATGGCCTTTTCTTCCTACTGAAAGAAATGTGTCCACTGTGCTCAAATACAGTTTCTCCCAAGGGAAATTTTGAATGGAGGACTCTCCTCTGACACAGACCCTGCTTTGAGCTTCCAAAATACCATACTGGTTGTTTATAAGCTGGAAACTCTTCTGGTCTTTGGCTCTACTGTTTGTGTGTTCTGATTGCACATTTGGAAGTGAGCTTCTGGGGCTTGGCACAGCAGTTTACCTAATGGCTTTTTTACATGTAGATTAACTTCGTATCTTTAGCTATTTTGGATTCATTTTCTTTGAATTTAAATCCAATTAGTTAAAACCATTTAAAGGTCTGTGCAGACACATTTTAACTACAAATATGTTCAGATAAGCTTTCCTTAGAGTTCTTGTGTAGACAAACCCTAAGAAAACTTTATTATTGGGAGATAACTGGATTCATCCCTCTTTATATCGGCTCGAGAAGGAAGAGGTCAGAAACAGACCATCATTTTAAAAGGGAAATGTTTTAATTTTTCATAGGTTTTTCTCCCCTTTTAACTTAGAATCAGCTACTGCTAGTAGGTCACCCAGTGAAGGTAATTCTAGTTTAGTTCTAATACATAGGTACATAAATTGTAGAATATGAATGTGTAGGAACTTAGGGTTTATCCTCATGCACCAGGTAACTGATAAACATATGTTATTCAGTTGCCAGTGAGGAGCACTTCTTCACTGAAAGAAGAATGAACAAAGCCTGCTATATCCTGATATCTCCAAATGATTTAAATAATAAGAATAAGACAAATATAATGACTTATTAGGATGTTGTGTCAAATTGTTATTGGGAATACAATTTTTTTTTCCAAATCACCTTTTTATCACAAATTTTTATATTAGCCAAATTGTAAAAACAAGAAAAAATTGTTTTGATGTGCCCATACAGATTCTCTGTTTTGATGGACAAGCAAAATTTCAGATGCATTACCGCAGATTGAGAGCCCTCCGATCTGATCATGATCGTACTGGTCTGCACAGAGTATATTCACCTAATAAGAGATTGTCCCTACTGCAAATAACCTGTGACCAAAACAGAGGAAGAATGAGGACTTTTCATTACAGTGAAAGACAAATTAGGCGATTTACTCAATGTCACAGATAAAGCTAATAGCAGAGAAAGAAACTAAATCCAAATCTAAATCTCCTAAGCCCATGGCAGAAACTGTGGCCAAAAATCTGATTTTGGAAATGGTTTGTATTTGAAAATGGCTTATATCCTAATCATTATCATTATAAAGAGCATTTAAATAGGTTTCTCTGTATAATTGGCATTACATTTGCCAAGAACATCTTCTATTATTACTGATAAGATTTTGAAGGTCCTTGTTTAAATTCCAGCCATATGTCTTAACTTGGTAATGAATTCCATGGTGAAGAAATATTGCTTTGGGATTGCTTTATCATACATTGTTGCACTCTTTTACTTGAGTAATATGAGCTGCCTCATTTAGATACATTCAGTTGTTTGCTTGGCTTTTTAATGCATCCTTATTCTACATAATCTGAATCCTGATATCGTACTAAACATCATTCTTGAAATTCCCTGGAATTCATCCCTAGGAGCAATTAAACGATTTCTCCAACAGTAAAAAATGAGTAATTTTCCCCAAAGATAGACACATCAGTGTTCAAATCATGTCATTGTGTATTATACCTGGCTTTTTCCTAGCAGAGTAAGCAGTCTAAGTGATCTTATCTAGCAGATTTGGGACCTTGGTTGATGTCAGTGTGAACTGATCAAAGAGAATTAGGAAGGACAGGCTGGGAAAGCAAGGAGAGAGAGTTGCCCTTTGCAGGAGACAGCAGCAGGACTACCTGGAGCTCTGCCTAGGAATGGATGATGAGCCTGTTGAGAGCTCACAGGTTGGAATTAGAAGGAAGACAACATGGGTGTCATTGTTGTGAGTTTTTCCTACAGACACCCCGATGAAAAAGAACTAGATGAAACCTTCTTTAGACAACTGGAAGAAGCTACATGTTCATAGGCCTTGGTCTTCATGGGGGACTTTAAGCACCTCAGTATCTGCCAGTAGGTTTCTGGAGTACATTGATAACAACTTCTTAACACAGATGGTCGAGAAGCCAATGAGGGGAGGTGCTCTGCTGGACCTAATACTTATAAACAAGGAAGAATCAGTTGGGGATGTGAAGGCTGGGGGCCACTGTGCCTGCAGTGACCACACGATGGTGGAGATCAGTATCCCGAGAGAAGGGAATAAGGCAAATTACAAAATAACAATAGCAGAACAAGCAGACTTAGCCTGTTCAGGGACCTGCTTGGAAGAATCCCATGGGAGACAGTCCTGGAGGGAGGAGGGATTCAGGTGAGCTGACTGCTCATCAAGGATCACTTCCTTTAAGCTCAATAACGATCCATCCTGATAGGCAGAAATCAAAGGTAGCAGGAGACCTGAATGAATGAGCAAGGAGCTCCTGACTAAACTCACACATGAAAATCAAGCACACAAGAGGTGGAAGCAGGATCAGGTCACCTACGAAGAATACATAAACACTGTCTGAGTGTGCAGGGGAGAGTTTTGGAAAGCCTTAGTCTTTACTGGTAAGATTTGCCTTCAGGAATTGCAGGTCCCTGAGACCAGTGGAAAATTCTGGAGCAAGGAAGACTTACCCCTGGTGGAGTAGGATTGGATTAGGGAGCACTTAAACAAATTGAATATACACAAGACCATAGAACCTGAGGTGATAATCACATAGTTGGTGGATGTCAAGGCAAGGCCACTCTCGATTATCTTTGAAAGATCCTAGCAGTCAGGAGAGGTTGCCTAGGACTGGAAGAAAGCAAGTGTCACTCCTATCTGTGACATGATATGAGGAATTACAGTCCAGCCAGCCTCACTTGGGTCCATGGAAGGTGACAGAGCAAAACATTCAGAAAAACAGTTCCACAAGTATGAAGGACAAGGGTGGCTGGGAGTAGTCATTATGGATTTACAAAGGGGAAATTGTGCCTGACCAACTTGACAGCCTGCTGCATTGAGACTGAGGAAGAGAGGATGGGCGAGTCCAATAGCAGTCACATTCAGATCTGCCCTGTTTTATGTGAGTATCAAAGAGCTGCATTTGTGTTGCCAAGAAATAGATTTCCCATGGTTTTTATGCATACGTAACTTATTAGCTCTTGCACAGTTGCAATATCTTTGAGTGTCAGTTTATGTAGGGTCAGCAATATTTTGTGTTACTTGTCTCCCCAACCAAGGACAAAGGGAAAACTCTTTGATGGCTGCCACTGAAATGCACTTTACTCAAACCGAAGAGGTGCCTATCCCTTGGCTATACCTTACAGGTAGCCAGTTCACTTACATTACACCAGACTAGAACGAGTGTAGAAGAAAACTGAGAAAGTGTAAATAAAGAAACCAGGTACTAATGCTGGTTTAAGAAACACTATATAAGATACTGTAGGAATTAGGGGGATCTTTCAGAAACATGAGAAACGTGGGTGATTCAAAACAGCAAGCACACACTTTTCTCTACCTGAGGCTTAAATGGGGGACCAGTCAGCAGAGAAGGAATCCAATGAGACAGGAAAGAGAAAAAGTGTGCTTTATTGAAAAAGCCACCCGGGAAAATTCTTGACTTCTTGGAAGTGTCTGACTATTTCAAATGAAATTGAGGATGTCAAGGAGAGGAAACGTGTGCTGACATTTATTATCTTGAATAGACTTCCACAGTTCCTATCCTGGCTCCAGTAGACTGAAGGTCTTTTTAGAATTCACACAAAAGCTGTCTATCTGTTGGCTTCAAGTATCAGTAGTCTCTGAGCAATGAATTACAAACCCAGATAGCATAGAAAGCTGAAGGGAACATTTAATGTAATAAGAAATCTCTACTTGTGGCAGGAAGGAATATCTTCCTTAGACCAGCAGTAGTCTAAGGTTGAGGGAGCCCATAGAGTCTGCGCCCTTGAAGCTTTTGAAAAACTGAAGGAAACAACAGTGCTTCTGTGTGAACAGACCAAAGCAAGCTGCAGAATTTGTACACTGTACAGAGAGTGTCTCTACCACAGTCAATGATGTGATGCATTCCTCCATTTATATTGGAAAAGCAATGGGTTGATTTAGTTCATGAAAGCACATTATGCCTGAGCTCATAGCCCAGAAGATTCTTATACTGGGAAATGAAGGATTGTATTGTAATCTAGTTATCCTTTACTTTTGCACTGTCAGGAAGTCTTGTGGAAGTCAGTCAAAGACTATTTCTTGGCTGCGGTTTGAGTCTGTAACTTGATCTCCGTCTCTTACCTGAGAAGTTTTTAAAAGATCCTTGACAAAGTCCTCATTGTTCACTTATTTTTAATGTTTTGATGGCAGTGGTTTCCTACATTCTATTGCATTTTTACTTAATTTTTTTTTTTTATACTAGGTTTCTGGCTTTTAATTTTTCTTTCTCTTTTTCTTTCCCTTGCCTGTCTCTATAGCATTTCAGGGAGGCGTGTTTGTTCCTTCACTACATTTAGCAGAGTTAATAGATCATAGTAGTAGATCTATGTCTTGACAACTGTGCCAGCAGAATTGTACATGGAAATTTGGTCTTTAAGATGTGGTCATATGAATTATCCATCTGGGTATGCACCAAGACTGACAACTCTGGATCTGATCAGTGGCTTGACCGGCTGTCTGCTGTTTTGCCAATAGCAAATAGAATATGAAAAAGGGTAACAGAAAACCCAACATTACAAGACAAACTTCCCAAAAACAAAGTGTCTCCTAATTACCCATTCAACTGGAATGGCCAAAACAGAAATTTGTGAAAGTTAGTTCTCTTATTGCCAGTATATGAAAGCAAAACAACAAAAAACCTCTAAGTGGTGTATATGTCTGAAGTATCAGGGTTTCAGTGTTGGAGTTTTCATGCTGTGCTATAAAACAATATAAAATAAACATTTCCATCTAAACAACTAATTCAAAGATTTATTTGAATTTTTTTCTCATGAAAACAGTGTAGTTAGATGGTCTGTCAGAGTTTTTACTTCTATTCCCAGAGCAATTTTCTAAAAATGTTGTCCAGTTCCACAAATATTTTAAATTTGTCAGACCTGAATAAAACAATGCAATGTGGGTCTGCAATCATTTTCTTCTGACCAGCCTCAATCATTTTTTCAGTATCATTACTAAGTGGCTTTGAAAAAATGTGCAGAAAGACAGAACCATGACAACAGTTTGCACATTTAATGTGCCTTGTTCTTTTTTTTACCCTTTCATTGCAAAAACGCACCTTCATATGCCAAAAAGCAATCACACCATGGTTTCATTAGTTATTTGAGGTAAGGTGGGATGCTAAACACACTAAAATTTTAAATTCTTTTTTTGTCCCTTCCCCAATTTCTGCTGGATTATCTGCTACCGATTTTGTGAATAAGGATATCCATAGCAGTTCCCTCACACTGCATAGTCAAAACTGTCTCTAGTAGTTGTTAAGATGCTGTCGGGATGTTCTACATCCAGGAAGGCACAGGTCATCCTCTGATGGTGACAGGCATGTAAGACAAGCTGTAAGACAGGCTTTGCCCCAGCATGTGATGTGCGACGGGACTTATAGGACCTTTCACAGTGAACCTACCCCATCTAACATACCTACACCTGCTCTGAAGCATTGTCTCTGTGTTTGTAGAGCACCTTGATATATTAGAAGTTCAGTAAAAGTAATAGTTTATGATGAAGCTTTTCTCCTGCTTTCTTGGAGACTTGGAAAAATCAAAAAATATATCAGTAGAAAGATTACTATTATATACCTGAAGACAGCTTCTGCCCTGACAACTGACAAGTGTGGCTCAGTCCTTGTAAACATCTTACCTGAGAATGTGTTTACAAAATTACTGGTGGGAAAAGTAGGGCCTAGGAATCAGTAGCTGTGCCTTTTTCTGCTACCAGACGAGGAAGAATGGCAGCTGAGTGCTGGTTCCCAGGTGCCCCAGCCCCGTGGTCCCTGGCAGCAGCAGAGGGCAAAGTCTCACAGCCAGATCCCAGAGCTGCTCTTCATTAAGGTCAGAGGAGTTTATGTTTCTGTCTTCACACAAACCTGCTGCAACAAACTTTGTTTACTCCTACTTCACAGAACTGGTGAGAATTCAGCCTGTGTCAATTAGTCCATTTGAACTGGAACCCACAGCATTTTATTGTGACTTTGCTGAAATGACCCTTCTCAGCAAGTGCTGCAGAACTGAGCCCTCTTAGAGCTGGAAAACCTTATTCTTTTTGGACATTTAAAAATGTGTCTGGGAATGATTTATAGCGCTGACTGGACCAAGTACATTTCAATACTAATGCATAAATCTTCTAACAAATAAGCTATCTACAGAGTTATAGGCAGAAAGGGGTGTCTTCCTTCTCTAAAATGAAAATATGTTTGGACCGATGCCTATAGTTAAATCTTGCTCACACTTTGATCTTATGTGAAGAAATTTTATAGTTTTTATTATTTTTGACTTTGAAAACTCCTCATATGTGCTTTAAAAAGACTAATGACAAAACTTGCTTACAAGATTCTGGGAAGGAACATGTACTGTGGTAATGGTGAAGAGTCATCTTATTGTAATAACATGAAACAAAGCTTATTACGGTAAGGAAAACAATATTATACTTGCAACCACTGACTGAATCTGTTCTACTGTGAAGCTTCTGTTTATTGCTGCAGTTTCTCTCTGTTCCTTTCTTACTCTGCTGGTTTTATTTCTCACTGCCATTTTAGGAGAATAACCGTGCATATCCTAAGTGGCTGCTGGTACATTTAAAATATTTTCATACAATTTATTTAATATAAATCTTAAAAGATGTACAAAGGAATCTTAAAGGTATTTAAAAATCCCACTCTTAAGATGACACCTAACTTTTGTTAATATGTACACAAAATCTCTATACTTAAATATATATTTTCTGACTCATTTTCCATAATTTGATATTAATCCATATAGTGAAAATTGACCATTTACATGCCCCAGAGTGCGGCTTTCAATCCACTTATGTAAATCTAGTTATCTCCTCAGTGGGAGCTGTACACCTGAAACTATTCATGATCTTTCATAAATTCAGTCAAAATTTCTACCTGTTTATCCAGTTTGTGATTTTATGGAGGAATTAATCTGCCAAATACAATAAAAAAGAAAACAAGATTTATTCATTTATCCTAAGTAATCTTTGTAAGGTAGCCTTCATATAGTTTATTCTAAAGATGATATGGTTGGTAATGAATTTGCCCGCAAATTTGAATTATAATCCTACATAGTAGCACTGACTAAAATAGTCACAGTACCCAAAGAACAAATGTGGGGAAATAATCCTCTGTCAACATAATTTATTTTTCAGCCTCTAACAAGACGTATATAGCACTTTCTCATTAACTGACTAAATGGGGGACAATGCACTTCCTTATATGCCCACCATTATCACCTGAGCTGATGTGATTTCTGCTTCAGTCATCTTATCTCTACCTGAAACATGTAGTGCAGAGAAGTTCAGAAGGGCAGAAACCATATTTACATAAATACAAGAAACAGGGCCTGATTCTCCTTTACCTTTAGATCTAGCCACACAGTATAAAGTATAATTATAACTATAAAGGTGCATAAAGGAAGTACAAAGCACTTGCAAGTGGGCATTATCACAGATTAGACACAGACTAAGATCCATTTTTGCCATTAAACACTTTAGTGATGCCTTAGTATGTGCAGCTGGCAGGTCTGGAGAATTACTGTTTTCCTAAGTCACTTGCATTTTCAGATCTGGTATCTTTCTTGTCCCCTTTTCTTTTCTTGGAGCTGTAATAACAGAAAACCTCTCTGAGAGTGCTGAATTAGGATCTAGTTCAAAAGAATTGGGGAGCCTGGTTTTAAGCTCTTGGAGAACATATTATCTCAGCTTTTACATCTTACTGACTCCCCTTCTTTTTCCCAAACCTGTTTCTTCTCCATACTAAACATTTTCATTTAATTATTTCTTTGTTCCTTTATAAATATCTTCCATGATATCTACAGCTGAATCCCATATATGTATATACAATATATTTTAATATAAATATTTAACAGTAATGTTAAACAATATAAATGTCATAAAGACTATTTAGATAAACACTTCTATTTATATAAATATAAACTTCATATATTTTAATATATGATTATATGTATTTAAGGATTTCTATAAATCTGAAGCATATGCAGATCCTATTGTTAAGATAAATAACAAACATAAAATCAATATGTGTAATATTGATACATATGTATCAATAAAAATAAATATAGGTATTATTTATACATATTTTTTTGCTACTGGATTAATCTTCAAGAGAGTGATACTTGCCCAGAATCTACTCACTCTTATTGCTGAATATTTAATTCATTCAATTAGTAAAAGTCTATGCGTATTTTGTAAACACGCCTCTGAGAGGCGTGCAAAAGCAAGTGCAAGGTCCTGCACCTGGGGAAGAA
>RSEF01000003.1:36732821-36786795 GCA_003993805.1 Himantopus leucocephalus | reverse complement strand
TTTTTTTTTTCTTTTTTTTTTTTTTGGCTGGAATTATGGCTTGATATGTCACAAATCATTTCAGTATCCTCCAAATTGCATTTTTGATGAACTGACTATTCAAAAGCATTGCTCAATTCTACCCAGTGGGAATAATTCGTCCCCAGGCTTCCCAGAAAGGATGCTGCTTCACACTCACAGCTTGGAAAAGTCAGAAAATGACACCATTCTCCCAATGCTGAGAGGCTGCTGCGTTTTAAAAACTACAACTGGGAAGATTTTATACTCTATGGAAATCCATACCAGGAATAATTTATGGAAAAGTTTGTTAAACAGTTATAGACTTCACATATATGAAAAATAATTATAGATTACTGCACATATTGTTCAATGATGCATGAGAATAATGATCATTAACCAATTAAACGAATGATTTCTCCACTTGTCAGACACAGTCAGAGTATGTGAATATGCAAAGTAAGCATATAATTTTACATTTTTTTCCAAAAAAAGATATAAATACAAATTTCCGTGCTTTAGTCTTTGATTCCTGCTGTTCTGGTCTGAATCTAAGATATTCATTATTTCTGTGGCTTATGTCTATTTGATAACATGGAACATTCTTTCTTCTAAAATGCAGAACTTCTTATTTCACCATCAAGCAAGGAAATACAATCAGGTGTTCATTCACATGCCACAGATCTGTTTTTAGTCTGGTCGTTTCTCAGATTAAGATTTTTTTTAATCCTGTCTCCTTTGTTTCTCCTATGAATGCACCTTACTGCATTCCTTAAAATCAAACTTTCTACCCCAAACATTTTTGTCATCATATTGTGTGGCTTGATATTTTGAAGTCTTTATAACATCTGCCAGTAGATAACAAATGAAGATGAAAGGAGAAATGGACATTGAAAGCCAAGCCTTCACACCTCACGTCTGTGTTTCTTACTGTAAGAGGCACTGCCCTTTGTAATAAGTGCTACACTACCATCACTGCTAAGCAAAGAAATTTAGAGCTGGCCAGATGGTTTTCAATCCCTATGATGTTTGCAAAAACTAATATTTATATAAGAAGACATTACAGGAGAGTCTCACTGAGAGAGCAGCTGTAAATTATTCAGGCACTCATCTGGAGGAGACATCTCCATTCTTAGCACATGTTTATAATTGAAACACGGTCCAGCTTTTCCAAATCTCCACCGAGTGACTCACAAGGACAGTTCCATGCGCAGTGCATGCCACACTGTCCCGCAGCTAATGTTCTTTCACTTGGAGTCATTCGCATCCACCCAGCACAGGGACAATTTGAAATCAGCCCTTCCTTTTCTGGTCAAGCCTTCAAAGCCCCCTTGCTCTGCCGTTGTGCCATACATCTGCATTTGCATCTGGCATTTTGCATATTACATGGTCTGGGAGGCTGACCTGAAGACAAAGCAATTTGGAGGGCTGGAGGCCAAACTGTGCATATCTCTTCCATCCACTCTACTGGCATTTTTGGGGCAGCACGTAAGAAACCCTGGTAAGCAGCTCTGTGAAGCTGGATGCAAACAGGTTTTCAGAGCATAGGAAGTAAGGACATATGAGGTAGAAAGGAAGAGGCTGTTAAGGCAACGCGAGCTCTTACAGCAGCTCTGCTGACACTTGTTCAACTTTCATGAAATTAAGGAAGGGAGCGTGCAGATGGCTGGACTGATGAGCCAGTGAATAGTTTACTCTGAGATGCTACATTTAATGGTAGGAATAAAATGAGGAATGTATTCCACTCCTTCTTTAAAGTTCAAAGGCCACTTGTGAACAATGTGCACAACTTTCTGTAAAAGATTTAATTGTGATTAACATGTGTATTAAGGGATGGGTACACCGTTATAAAACTTTTATCATGCTTCATGTGGGGATTTGAGTGTGCTGTGTATGGGGATTTTAACACTGTGCACATTTGGAGATTAAAATAAAGCATCTGAAGGTTCAGTGAATGCAGGCATTTTAATGAATTGTTTAATGAATTAGTGAAGTGAAGGTGGGCATTTTAATGAATCGCTCAAGACTGGAAAGACATTTTCAATGAATTTTTAATAAATAACAATGAGGATGCCAAATTAAATGCTGTGAACAGTAGAAAAGAAAAGGATTAAACACACAACTGTGGCCAGTAAAAAGTATTATTAAACACACACAATCATGTGCCAAGTTAAAACCTTAAACACAAATTTAACAGAAGAGGTTTATATAGGCTGTTTTACATTCCCCCATCATGCTATCCACCATGCTTTCCAGGGAACCTCTTTACCCTTTCATTATCTTCCCCAGCTGTGTCTGTGATGACTCTACTGTGTCTTTGTCTTCCTCTCTATTTTTTTGTCTCTTTCCTTCATTCCCTTCTTTCAACTCTGTTGCTCTCTAAGGGTGCATATAGAATTTTTTTCTAAAGGCGTTGCTACTGAAAGAGGCTAATCACTGCAGGAGCACTCCAGTAGGCTGTCCCTGCTTTGGAGAACCAAAAGCGTTAGTTGTGTCCTCCAACAATGAAAACATCATCTATCGAAGAGATACCAGTCCAGCTGAGAAACTGTGTAGTGCTCTCTTTTGCCAGAATGGTGTTTTCAGAGCTGGGAACAGGGTGAAAGAGAATAACAGGCACTATGGGAAGTGCCAAGTGAACTGCACTGCCATGCAATCTGTGCATCAAATTAAAGCATATTCTTTGGCTTGTTTTTCTAAAAAGAAAACATTCGTGGATCAACATAATGGGTGCTGCAAAATAGCTAGAATTCTGCAGTAACCAAAATATCTTTCTCTGCTGGAAACATTTGTGTTGTGTGACTTGGCTGATTTACCATATCATACTTCAAGTTGGTTAAAAGCTCAGAACACATTTTTTTTCCTCCCTGTAACTACTGCGACAGGGAAAAGTGTATTTCCTTTAAACTTAATATTTAATCCACACAGTGCCACCATTTTGGCTGAGGCTAATTTGAGGCTTTTGGAAGTAGGAAGAGGAAGGAATTAGAAGAGAAAATGTCCAAGTACGGGGAACAATGAAGAGATGGCAGCAAGTGACGTGGATGTGGGGTATGGATGTAGTGATATAAAGACAAGAACTGGGAAGCCTGTACATCTGTAGTATAGCTCCTGGATATATACCAAGTAAAATCAAGGGAATATGCAGATGAAAAGAGCTTGCTTCCTCTCAGTTTGGGGCAATAGAGAGCACATTATATTCTCACATACACTAAGCAATGGAGTTGACCCACTTTTCTACCCAGCACTTCCCTGCATGCAGCCTCTATTTTATGAAAAAAA
Source organism: Himantopus leucocephalus (assembly GCA_003993805.1). NCBI lineage: Eukaryota > Metazoa > Chordata > Aves > Charadriiformes > Recurvirostridae > Himantopus > Himantopus leucocephalus. The sequence continues at coordinate 36,783,516 of RSEF01000003.1, read as the reverse complement.
TGATGGGGAGAGAAAGCCAAGAAGATAAAAAGAAGCAAAGAAGCACGTCCTACAATGGCAGAGACGTGGTAGCGCAGTACCAAGCTGTTAATGTTTCCCTGCCTACACTAGCTCCTACAGGTGGCTCTCATCCCAGGCATGGTTGCCTTTACAGCTCAGGCAAGACCTCCTGACTGTGATCCCTTGAACCTGCAGACCTCCAGTCAGATCCTTGATTTCCTCTGTCCCACATCATGGGTGGCAACCACAGAGGTGTGCATGGGGTCAATGAAATGCAATGCCTCGGCAGTGGGATCTCACAAAAGTGTACAGTCCATCTCCTTATAGTAGATATTCACTGAAGTCTCCCATAAAACATGTTCCTTTCCTTCACATGCATCTAGAGTACCTTTGCTGTGGCTTGGGCTTGATCTCAGCTTTGTTCAGATGCTACCTAGAAAGGTGAGCACTAAGATGACTGCATGTGAGAACTGAAATCCACAACCTCAGGTTTAAGCTGAGGCATGAGATCTGATTCAGGTACCTGAAGTCATGCAGTATAGACTGTGGCTGTAAAGTAGCACTGAATAGCATAGTTTTATCGAGCCAGTATGGCCTGGCAGTAGCAGGGGGTCGCAGTAGAGACTTTTGCACATGCTCAGCCACCCTTTATAAATAAATTTCACTGTTGTGGAAAACGTAACCTCTCACTGAAAGATACTTTCACCATGAGTTTATTATTGTACATGAAAACAGTGAATTGACAACATAAGTATTGTTTTAACATAGAATAGTACAAGATAACAAAAAAATATAAAATTCAAGCATAGACAAGACTTCAGCTGATACAAACTGACAACTAATCGAATTGTTTCAACCTGCCATTATTGTTCCCACATGGCAAGCATGCCTGTGCTCTCCTTTCAGGAAAATTGTGGCTATGACTTTTCACCTTGTCTTTCTATCACGGCTGCAAGGAGTCACCATAAATTAAGCACTTAAAAGCAGATGCTACATTCATATCCTCAAAGCATTTCTGTCAGGTCTCTTATTACAGGTACTTTGTAACTCTCCATTTGGAAATCACAGTTTTTCAATTTCTCATTTACTTGTTACAGGTTTTGCCCCATTGCAGGAAAAGTCATCTTCTCATTAAAAAATTGAATTAATATACTTTTTCCTTAGTAGTTCTTCAAACATAAGAGCCAGAAGATCTATAAACAAACAAGGCTCAATTTTTAAGTGCTTAATTAGCACACACTCTTTTGCCCGGTTTCACTGGAATTGAGAGGCTAGAAGGGGATTTTTCTATAAATCTGAGGCTAAACAGAATGACAAGGGACCTCCTGTTGTCCTCAAAGTTTGCCAATGAATATTGTCTTGCACATAGACAACAGCTGCAAAACAAAACCTGAAAAAAAACCAACCCACCACCACCCTCCAAATATATAGAATTTCCTTAAAGTTGTTGAAATAGAGGAAAAAATATTATATGGTTTAAATCAAATCAAAACAAAGTGAGCATGGTCTTTCTAGCAACGGTAAAAGGCACTGGGTAAAACTCTGAGTTACTTAACCTCTAATGACAGTTCCACGTTACCATTACACTGATCTGAAATTTTTATTCCCAGAGTTTTAGACATATAATTAAAATCCCTTCCACCAGACTGAAGAGCTATTACCATGGCTCACATTTCTGCTTGTGTCTCAGCTGTTACCCTGTCTGGCCTCCCCGCCATAATTTACGCTTTCTTCACATCATTACTGTGTCACTGTAAAAACAACCCCACGAAGGAGTGACAGGTAAGCCCTGAACCTTTTACGGTTACCTCTCCTTCAAGTATTAAGCATTCACTTTGGAAGACAACAGGAGGAGCTATTACTATTTATTTGATTTGAAGACTTAAAGAAGCTAGTTGTCTCCACCTCTAAGTTTGAGACTGGAAGTATCCCAGCCAAAATCTACTGTGTCCCCACAGAAATAGCATGACATGTAATTCCCCATTAGTCGAAACTTCATGCCTCCCCAGTAATGCATTGTATTTTAATGAAATACTTTTGTTCTCCAAAAGAGGTTAATTAGTAGGAGAAATTAAACCCTATGTGGAGAGAAGAGAGACATCACGAAGCCAAAGGAAAAATGTTGCATACTCCCAGAAAAGCATGTATTAATAGCAACATAGCTAACAAGGACTACCTATCACGAACTGTACAACAGCTGTTCTCACAGGTAAACACAGGATTTCTTCAGAGACTGTGTGGATCAGGAAGCACTTGCTCTGTCAGAGTCCCTTTGAGGTGAAAGTGCAGCGCTGAGATCACAGGATCTGCCAATTTCCATATCAACAATGCAGCAGTTTCTCCTCTCTGAGAGCCAAATATCACCTCTTTCACGGCACAGTGCAGTCACACGACTTTTAGTGAGATTTAAGATTCAAAGTGATTACCTCCCTTTCTAGCATGGGACAGAGGTGCTGCGAAGCTGCCATCTGATGTCATAGCACAAAGGAGGACTCCATTCCTGGGTACGTGTGGGCCTCCACACTTAGATTCAGCAGAATTAATTGCATTGGACTATCCACAGGAACTTACGAACTTAAGCAGTTTCATCTCTCCTTGGCTGTTTCCTCTTACATATCTTGCCATTGTTTGTCTTATGAATGTCATCATAGGTCTAACAATGAATTTTTCAATACAGATTTTTTTTTTGTCATGGGACATTTTATTTTGCTGAAAGGAAATTTTTTTTGTGAGGTTATGCTAGTTTTGATGTAACTTTAACAGAAAATGATTTGGACAATGTTTTTTTTTTCACATCCAGCATGACATTTCTAGTCAAAATGGGGAAGGGAATAAGCAAGTCCATAGACATACCAACAGTGAGGGAGCAGACTCTGGTTATGGGAGAACAAGATCCAAGTCTGTCCTCTGATTTAGACTAAAGATTCGATCTCATATTTTCTATATCATAAGGTAATATACAACACCTACAGAGTAATACTAACACTTCGTACAGCGCTATTCACACCATCTTTCTGAAGTTTTGTTTTTTTTTTTCCAGAAAAAAATGTAAAGAAAGAGTAAAAAGTCAGTGGACACAAGAAATTCCAGGGCTTCGCAACCTGACTAGAGTCCAGTGGTTATAAATTTTTAAGGGTGCTGAAGACCCAACATGGCATTTATTTTGCCTAACTCTAAACACAGAACAAAAATACCTATATCTGAGGTAGCTGACTAGAAACCTTTTATAGTTACCTGAGAGGAAAGGGTATTTCTAGGGTGCAATATATCACTGTAATGATAATAATACCATGAATTACCCTGACTGTAGAAACTGCCTTTCACCTGGAATACTTTCCTTTTTTTTTCTGTTGCATATTACGCTGCTTTTTGTCTTTTCATTTCCTTTCCTTTCCTCCAGAGATTTCTTATTCCTTTAAATCTTTTTCCAATTAGCTTTTTTCATTACCGGGTAGCAGTCTTAAGGTATTTCTCCAAGTTCAGTGAGTTCATCTTTATTGGAGTCCAACTTGTAATACAATTCACTTTCCAGCTTTCTCAAAAATGCCTCTGCTGCTTCTGGCTCTTCACATTTCCTTGTGATGTTTCCTGCGCTAACAATTAATGTTGTAGGCAACGAAGTGCCATGACTCACCGGGCTTTTTTCGTCTCCTGTAGAAATAGAAGTGTCATATAGGGTAGTTTTACTTCTCTGTCATCCCTCTGGTTACAGATGTGAAATTTTTTACACTTCATCCTCTATGCATTATTGGTTGCTTGTTGATTTGACTACTTTACTACTATTTTATGAAATAAAATGTTTTTCTGAGATATTCAAAACTTTGCAGTTAAAAGGCTGGGATTGCAGTGGATTTTGGCACTGGGTATCCATGGGCTCTTCCAGTTTCCTAATTTCAAGAATCATCTAAATTTAACATGCTTTATAGTTTTTTATATACAAATTTTAGCAGAGATTCCAAATAGTCTTCCTTTCTCCCCCTGCCAAAAATGCAAAGCTTAATCCTCAAAAGTTCTATGGATTCTTATTTCTTATTGTTATTTTTATGAGGTGTTTTAATTCACTAGTGCTTTATCTTCTCCTTATGAAATTTTAAACTCAGTTAACTTTACTCCTGAAGTAAGGCCTGTCAGAGTGGTCTTTTTGCCTATCACACAGACATCCAGAGAGATTAGAAATCACTTATAAATCTGTAAGGAAGATAGCACTGGCTTCTCGCTCCTTCCCTGAGTGTCTGTGATAGACAACATTTCATCTAGATTTTTCTCCTTATCTAGGTGACCTGCAGTTCAGGGATTTCAGAGCCAGAGATGGGAGGTTTGTTTTAACAACCCTTGGTGGATTATATTTCCATGGGTTTCACCAATCAAAAAAAAAAAAAACTGTTGGGCTACACAACATCTGCAATAATTTCTGCAAAGACTTAACATAGAATCATAGAATCATAGAATTGTTAAGGTAGGAAGGGACCTTTAAGATCATCTAGTCCAACCATTAACCTAACCTGACAAATCCACATCTAAACCATATCCCCAAGTACCACGTCTACCCTTTTTTTAAACACCTCCAGGGATGGCGAATCCACCACCTCCCTGGGCAGCCTATTCCAATGTTGAATAACCCTTTCAGTGAAAAAATTTTTCCTAATATCCAACCTAAACCTCGCCTGGCTTAACTTTAACCCATTACCTCTCGTCCTAACATGTATGAGTGAGTATCGCTTTCACCCTCACAACTGGTCTTTTGACTTGGTCTCCCCTGTTTTTGCATTGAGACAGTGTAAATAATCTTTTCCTAATCATATTCTCTGAGCTGTTTATGCCTTCTTAGACTTTCAGCACATGAAATACTACTGTACGTGCTATTTCTTTTTTTCAGGCTGAAAAGCTCCTTCAGTGCTCCTGAGGAAGTTTCTCCATTTCTTTGTCAATATCTTTGTCTGTATCCTTGTCACTTTTCCCTCTTAGTTTGACTGCTTTGATGTGGAAAACCAGAACTGCACATAAGATTCAAGTGGAAAGGGATACAATACCCTGTAGCCTTTTCAGGGTTTTTTTGCCAAAAAAATATATAGCTAATGAACCCAGAAAGAAAACTGTGAAGCAGAGGCCTGAGTGTCACAGTGATTCGTACGCTGGGCTGGGAGTTTTGCAAAGAATTCCCAGACTATTGGGCTAATATGCAAAACACAGCAGAAGAACCACTACCAACCAGTGAGTTTTTCAGCAGGACTCAGTACTGTCCCAGGGAGTAATGTCCAATGGATGAATGGTCTGAGCAAGTTTAGGAAACGGCGATGTTGGAGCAATCTGTACACAAGATCCAAAATGGCCTTTGCACAGAAGAAAGAAATAGCCCATCAAAGGCAGTTTTCCCTACACACACTAAAACAGCTCTTGTCATTTGCGGAAGTGTTTATCTGAAACATGCTTATCTGTGCTTTATATAAGCACAACAATTGTTTCAGCAGTCCAAGCAGCTAATGCGGATTTTTCCTGCATTTTTCCCCTCACAGCCACCAAAACAGCCACCAGGGCTCTTCTGCTTTGTTGGGTCTGTCACTTGCAGCTCTGTCCTCGTTGCTGTGAGAGCATGTGTCCCCTGTCCTTGGGCAAGAGCCTCCCAAGAGGACTTGAGGAAGAGCGGGGCCAGTGGGGACGACTGCTCAGCAGAGGCACCAAGCAACTTTACAGGCACGTGCTGGAGGACCAAGGGCAATCCGCAGCCTACAGCAGCCTTACACTTTCAGGGAAAGCCAGAGCCCGAGTCTAGGCAGGCAGCATAATAGCCACTACTGTGTCCTGTGGATAGCGGGTCATGGTATGTGCTTACCAGTGCTACTATGAATTTTCTTTGTCTTTCTTCCCCCTCTTCCTTCTCCTTTAAACACTCAGGAGAAATTACAGCTTTAGAAATTTAAATCTAAATGGTGTTAGGGTTATATACGTAAATCCTCCACATTCAAAAAAATTATTCTTGCATCACCAGCATAACTTTTCAAGGCAAAACTGCGTATACATTTCATTTGCTGTTCCACTGTGGTGAATATATAAACATTTTTGTTGTTGCATGAATGCCAGCCACTGTACAGGGTGTACATTCTGGTTGAGTTTAAATCATTTTCAGGAGTTTACCCTTTTCTGTTTCTATTGCCTGACATTTTAAACTCACAGGACCCAACCTCGATTTGTCATAGGACTGCCTGACATTTCTGTGCTGAAATGGTATTAGCCATCCTGAAGGTAAATGAGCATCAGGCCCCAAATATAAGTATGCCTGTGAGCATACGAGTGGATTCTCAGGTGGCTTATGGAGGTAGAACCATTTTCTTCCATTTTGTTCATGCTTTCGATATTATGACAGGTTATAACTGTTCACTGGAAGCTTTAACTGAACCCAAATCAAAACTTTTAGTAGATGCTGGGCCACAGTTACATAGCTGCTTGCTCAGTTTGTGACTACGGGACAGAATGCCTTTGCCTTTAAGGAAGAAATTCCATAAACTGGTAGAGATGGGAATCAATATAGCTAGGTGGAATAGCAACCAAAAAAGATGCATGGGCCATTAATCCCATGCAAGTGAAGATAGCGTGTTCATTCATTATTTTTTTGAGCATAACGTAGCTGGCATATTTCCACATACACCTGCAAGTGTGTGATTCATATGTGAGTTTTTATATGCTCTTACACTATTGTCCAAATAGAAGAACACATGGACAGTAAAACACATGCTGTAGTTCAGCAACAATTTTGGAGGACAAATAATACCAGGACAACAATATGGGGCAGCTCTGGAGAAATCTGTGGCCTCAAGGTCAATGCAGTCAAAAGCAGTCAGTGCAGCTGGGACAGTGTCATCGGTCCCATCTGGCTTCAGGACAATGCAACGATTGTGCAAGATGCAGACCACAGTACTCCTCGATGAGGCTGGGAGGTGAAGGAGATGTTAAACCATCAAGGGACAGCCTCACTCCTGGCCCTCTGAGCATACAACTCTGTCCAGCAAAACCTTTCCGGCTCTGAAGGCAACCATAATGCTTCCCAGAGCCTCACCCTGCGCGGCCGCCGGTGTGACTCTTGTGGGCTGGGGCTGGTGGGGAAGATGTTGTCTTCTTCAGCGCCTCTGTCAAGGGGCTTTTGTCTGATTGGATTAAAGGCATTTAGCCTTCATTTTACGCGCCTGCCAACCTTTCATGAGGCATAGAGGAACAGGAGGGGAAGTCAGCGTTTCAGAAATGCAGCGAAGAGGAAGGAGTACCTGGGGGACTTAGCAATGGGCATGTACAGAGTGCCTGGAGAGAAGAATCTGAAGTGGTACTATTTGTCTTTCCCATACAAGGTTTGATAGAAAGGACTTAATTTTGTGGGTTTTTTAATACTGTCATTTTAAGCCAAGTCATAATGTCCTCAAAGTGGAGCTGCCTTCTCAGCTACATCAGATTTATGCTGGCATAAAGCTCTCTTGGTTTCAGGGGAGCTTATCTCAGTTTACTTAAAGTGCTGTAAATCAAAGAGAATATGGAAAAAGAACAGCTCAAAGTCAGGTTAATGGGAACGCGACCTGAGCATGGGCCAAGTACAGTGGCCATTAATGTGCAGTGAAAAAAGGACCTTCATCTTCAGAAACAGTTGCCAAAAGCCTACGCCTTTTTCCTTCACAGTCTTTGACCTCACCAGAGCGCCTTAATTTATGTTTCTGTCCATTTCCACTCTGCTTCTAATTTTAACCTGTCTTTCCATGTGTCTCTGTATATGAAATTATTATGTGAACTCTCTCTTTTTCCTCCACCCCAACCCCATCTTATATCCTAGAGATAAATATCCTACAGGACATCCCAGTTACAATGTTCTTCCATGCGGTCCCATCCTGAAAAGTTGTTTGGAAGGACTGTTCTTTGGTTATTCTTCCCTGGAGGATGCTACAAAAGCACCGTCTTGTAGCCATCCTAGCAGACAAGGGTGATCTTTAATGCAACGTGGAAAGAATTACAAATGGAAGATCGTAGCCATAAAGTTTTAAAGATGAAGCTACAGCTGGGTTGCCTGACTGAATGAATCACTGAAAAGTTTTTATACCTGTTTAAGTTTTGATAATGAAGAATAGTTTCAAAGGACTTGACATAGGAAATTTTGAAGTCACATAATAAAAGCCCACAAAATCCATTTTCCTTGGAATGAAGTGTGATTTTTCTGAAATGTCACATTTTCCTCTTACAAGAGAGGGACCATTTGCACAAATCAGAGAATTTTCAAAATAATTTTCTCAGCTACAATAGGAGATTAAGCAATAAAATACAGTTTTGGTAAGAAAACAAGAACTTTTTTTCTAGAAGTCTAGTGAAAAACAGTTGTATCATTAATATTTTGTTACTGGAGAAGTGAGTTGTGGTTATGGCTCAACAGATCCTGGAAAATTTTCAGCACAAATTATGCCAGAAATATCACATGGAGGAAAATCCTTCATTCCCCCTATACTCCCCCCTTCTATTGAGAGCTGTAATTACAACCTTCTTATTGAGTAATATTATAGAGACACCTACTTGCCCTGCTGTACTTAAGGGTTTGTCAATGCTTCCATTATAAACCTCTCTTTTTAGGGGCTCACATGACTGTAAAATTTTGCTCTGGACTGAAACTTGGCATAAGATCATAGTAAAAGAGCATGTTTTTTTTCCATAATTAGTTTTTCTTCAAATTTGATCATTGGAAAAAAATATAGTCTATAAAAATTAAAAGAAAAGCTTTTTCAAAACATACAGTCTTCATACGTTTTATTTGCTTTTATTCACATTACTATGAAAAAAAGAAAAAGAAAACTAACAAATAGGTTGACATTCCAGATCCAGTTCAGTGCTTAAAGAGCAAAGACATTCAACATTAAAGCTGGAATTGCAGTGGTCTCTTAACAGTGGGTGATCTGTCATTCCATATGGGCTGGCTACAAAGGTGTGAGTTAAGTATGGAGTTACAGTCTTAATTCTGAATTTCCTTACCTTGGTGAGTTTAAGACAGATGCTTAATGCTCTTTGAATGTAGTGGTTTATATACTTTTACTTTGAATGTAGTTTTTGGACATCATGCCCAGAACTGTTTTGAAAGTCTTTCCCCAGAGGTAGGAAAATGAAAGTATGTTGTCATTTCCCACTGCTCCCTCAAAGGAGGAGTTTTGTTTGCTGTTCTGGATTACTGTTCTGTTTTTTTTCCCCCTCAGTCAAATCCTGTGAACAGCCCCATTAATGTACATATGAACTTTTTTTTTTCTGCTGGTGAAAACATGAGGTATCTGTATTACTTTCTGTAATCCAATGAGATATTAAAAAATTATATGATACTTCACATTTTTTTGTCTGCATGGACATTTTTAAAATCTACTTAAAGGTATTTTGGAAGCTGTGGTGGAAGGGAAGGGAAGGGAAGGGAAGGGAAGGGAAGGGAAGGGAAGGGAAGAAGAGGAAGAGGAAGAGGAAGAGGAAGAGGAAGAGGAAGAGGAAGAAAGAAAGAAAGAAAAAAGAAAGAAAGAAGAAAGAAAGAAAGGAAGTTTTTTTCTCCTGTTGGCACCCAGAGAATGATTTTATAAGTGCTTTCAAAACAAACCACATTTTGCTGAATCAATAGCTTTCAGGTGTATGGTAAAACCATTATTAAAGGCCATGCTTCAACAATGAGTATCGTGTAGCTGGTTGGAAAATATTTTTGTAATCTTAATTAACTCTTCCTAATATTGTTGAAAGGTATGACAAGCAGTATTTATATTATCTGCAAAAGGTGGACTGTAGTATTTTCTGTTTCACTGCTGATTGGTTTCTTATAGTAAATTGAAAGCTTACCTAAAGTATATGCACTAATAAGAAATGTTTATGGTCATAGCTACTTTAGCAAAGGAAAATATCTTCCTTCTTCACATAGGAACTGTCATAAGGACAATTAATTCAGAGTTTAATCCAAAACGGGTTAAAGTCAATCAGGGCACTGATGTAAAGTGTACAAGGACAATAGCAGAACATACAGCCTCCAGCTACCAGAGGTAGAAGTATATGCTAAAATCTAAGCATCCAAATAGCAGAAATAATGTCAGCTTCTGGCACCTTTGAAGCTAGCTGTCCTTAACCCTTCCTTAGCCACCATGTAGGTCTTTGCACATCAAGACCTGAGTGATTTTCAGTGTTTATCTTTGGGTCGCACTAACATGGTCATATTTGCTTGTAGTGAGTCTTTCTGAAAGAGCTAGCACCTGCTTCTCCTCTTGTTACTTCTGTCCAGTCATGATAGTTTCAGCTGCAGATAATTTTTTCATACTTTTTTCAGCTGTTCATGTTTTTTTTTTTTTCTTTTTTTAATCCTTTTTCTAGGCTAAAATTTTCCAGCTGCTTTCAAGTCCAGAGGGTAAATATTGGAACATTTGAGTAAAATCCCTTTAACCACTTTTACATCATTGACAAAGTCTGCTGAAGCCAATGGAAAGATGCCCGCTGACTTCAATATTCTTTGGATCACACACTTGCTGTGTGAAATTGAGGTTCTTTTCCTTTTGCTGTTTAAACTCAGATATTCTTCACCGTCATGGACTATAAATTATCCAGCAGGACTTTTTGCTAGCACAGAATTTATAATCACCACAGCCAAGAGCTTTTCCCAATAGCTATACTTCTGGATCTACCTTACTTTCTTCTTCTTTAACACCAATGTCATTTATACATCTATATATGTCCTATACATCTTATACATTTAAGAACTGAGATAGGGAATCTAAAGATGCATGACTCTGTCAGACAGGCACCACCTTTGTTGTGAAACAACACTAACTTGCAATCAGTGGTTTGTATATAATATGACCATAAAAATTTTGATCAACAGATAGGTCGTGCAGCATGACTTTATATCAATGGATATCTGAATTGCTGCAATAGTTGCAGGAATGGGAGAAGTTAGGTCAACAAAGAAAAGAGGACTTGGAGTGGTTGTGCATGATTATTCAGCCGCGAGCACAGTAAAGACCTTGGAGGAAAAGTGTGTGTTGGTAGCTACTAAAATGTAGAGATGAAGACAAAGAACATGGGGGAAGACAGTGAACTAACCTGAGATACCACGCACCACAGGTAAAGGCTGGTCAAAGCTTTTCAGCAAGTATTGCATTCACTGCAAAAACGGTACGTTGGCCCAGTAAATAGTCTTGCATTTGAATTAAATTCTCTGAGTAGTTCTGATGCTTTAAAAGTACATATATGTTTGGAAAACTAGATAAAGTCAAAGAGGAGGAAAAGGAAGAAGCGGGGGATTTACTTTCTGATCCAAACTTTGCCTTAGCAGAATGGATACAAACTTGTATCACCAGAGGGTAGATTTTTCTTCAACAGATTGCCCTTCTTAGGACAATTCAATAAATCTGACAGGATACTACTAAAGAGCAAATGAGAACGATTGTATAGTCTAGGGGTTAACACACCCCGAGCAGATCTCTAGCCCATAATCCAGAAAATATCTTATAATTTAATGCTAAATGGAAGTTTGTCACTAGAGAAGACTTTCTAGCACCATCAGAGAGATTTTTCCAAGCTGCAAAGTCCATCAGACAAAAGGTCGATCCCCTGATTTTGTAATGGGGAAGTACCCACGCCAGCTGTCACCTTCTTTCATTTTCTTAACTGCGACCAAGAGGCAGTTGAAACTTTGTCTTTCAGACTGAGCTAAAAATGTAAGGTAAAAGCTTTCCTGTTTCACATGAAAAAACAAACAAACAAAAATCCAACAAAAAAACCCCCAAGGAAAATAAACTCTCATTTGAATCTTACACATCTTCTTTTAAAATTATTTTTGGTCAGTCTAATTACTATTTGTCCTTGTTCTAAAGAGCAAGGTTATGGCAGAGGCTTTCCCACAGACATGGGGATTTAACAGGTCACCTGTTAAAATGCTAAACAGGCGCCTGTTAAAAATGCAGTGCTGCATTTAAAAAAAAGTCAGGCATCTTGTCTGAAATACAAGGCTGGGACTCACAGAGTCATAAAGAACAGTGTAGGTCATCTTCTCCAACCTCCCTGCTCACAGCAGGATGATTTGTTGGGCTCTGTCTCAGGCTTTCACCTTGCAATGCAGAAGTTTCATTAAGCCCAGTCATGTCCATAACTGCATTAGACTGATCGGAAGTTGTAATTAAAAGACAGATTTATCTAGATCAGGATGAAGAATTATTGCATACACAAGGTAAGTGGAAACCTCCAAGATCTTCATTCTGTAATTTGTTGCATTTCTTTCATTCAAACTATGCTAGATAACACACACAGCTGTTGTGGAAGAAGAAAAGGGAAGTATCTACCTCATTTACTGATTCATGCTCAGAGTACTCAGATGCTTTCAGCTCTCTCCCAATGTAGTCATGAGAGTGTTTGGGGCATACCAGCTGGAGTTATCTTAGGCATTGTAGTAAGGGTTCTTAATGACAAGCTGCAAAATGTTTGCATCTCCTGAGCCAACCCACATCTAATTTGCCGGGAAATTTCTTGATTCACCTGCTGAGTAGAACAAAAGAAGAAGAAAAAAAAAACATTAAAAAAAATCTGAAGAAGCCATTTGATAGGAAGCATTTTGTTTTCTTTTTGTGCTGCTTTTAAACCAGAGAGAAAAGATAACTTCTTTCAGAAACACTTTCTCACAATCAGATTTCATTTCAAGAGTTAAGACCCCAATAGGAAAATATTTGTAACAAAAAGATAAGATAAAGAAGTGAAAGACCCTGAAAGAAAAGCAATAAAAAATGATAGTATATATTGTCTTAAGCTGGGTGTTAGGCAGAGATAAGAGGAGAAGACGGGAATAAAATTGAAATAAAAGAGTTCCTGCATCTGTGATTGCAAGCAGTCATGAGATTAGACAACGTGTAAATAATTTTCAGTCTGTCATATCTGAAATACCACATGTGGAGGGAATTTCAGGGTCGGGGGAAACCAAAATGTTAGTCTTGCAGGTTGTGGAGACCTTGTTATATTTCAGACATTAGAGTGCTTCTGCCAGACGTTGAGCCTGCCTACAGTCTCCACAGGAGCTAAGAGTGAAGCTGTCCCTTCAGCTGGTGCATCTGCACTGCAGCCAGAATAACCTCAACGGAGCTAGGCTGATTTAGAGCAGCTGAGGATCTGGCCTTCTGTTGCTGTGAATGATTCATCCTAATTGAAGGCTTTTCCCAAAATATGAGATAAGACTAAGACTGAAAAAGAGTGAAAGGAAAGGAAGGAAGTATCCCAACTTGTGAGACTGTCTGTTTACCAGAAAAAGGTGTTATGTGTGTTTTGCACAGCTTGGGAGCTTAAGTGCTCATTATCTCTGTCAATTGCCCATGGTTTAACTACAACACCAAGGGCTCGCTGTGCTCCTGTCAGCTAGAATGCATTACAATAGTTAAAAGATGGAGAAACATCTGAGGTTGCACCTGCATTTAATTAGTTGGTCTGGAGACAGGGGTGTGAAAGAGAGAGCTGCTGCAGAGTATGCAGGGAGAAGTGCCTGAAACCTGGGTAGGTGTCCAATTCTTGCTTTTATTTTTGAAGCTTTTTTCCCATGGCTGCTTAAAATAAAACAGCTCATTTAGGAAAATTCAAACATTTATGTGGTTCTTTATTATGGAGCACTGAATGCAGCTCTATAGTAGGTAGGTCCTATTAGTTTTATTCCTTCAGATCGGCTTTAATTGACACCGATGATGATGAACAATCATTTATCTGAGAAAAAGCTTAGTTTAGTTGTTATCTCGTCCACAAAACAGTTATCTCTTAGTCTTGCAGAAGTTATGCAACTGGAAGAGGAATATAGCTTTTTTTAGAGTTATAAGCACATAGGTTACTGCTAAAATGTAAATAATTTAAAATACCATGGCTCACCCCCACCTGATCCAAAACTCACTTCCAATAGGACCCTTTTCATGGACTCCATTGGAAACTGGGGAATTTCCTCAAATTTAATATTCTTTCAAAATTTAGGAACAATTGCCCTGTAGGAGACTCCTGGGTAACTGAGCTGTTTTCAGCTTTTTCTGGAGAAACTGAAACATAAAAATCCTTTCCACTGTTTCAAGCTCAATGTTAAAAGCAAGTTTTGTTTCCCAATATGGCCAGGTTATTTACCTTGCTCTGACTGTTCAAAATCTTCTTTTCACTTGCACCCTAGCTTATTCCTGGCCAGGTTACTCATCAGCCCTCAAAATTGTTGGAAACATGTCAAAACAGAACAAAACAAAACAAAAAAAGCCTCCAGTTCTATACTTGAGGCTTGAGCACATTTGAAGCAGTGGCAGCTTTCCCACTGATTTCACTGGATGTATGGTCAAGTATTGGGGATTTTGCTAGGGCTGAGAATCTGGCCAGCAGAGTCAACAAATCACTTCTTCAGGCTCATCGATGAAACGTAACTCCAAATTTACACCACACAAACCCCAGGGCCGCCTCTTCTTCCTCAGCCTAGGAAATATTACTGTTGGGTTTAATGAGATGGAAGCATGTTGTTTTGGAGGAAAACCACTCAGTTCTGGAACTGATGTATTTGCTGCTCACTAAAAGCCCAGGTCTACTGCTTATGAGGCTTCAGACCTGTCTTAATCAAATGGTAGTGCAAGTGACGTGATATTCCCAGATTACATTTTTTTCTTTGCACAACTGAAACTGTGTAGGTTGGGTAACAACTGGGGAATTAAACTCTGTATTAAATAACTTATTTTTACATCTGTAGGTAGCCAAATAGAGAATCTTTATTATTCTCTCTCAGAAAAATGTTTAAAAAGTTTAAAACAGATTTCTTAAAGCCCTTACAATGGAACTTTTGTTTGATCACATTCAACCTTGCTGCAGTTGTAGCTTTAAGCATACATGATTCAGACAGAAAAGAGTTTTTAAGTAATTTATGTCTCCCTCCCAACTCAGTGTGTGTTAATCAGGTTGCCACCCACTTTTTTTGGTAAATGATTTACAGCCCTAGTGCATATAATCACCTGCAGAATGTGAGTCACAGAGAATGTTTTTGAACCCTAAACCTCTGCAGGCATACAAAGGAACTGGGTGCCTCCTGCTCCTGGTGAGGTCTCAGCAGCCTCCCAGTTTTGCGCAGATTCGTGCTCTAATTACATCTCACAGCAGGTGTTTTCTAAATCATTCTTCTCAGGTGATGCAAACTATTTCTACAGGAAAATATTAACCAGAAGGCATGCTCAGATTTTCAGGGAACAGGCAGTCCTTCCCACATTGAATGTGTCCCTCAGTAGCTTTAGCAAAGCACAGACTTTATTAACCTTATCCTTTACAAAAAAATAAGAAGTAAATAATGATCCTGATGTTAAATCCTCTTGGACCAACCTAACTGCAAATTGCAGATCTGAGATTGTATTTTATACTTTAGTTTACAGGTCATCTTTGCCATAATATTATTAGAAACAGTGACTTGGCCCTCCCACCTGCACTCCCCAGCTCCCAATGCTCTCAGCTGTCAGATGCGAAGCTCTTTGATTTTAGTGTTTCCTAGGGCTGGGAGCACTTCTTGGAGTATGTTAAGAGAGCAACAAAACCAGAGCATTTTCTGAAAAGGTCAACCCAGCAGGATCCTTGCAGGATTCTACAGGTTTTTTCTTCTGCACCCACCCTCTGCAGGAAAGGGGTTTGGGTTTTTTTTTAATTTTTTTCTGTTTGTTGGAGCAATTTTCTCCACACAGAGAAAATTGCTAATATGACCCACCCAAACACTAAAAAAATTGAACAACGTGGGAGGTTTTCATTACAGAGAGATGGCAGCCTGTTCAGTATGATATCATAGTCACTGTTGTAAAGTAAAAATTTTAGTCCTTGCTACTTCAACATTAAGTAGAATCATAGAATGGTTTGGGTTGGAAGGGGCCTTAAAGATCACCTAGTTCCAACCCCCCTGCCACAGGCAGGGACACCTTCCACTAGTCCAGGTTGCTCAAAGCCCCATCCAACCTGGCCTTGAACACCTCTAGGGATGGGGCATCCACAGCCTGTCTGGGAAACCTGTTCCAGTGCCTCACCACCCTCCAAGTAAAGAATTTCTTCCTAATTTCTAATCTAAATCCACCCTCTTTCCATATGAAACTGTTATCCCTCATCCTATCACTACACTCCCTGACAAAGAGTCCTTCCTCATATTTCCTGTAGACCCCCTTGAAGATATCCCTTTTTCTTTTCCCTTTAGCAAGAGACAACTCTGTCTGTCATTCTTTTTAAGTTATGTTAAAGATCTTAATAGTCATTTTTACGAGGAACTAAAGGATGTTAGCTGAGATGTACTAGGGGGTTTGTGGCTGTTAAGGTCTGAAGCAGATTCTTTGCAGAAAGTGCAAACAAAATACACAAAAGGCAAGAGAAAGACTGAAAATGAAACACCTTCCTCAGCTGTCAACCTGTTGCATCCCTGCTTAAGAGTGATTTTCACAGCATGTGGTCCTATAGTTGATGCTAGTATACAGTAAATGAGTACCATTGTGGGGTTGTTTTAACACTACTCTTAGCAGTAAAGTCCTTATGGCCATGAGGCAGCAAAAGATGCAGTCTAGAGTAGCTAAAATGAAGTCTATTAATTTAGTTAGTTGTTTTAATAAAATTATATTAAAGGCAAGAAATAGGAAGGACAAGGAATGAGGTGGTAAACAGGTGATGGTGCGTGGGAGTAATGTGAATCTCACCTTCTGGGCAGATCAGGGCTTAGCTGAAACCAGCAACAATGTCAGGATCATTTTAGTGCTCTCTGGGGCTTCCCTGAGAAGCCCCCAAAATCAGATAGCAAAGATCTGCATTGTCCCAGTGCCTTCCTGAATCCTGCACCCCTCTCCTTTGTCCTCTGGTGCTTGGTGTGAAAACCTCCGTACAGGGTGAAAGTGCAAGCTATTTTTCAATTGCTTTGTTGCGTCTCTACTTTATTTCTACCACCCACTGTTTTGATCTACACCCCTGCTAGCTATAAGATGCACTCCTAAATCAGCTTTTTCTTTGGTTTTGCCAAAGCTTTTTGCCTATTTCAATTTGTTGTGCTGTAATTTTGAGTAGTTTTGTATGTTTTGTACACTTCCACACAGTTGTAAAGAACTCTCTAAAATAACACTGAGCTCAATTTGTGTTATGGTGACCAGCCAAGGGCATAACCAGTGCAGGGAGTGTAAAGTCAGGATACCTTTATGCTCTCCCAGTTTTAAGACAGCTCCAAACTGTTCCCTTCCGAGCACTCAGAGCTCATGGAAACAGGAGTACTCTGGCTACAAACCAGGCACTGAGCTGGGATGGGACCAAGTAATGTCCTGACATGATTGATTTTTAACATGACGTGATCCCTTCGAGACATGGGAGATTTCCAAATGGCCTTTTAAACAACTTTTAAATTGCTTCCATGCTTTTGGGCAATATGGCCCAGGCACTGCCTCCCAATGGTACAAAGATGGTATTCAGCAGGGGCCATGACAAGTGCTAAGTGTTTTCTGCTAGATTAGACTTCCCCGAGCCTCAGAGCTGAAAAGCTAATTCTGAGATCAGATGTAGCAAAAAACAACAACAAAATTTTTCAGTAAGTGAATTACGCTTTTAATATGCTGTTCTCTGCCAGTGGCTCTGTGGATAAAATAATTTTCTACTATATAGAACTGCTGCCTGCTATCATGCCCAGAAGTATGGGTAGAGTTCATTAAAAAAGATGTTAAAAGGCTGCTGTTAAGGATGCCAAATCAAGCAGTTAAAAAGTAAGAAATGCCAGCAATAAGATTGGCTCACCAACAGCTTTCCTGAGCATAATGATGTAGCCTTTAATTATATGATGATAATCCCCCCTCCTTTTTTTTTTTTTTTTTTTTNGCCTCATTCAGCTTTGCTTATCCTGATCCAAGTCTTGTTGAAATATTTGAAACACTCCCACTTCTTTAAATGTTGCAGGAGGCCTTACATGATATAATTGTTTGATTTTTAATTTTTGTTTCACTGTAAAAAGTGAAACAAAAAAAAGTGAAAACCCCTTCCCCCAATTCCCCAGCATTGCTAAGTGAACATTGCATTTAATTCCAATTTGCTGGTCATCTTTTGTCATAATATCAGAATGCTCAGCCCATATTAGCAAGCTGAAAAACATCTGACTAACACGTCCAATCATGTTAAAGACTGATCATAATTCATATGCACAAGCAGAAAGAATTAAAATTTCATTCCTTTTCATTCCCTAACTTCTGCGTCCTTCGCTTGGCAACTTCATTTTTAACATAACAGAACATTCTTGGCTTAAAAAAAATAAGGCAAAACCCAAATTATATTATGGGCCATTTTCATGGCATGTCTTCTGCTGCTGGATGATCGCCTTGCCAAATTGTTAGTTCTTTCTTCAGACCCCAGCATCACTAACATTTGAAGAAGGAAGAAAATAGCTAAGCAATCTACATTTAGGAATAGCTCCCACTTCCCCCTACACGCCTATTTCCATATTCTTAATTTACAAGGCTGCCTGCCCTGCTACCACCTGTTGGTTTCCCAACTAGTGCAACAGTCATTCTTTAAAAGGAGACAGACTCCTGACAAATTACTTTTTAAATCTGACTACAACAAAATAAGAAATCAGAGGAAATAAAGAGTAGCAGCCAACACTCTACTGTTTACCATTTTATCCCTTATTGTAACTGTTGCTCTGGCATCGCAGCTAATATATAAACTCTAAACTGCAATGCTATAACGTATTACCAGTTGCCTGGTAAATATACAAATTGTTTATGTTTTATTTTCATAGTTTATTACATTACCCGTGCCACTTATTTTCCATGGTATGTATTTTAAATATAACTTCCAAGTACCCTATCTGAATCTAAAAAGATATGTTCAATTTAAGGCGCTTCCTAACTTCACAAAGAAATTAATTCACAAAGCCCTCTTTGCAATCAATTCCACAAAAAAAAAGATAAAAAAAAGCCTCCACATTTTCACAGGTATTTTATGAAGATGGATGTGTAGTAAATTTATTAGCAGGTTGTCTTACATCATATTCTTCTATACGATGTTATAAATTGAAAAATATGGTAATGAGGAAAATGCAATAAGGATTAATAACAGTACTGATGGATGCATAATTCTCAGGGTAACAGCTTTCACCTACTTTCATAGAAAACATCCTCGTGGTGTCGTCACCCGCTTTCCAGCACAGAACAAATAGTCTGTGCTGTAAACTTGAAACATCTAAATGCAAATGCCTCAAGCACAACTAGGGGTTCAGTGATCTCCAAACTATTTATCACTGTTGAATTCTGTACGAGTGGAATTTATTGCCTCCAGGCCTTCAACTGACCAAACAGTGAATAAAATAAAAAAGAAAATCTGCTGAATATGCATCTTTGCACAAGTTACTTCTTGTGCGTTAAGTCTGTGAGTAAAGTGTTCTCTTTAAAAGCCCTGCAGTAGGCCAACCATTTGATGTATTTCCTTCTATTTTTCTTCATTTTTTACATGTGTTAGCTGACATTTTTATCCATCCTTTTATCAGCCAAACTAGTTTATATAGGAAACAGTGTCCACTCACTTTCCATCTTTTTCTATTATTCTAGGTGGGATTTTTTTTACATAATTATAAGTGAGGATTTTTTACAATCACGCCCCTAACCTTTCTTATTTCTGATTAAACTATTCTCTTGTAAATGTCCTGTTTTCCTTCCCCTTAGCCTTGTTATTACTTCAGTCACAATAATAGCTGTAGTTCCTAGACAGGACTGGGAATCCATCATAATATTTTCTTTCTAAACACCTGATAAGAGGCAGGATCTTTTCAAAGTGTTATAAGCTGTATGGACAAGATAGGCAGAAGATGGCAAAAAACATTGTTATCATCACCTTTGTGTTACAGATGAAGAATGGAAGACCCAGAGAGGTCTGGGTATTTAGGTGCTAACTTACACATTTAAACAACTTTAAATATCAGCCTGTGGAGGAGCTGTAAAAAAAAAAAAGGACTGCTGGTGAGAAGCACCCTATAGCTTTCGCCACAAAATATTTAAAACCTGAGAACAAGATCCACCCTCCCTTTTTCATGTATGGTATGGCAGGAGGATCCTTTTTCTTTTCTCCTGCTGTCCATAGCTGGTGTCGGAGGCAGGCAGGTCCCCCATCCTGCCTTAGTGCCTGCTGGGCGCCGGGTAGAGGGCAGACAGGTTGCACTGTTCGCCACCCACTCCCCAGACCCTGTCTCCCCTCTGCCCAGCAAGGGGTGCCTTAGCATCCCCCTCCCAGATGGGCACAAGGCAGTAATATTTTTTACCACAGCTTTTGTCACAATTGCACAGCTGAAATCCAAAGTATTGTTTTGTTGACACCCACTGTACAGCATATATAGCTCCTTACGCTGCCAGCTTTCTTCTGCTCACCCATGTATTTAATTTCTTTCTTCATGTGTTTCAAGGACATCTAGTTCCTTGGGAAAGACCGTTGGAAATACACTATAATTAGCTGCACTGCTTAAAGGATGGCCGCATTGTCAGACCCAGTCACTTTTAGTTGAAAATGCTCCTAAACATCACTATCGTATTCTCTTCTCTCCAGTGTCTCAGCTACTATTGTTTATGTGTTGTTTTTCTTGGCTCTTATTTTAGTACCGCACTAGCTTTCCGTTACTAGTATATATTCTTCTTTGTGTGTGTAGTAATACAAATATTTACTGTGAAGTGCCACTGATATGATTCAAAAAGTATGCTTTATGAAGGCTCAGAGGAAAGGTTTTCAATATTTTAGCATATTCCACATAGTTTTTAAATTCGTCAACAATAAGAGAGTAACACAGTGTATTTTATATGTGTATGATCTATTCATTACCAAGTCCATGCAAGTGTATTTTGAGTGCAGACTCAAAACATCCTTGAATTTTGCAGTTAAAGAATACGTCTGCAAGTTAATTGGTCTCCAGTTACATCCATATTGTCATGGTTGTAGCTCCACATATGACTTCAAGATCCCCAGTCAGTCTTACATCTTCAGATGACTCGTGTTCTGACTAGTTTGGAGTGAACCAGCTGGTTTTCCAAGGGGAAAAACATAAAAGCGGTGTAGTAGCTTATTGTCCAACTTGATTCCTACAGGCAATACAAACACAGCTGGCTCTGGGTAATTTGGATTTTAGTCGAAATGGGTATGAAGCTACCAAAAGCTTTGTAGTTATATCTGCTGTGGCTGTGCTCATCTATGAAATGGATTCTTTTTTCCTCACAACATTTCCCATCCTTCTTTAGAAAACTCTTCATTTCACACTGTATCTGTAGATTAATCAATGTAATGAGACCCTTATCTTGAGGCTGTGGAAATAATTATGTTCACTGGAACCATATTGCGATGATGTTAAAACTTGGGGGGGGGGGGGGATAANTAAATATATTTGTCTATAGATAAGCAGTGTACGGAAACTGGTATTATGAATGACAAACATAGCCTATCAAAATACTTAACTTGCAAATGCACAGGAAAAAGTACATTATGTATTAAAAAAATGTTTTTACAATGGGAGGGTGAATTCCCTAGTGTTCAACTGACATGACTTTGCTGTACAGAAGAGAAAGCAGAGGGTTTGTATATAAAATAAGAGAGACTGAGAGTCAGAATCAAGGAGAGAAATACTGAGGACAGCTGTTCTCCACAGGAAACAGGGGAGCCTCATTCTTCAGCTCTGTGGCTGTGCACGAATGTGGGGTGCACATACCCCACCTGAGAACAAACAACTTTCGCTGCAGAAAGATGCTGCTCCCGCCACTGGTTTTTCCTCCAAGAGCAACTGTGCTGCTGGCCCCAAACTCCAGTTTCTGCCTGACTTGGTACACTGAGCCAAAAAACATGGGAGGGAGGTGATGCATGTTTGTCTCGAAGGGCTCTCCAGCGAAGTTAATTTTTTTTCACTGAATATTTCTGTACAATTGCACATTTTTCAAATTCATTTCATAGTAGGTGGGAATATTTTTGTGTAGCTATTAACTTTACCAACCTTCTCTAGCATCTCTTGAATTTCTGGGTCTTAGTGTAGTTTGGTTGGCCTTTGGTCTCTGCTGGTGGGTTAAGCTACGCAGACAGATGGTTGTCTTTAAGGTCTCCAAAATTAACAGGCAGAGGATAACCTGTAGACAACACTTTCAGTTTTTTTATGTAAGAATTGTGGATCATGCTTCTGACTTTGTGTATTACTAATATCGAACCTAACTCCTCGATGTAAAAAGTGTTCCATTCTTCTTTCCTTGATATTTCCTTAATTCTCATGTATAAATTCCCCATTTGTTTACTCGGAGCCAATCCAGTTTCCAATGAAGATGATGGTACAGGCAGTCACTTCAAACATAGCAGGTTTCTGACCCACAAAACCAATCCTCATTTCAGTGGTGCAGAGACTCCTGACTACTGAGTTAGTATAATCCCTTTTGCAATAGAAGGCGAATTAGAATGGGAACATTATCACACTCAGCTGTTTCTTCAGCTGTGCAGGAATTGAACAGGAATAGTCTCCACAGAGCAGCCTACCAGTTGGGGCAGGGAGAGGTTGTGGATATTAGTCTGCCGGGGTACCTGGGTTTCAGCAGGGCTTTGATACTCTCCCCACATGGGACTGCCCTGTCCCTTGGGGCAGACCCCTGTTGTGCAACCCTGTCGTGGTCGCATCTTTCCTAATGGAAGATCCATCTAATGTGGCCCATTCTTGCAAAGGGCTTCAATGAATCTGCACCTTTGCAATGAAGAACAGTTTGTCAGGAAATTTCTGTCTCCTTCTAATGAGGCTGAATATCAAAAAGTGATTCCAGAGCAATGATTGCATGCTCAGTGGACACAAACGCATCTAGTGATGTTTTTCAGTGTGGGAAAAAATACAGTCTTGCAAAAATTGTAATGCCATTGGTCTCTCTCACTCTCTCAACTGCCTTTCAAAACAGAATAATTTGAGAGTTCCCTGCTATGCGTGTACGTACAGCACGGTTGAAAGGGCAGGGCACTGAATGGCACTTTGCTGTTTTAAAATGCACAGTTCAAACTATGGCAAACCAGTATTTCTTTGGTGAATTGTGTAGAGTAAGCAGACTGTTCATGACAGCTCTATGAATAATAATGGTGATTTTATCATGATGCTTTTGCTCCTGCTGGATATTATTATGCAAGGCTGTTCCACAGTAACTATTATTCAGTTGCAACTTACAGAGAAGCTCAAAGGTTGCGAGTTCAGTAGAGAAAAACTGTTTTCTTACTTTTATTATTTATTTCTGTATTTACAACAACTCTCAGTTTAACATCTCATACAGACTTAATCCTTTACCTTCTTTCTGTGTGGAAGGTGAAGATTCAGGAGAAAGATAGGCAGATCTGCAACAAGTTATCCCTCAGATGGTTTTTCCTTTCCCCTTCCCTCTCTCGTTCACCAGTCCCCACTCCTCCCAGACACTTGCGGTTAAGCCAGCGATCTCCCAACCTTGGCGATTATATATATGTTCCCATTCAGCACTTTCTTGGGGGAACCTGGCCTCCTTTTCTCCTCATCCTTACTAGAAGTTGCTGGCAGCCCAGAAGGGCTAATAAAATGCATAGGAGGAGGACAGAGAGATGAAGAAACAATAAGCAGCGAGAGTTAAAGTTTGGGATCACAAGTTCTGAATCTTCATCTTTGCATTCTTACCCAGGAGCTGCTGCTGTGCTGCATTACCACTTCCCAGAGCGATGACAGGCAAAATAAGAGATATTCAGTTCATACCCATCTCCTTTGTTAGTTGGTAAGTCTTACAGGCTAACATGGCTGCAGGGCTACGGTCAAGATCATTCAGAATCAGCCCATCCTTTGGGTGCCCTGGAAGTTCCTCTGGAAGCCCTCCGTGCTTCAGGGTTCTGAAGGCAAGTGTGGGAGCTTTCCGTGTGCGAAGGTATTCAAAGGCAGGCAGAGGAGACAGCAGAGATAAAGCTGTGCTGTGGATCAGAGAGACGTTAATGTCCTTAGCCAGCAAACCTTTTCAATGCAGTGATTTTCTGCATGACTATATTAGTTAAAAGTAATCAGTCTGGAAAGTTATGATGCTGTCATGAATGATTTTTGTTCATATGTGATGAAAGAACTGTAGTGTTTGTGTAAGCAAAACCTAGAGAAGTCCAGGAGAATACATGAGGTGTAGACTGGGTTACTGATTCAAAAGGAAATGTGTTCAACAGACTATACTATAAAGGATAGTAACTCTAGTATTTCTTTTTTCTTTTCACCAGTGTTAGCGCCTTTTGAAGCAATTGCAACCTACTGCTGTTTTATCTGATCTCACCTGGGACACCATTCTGCTTTCGTACAGTGGGCAAAAGGCAGAGGACAGGATGCCATCGAACTGCCGATGCTGTTTGCAGCTGATGTTCTTTCTTACTCTTGCCTACTTGTTCCCTCTGTGAACTGATTGTGGCCACTAAGCCGGAGGACAGGAAAGTGCCCATCACAAGCCTCAGCTTGGAGCCTGGCAAGAAAGAGGGCAGCAATGACCCAGTGAACCCGGCAACTTCTGTTAGGCGCTGCAGCCCCAAGAGCGCTCCCACACTGCATTTATCTCCTGGAAGGGAGCAATGATGTCAATACCTCACTGTTCCCAATCTCCTAGGAGAGTGTATCTAATTTCCTATCTGCATATGCTAGAAAAGATGAAGGCAAGAAATAAAATTTAGAATAATGACAAATGAAGATTAAAACCTACTTCTTGCTTCTTCCTGTTGTCATCTAGATATTTACATGCACTTGCAGACTCATCCTTTTTTTTTTTTTTAATACTAGAATTTATTTCTAAGAGGCTGGGGCTCTAGTCCTACAAATACTAATGCATATGTCCAACCTTAAATATATGCAATATCATCACTTAGAAAATTTTTGAATGTGTGTCTTCTTTTAATTTTTTTTCATTTTTTCATATACATATAATATATGAGATTGTTATTGGTTTTCTTCTTATGAATTGAATTCATTCTCTTCTGCTTGTTAATTGCTGATTTTTGTTAACTCAAGCACAAAACAATAAATCATTTCTGGTTTGAACAAAGCACCGCTTAGGATATATTGGGTCTTTCAGTATATGTCACTGAAGTCTTTAATACAAATATGTCTCCAGCTTGGGAAAATCTATGAAAACGCATCACAGGATCTGTGAGCAATTTCATCCATTGATTTCTTTTTCTTTTGCCTCTTGCATATTCATACATGTCAAACTTTACCAGACTTTAGAGCAAATTACGACAAAAAAAAAAAAAAAAAAAAAANAAAGACTAACGTGAGTCATCTAAAAAGGAGTTTCCCTTAGAACAGGGCTGTGTGGTATCAGTTAACCTAGGTGGTATATTTCAATACTCATGTCACTGCTGGCTTTTGGTAAGTTATGCTACGGTTGTCACATTTTTCCTGGCAGCATCTTCCAGCTGCTGTACTTTGGGGAATTAGGTTGCAGCAATGAAAACACGATGTGTCTGGTGCTGTGGCATGCCAAGGGAAATGAGATCATAGTTCAGCCAATGAATTTCTCCATGGGAATTCAGTGGGCACCTTTTGGAAACAAAAATTGCTAAGGTGTGGGTAACCACAAACAAAAAAGTGGATGTAAGTCTACAAGAGGGAAAGTCACCACAGAGTGAATTCTGTTACAGAAAGGTACTAATTATATTGATCCCAAGGGCTGATCTTTTAAATATCCAGTGACTTGTTTGCACCCAGTTGTTAGAAGGAAGATTCTTTACTTTGCCTTCCAGTGCTGTAAGTGCAAGCCAAAAGTCTCTGAGGAGCATTTGTCTTGGAAGTCTTTTTCAGGTACTTCAACCTAAATTAGTATAGTCTTTAATTTGCTCAAAAATTACACACAAAAATCCCAACAGGCACATTTTTGAAAGATATACTTTTTAGCTCTGGGATGTGCTAAAATTTTCACATACAGTATTTATTTTAATCAAAAATATTGACTTGTGTATAGAAAGGGTAACAAATACTTATACCCCTTTGGGACAGGAGTCACTATCTTAAATATATGACCACTCACTTCATGGAGGTCCAGACCATTAAAACCACCTCTGAATTCAAGGATTTTTGATGTCTGCAGCTAGATTAAAACCTAAAATGCGGAGCTTAGTGCCATCCCTATTTTGTATGATTATCTGCTATATAGAGTTGTCTGGCCCAAAAGGCTTATAGTGAAGTCCTCAGAGGAAGACTCTTTTGGAGACTTGCTTCCTCCCTGATAACTCTTTGTCTGATGAGAGAAGAGGGGATTTAGGGAGTTTCTGTGTAAAAGGGAGTAAAACAACTGGCATTCTGTGATGCCAGGCCAAGCTGTGAAAGACACTGACAGGACTTCCAGCCCATCACTTCTGACAGGGCAAAGGGCACAGAAAAATGTAATCTCAGGTTTCAAAGGATGACAAAACCCAGAAATTTACCTTAACTGATTTGAACTGTCAAGTCCATGGCACTATGGTGATTGAAAAACTGGTCCGTCAGCTGGCTGGGCGTAACCCTGAACAACCCAGAAGGACAGTTCTGATAAGAGAATATCAGAGAGGTGCTTTTGAGAACTATTAAATATTTGAAGAGCATTGTCCAGAGAAGACAAAATTGCCACATATGTGGCGAAGGTATGGATCTTGGAGAAGAAATCCAGGGTAGTATTTTTAAAAGATGGAAAGGGGGAAAGATGCTATTTAGAGCTTTGCCTAAACTTTTGTGACCATAACAGAAGGATTCCCCTAATTCTCACAGGTCTTGCATCAAGCCTGCCATGATTATCTAAGCGCACAGGAACATGCAAGGGAATGTCAAAACTGACCCTGAGTTTAAAAGCTGAAGGGGAATGGTGAAGCTGTCAACAGCAATGGGCAGAGGAGGAAGAGTGACAGGTTCAAATTAAAGAATTACCTGTGATCTTTTTAGCTTCGGGTGACAAGGAATCATCACGAATACACCAAACCATCAATTCAACTCACAGAATGGAACAGAAACGGACAGGACAGGGAGGTGAAAATATTCAGCCTGGGAATAATAGCAGAAAACAAGAGAAAAAAAGGGTACAATGAGAAAACAGGAGTCTGTAGTGGCTTTGAGAGAGCCCCATGGAGAAGGGAGAAGGAGCTGCTCTAAAAGATGCTGAAAGAGCAATAAAGAAGGTAGACGGAGAGCCACAAGGGGGTACTGCCACAAAAGCCAAGCAAGAAAAGAGTGATCAAGGGTATCGGATTAGACAGGAAGGTCAAAGAGGACACAGAGATTCCCGTGTTAGCCAGAAAGAGGTCATTTGAGACCTTGGTGAATTAGTTTGAATGGGGAGGACTGGAGCCAGATTGCAATGAGTCAGAGGAAAGGAAATCAATGCAGTGGTCGTAAACAGGCCTTTCAAGTCACTTAGAAGTGAAAGGGAGAAGGGAGGGCTGCGAGAGAAAGAAAAGCTGACCTGTTTGCACTGGAAATTCACAAACAATGTACTGCTTATCCCTTTCCCGTCCTCAATGTATGAATTACCTTATTTTTTTTGTTTTCTGATGGATTTTGTTGTTGTTTTTGTTTCGAAGATCAGAGAAGTTTCCAGGCTCCCTCATTTTAACAATCACCCATTAATATATCTCAGGCACCTACCCAAGGAAACGCATATGTATAGCAGCCTGTACGAATTTCTGTCTCTTAAATTTATTACTCAATCTCCATTTAACCATAGAGCTTCATTTGTTTTCATGATCACTGCTTGTATGATGTCTGGTATTGGAGTTCATTGGTGCCAAACTAAAATTAAATTTGGTTTTAAATCCCTGGAAATCCTACAGAAACATGAAGTGAGTGATTGTGCTATACAACACACTGTAGAGAAGCCTGACTTACTATGCTGTTTCTCCAAAAACATGTTTATTCTTTTCAAGGCATACGTTTGTCTCGCCAATCATAGATTTTGTTAACCTGGCAACATTTAAAAGATACGAAAAACATTTTGATAGAAATGCAACTGCTTTAGTCGTATAATTCTCACTGGAATGAAAAGGTAGCTCACAATGGGAAACATTTGAGAATTAAACGGGAATATGGATTTGTGATTTCTGGCACTGCCTCTGGGGTCAGTAAGTACCTGTGCCTGGAAGAAAAACAGAGTAGTGGGGTTGAGAATTTCCACAACTGGCTCGAAGCAATTCTTGCTGTCTGATTTTAAGACCACAGTTTTCACATGCCACCTTTTGCTTGTGATGTCTTGATTTTGACAGAGTGAATACACAAAAAAGAAAAGCCCCTCTGAATCACAGTTTGCTTCTGAAAAACATGACTGAAGTAATAGCCATGCTGTATACCAGACAGCCCTGCAGTCAGGTCACTGGTGACCACAGTGCCTTTCTGGGTGGCCCGTAAAAGATTTTAGTCATGGGTGTTCCTTACAGAAATCATTGACTGATAAGGAGACAAGGGCTGCAGAGCCGCTTCTAGCAATGTGCCCCCTCCATAGGCATCAGCCTGGGACCTGGGAGCCCCAAAGCACCCTGTGCCAGGTGCAGGCTGGTCCTTGGCTCAGATACATTTTGCTTTTCAGCCTGTGGTCTGTTGTCCCACCTGTAAAGTGGTTCTCCACAAACAAAACTTAGAGAGCGCCTAATGCAGGCTATAACGCCTCTTTAAAAAGAAAATAACTTTAATGATATTCAGCTTCACCTTTCTGTCCTCCAAAGCAATAAAGCACTTTATCTGACTTGATTTTTTTTCCTTGATATTTAAATCAATAATTTCATCCATGTTAGATGAATACCATCTACAGCAGATTTAATTTCAAGTTACAAATAAATATTCTTGGAGATTTAGCCCATTTTTCAAATAGTGAATTACTCTTACTTCAGATTTTGTAAATGTGTTTTTGATTTGCAGATGTGGGTGGAATATTCTGCACAAATACATCTCCAGCTATGCTGTGCTCTGAAGCTGTCCCCAGAGACTGCTAATGTGGTTGGTCACCTAGTTCTTACAGAAACCACACCTAGGATTTAATGAAGTTTACAATTTAAAAAACAAGACATTGCTACCTTTAATAAGCTGTGAATAATCTTGACTGCACACATACACACACACACACGCATTTAGTTCATCTACATTTGAATACAAAGTTTTGGACTGAAGTTATCAGTTAAATTCCTTGTGGGGAAAGCCCGGTAAAAGAGCCAGAGCTTAAACCTCTGAAATGGAACAATAATTCTGGGCTACATTCCCATATGGTTTACACTGCTGTAACATTACTGTGAGCAAGGTAAATATGGTAGTGCTTCAGCCCAAGAACACAGCTCATGGTCCCTGCAAGTGCCCAGCTGGGTGCTGTTTCCCCAGTCCACGTGACTGGCACACAAGAACCATTCTGCCTGGCAGTGTTTCCATCTTCCCCCAGGAAAACAAATGTGTTGGAAAAGTCATTATTACCTCTTCCAAGTTCCCTTTGGTCATACATAGGGCTGCCCAGGGAGGGATTGGGGCTATACCCATGTAATAGGATTACTCTTCAACAACTGCTTGGTGTCTCCAGAGTCGGAGGTCCTGTATCATAGTTACACTCAGAGATAGTAATTTTCGTTTCATGGGATTTTTTCTAGCATGTATCCAGAAGAATATTCTTCCTTCCTTGTCTTTAATACATCCTCAGGAACCAAGCTTATTAGTAGTAAGCACATTACAAGCAAACACATGAGATAACCAAGGATTATTTATGAAGTACCTGACAGGGATATTTTATGCTCAGTCTTTCTCCGCAGTGTATGCTATGTGCAAAATGCAGATTTTCTACCTCAGACGGGTTTGGTTTAGGTGTTCTTGTCCAAATGATGCAGGCCACTGTTAAGATTTTGCAAATTCACTAATAGAATCGTAGCATCATTTAGCTTGGAAAAGACTTTTAAGGTCATTGAGTCCAACCAATACTACAGGTATTGCCAGGAAATCTAATTAATGCTATGGCATCTGAACAAAACATTCATAATTTTTCCAAGCACTTGAAAACTTTCACACTTACTTAGTTCCTACCTGATAGGCACTACTGACCAAGTATTCCCCAGGCAGACAGCCCACAATTGTGTAAGATTTTCACGTAACTACATACATCAGAAACCCACTAGAAATATTGCAAACTGTGCCTATTCATATTTTTGCCATGTTCCTTGGCTTTATAACAGCACCATCTGATGCAATGTCAACTTCTGCATTGCATCAGGCAAAAATAAGGGATCCTGAATTTTGTCTTTCCTTATTTGAGTACTAAGAAGCTGCAAAGTGTTGACTTTCAATGATATTACCTTTTCTGGCAAAGTGAAGAAATATATAGAAAAGAAAAGGGGCACAGTTAAAAAGGCACAGTACTTTGGAAGGATGAGGGGGAAACTTTGCAATTCTAATTATTTACATAACTGTAATCACTGAGCTACAAAATTCCTGTCCTCACCTTCCCATTAAAAAATGAATGATATTGGCCCATTTTGCTTGACAATTTGTTGTTGTACTTTAAAAAGTCTAATGGCATGTGTTCTCTCAGCAATTAGAGTACTCTGTTAATAGTGTTTCAGGATGCTGCAGCTCTGTGGCATGACCTCAAACCCTTTGTATAAACCGAAAGCACTGGTTGGAGTCGGTGGGCATTTTGATGAGCAAGTATTGAAGAACCCTTTTAATCAGCTTGAGGGCCAAGGAACAACAGGGCAATGTGGCTGAGTGGGAGGCTGTTTTGGTATTGTGGTCAGCAGCTGGATCAGGTTGGAGACCGTGTTTGAATCAGCCCCTCAGTACCACATGTAGAATAGTGCTCTAACTGCGCTGTTGCGCTGCAGGAGAATGGAAATTCAGATTAACTGCAAGCAGGGAGAGAAAGGGGACCTTTTTCCATAAAGGCAGAATTTTATCCCTAATTGTAAGATAAACCCACTCAATCACCTGTGCTGTTTATTTTATTACTGATAAACACTTAGCAGTTATGCAGTCAAAAATGTTTTGCCCAAGAGGAACAAATGCTAAACAGTTTTGAGGAATGAAAATAAAGCATTGCCAAATTGTATGCAAACTATTTCAGACTGATTCCTGTTTGTTTTCCATGAAGAATTACACATTGCATTACGTATGTTAATACAATGCTTTTTCATTAAACAAAAAAATAATGTGGCAGAGTAAGGAGCAAACAGAGTTGGACTCTTAGCCTGAGAAACTGGGCTCAAAAAGTTTCTATCAATCAACTTTATTCATACATTTCGTACCCTGTTCAATTTTAGACTAGCCAGAGTCTTCTTTCTACTTTTTCTGTAGAGGGTGTTGCTAACAACTTACAGCTTTTGTGAACAAAGGTTGCTGAAATTGTGTCACCTGAAAAGGCAGAGTGGTCATATCTCCAAAGTCATGTCTTTTGACCATTTGCATATTTTTTAAATGGAGAGCTTGATCTCTGCTAGGTATCTCAACAACCCTCATTTGTATCCTTCAAGAATGTCTCAATTAGTTTAGTATTAATTAATGTTCTTGTATATTTATAGTTTATATGACTTTCATAAGTCCCATATCCCTAATTGCTCTGCTAATTAGAGGAGAGTCCCAGCCTTGTCTTAGTTGCACCTGCCTCTGGATTTTCTGTAGAGAGCAAATTTAAAAAGCATTTTGTTCTGTCAGTGTATGGATGGATGCTAAGCTTTAACCAACATAATAACATATGCTTTCTTCCCAATAATTACATTTATTCTGCAATAAAATCAAAAGTGTTCTCTGGATAAATCGGTAGAAAGTGGAAACACAGACACAATGAACTTCAGAACTTCAGGAGCCTGCCTAGATTTTTATGAGAGATATTAACTAAACTCAAGCCTTTAATGCATCCTGCTTTTGGTATTCCTTCTAAATTCATGGCAATGAGATGATCTGGGAGTTGTGCGTATTCTCAAAGACTATACCTGACCAGTCACTTCAGGAATGATCTGAAATCCCTTGTCCAGCAGCACCACTCTCCGCTTCCGCCTCGTCCTGGTCCCAAGGCAAGGGGGCTGAGGAGGGGGAGGCTCAGGCAGGCAGGTGGGACAGAGCTGCTACCTCCCTGTGCAGGCAAGCCAGGCACCAGGGCTGCAGAGCACACCGTTTAATGCACCTGCCCTCGGCTTAAACATAACCAAGGACTGCAGCTCACAAAGGAACAAAAAATCATGTAAAAACAGAAAAGATCCTGAAAAAGTCCACCGCCTGAAGGGACTTTTGACTTAGCTTCAGGCTGCATTACGTACCAGACCAGGTCCTCGGGTATTTACTGTCTGGTATGAATAAAGCCCTGATGACACTGGTAGTCCTCAAAGATTCTTCTCAATGACAGAGGAGCTAAGGTAGTTACTCTCACCAACAACTTGGTGCTGCACTTTATTTATGACTTTGCAGCTTCTTCCTCTGACAAGGCGCCTCTGGGTCCCAGATACTTTTACTGTATTATAAGAAAGGAATAACAGTGTCATGGGACAGAAGAAAAACAGATTTAAAATGCCTTTTCCTTACTAAAATTCTGCAGCAACCTTAGGGCATCTGAGCAAAGCAATAGAGTTAAGATACATACAATAGTTTACAAATACATACTAGAACAGTTTTACATCCTAGAATGTGTTTACATCCTAGAATAATTTTCTGTCCATCAAAATAATGTTGAAAGAAGCAGCGTTTGTGATTCCCAAAGGCTTCGTGATATTGACGATAGGCTGAAAGCACCAGGGATTCCCTTTGAATTGAACACACGGTCTTGTGGTGCTACCTTCCAGCTGAACCGTAGGCAACACATCCCATGCACAGCTCCACCTGGGTCTGAGTTTTGAAGGGAACCTTCTCTGCAGTCCCCTACCTAATGCTTAATAGCATTAAGCAGGTCAGAAATTAAGTAAACTGATCATCAAGTAATTGAACATCTCAGTTGTCGCTGTTGTAAGACTTGCCCTTTTAAATAAAAGCAGATAGAAGTCTTCTCATGGGGTCGTGAGGAGCTCTTCACAAAAGGCTATACCTGTTCTTCTTCTGAGACCTCATTCAAAAGAAGAATAACTACAAAGCTCAGGTGAATGTATTTTCTGGTGCAGATACGCCAGCACTATAAAATCAGGCAGATTATGAAGACAGACAGAGGGTGAATATTTATCCATAAAATAATAATTTATGACCTTTAGAATATACTCTTTATGTAATATTAAATAGGGAAAACACATTTCAGGGTTTTAGGGTATCAGAATATTGTTGATTGTTAGTGAAGGAAAAGAAAAATCAAACTGACAAGGAATACTAAAGAACAAAGGATCATTTTAGCCTGGATCAGTGCAAGTGAGTGCTTCTTCTACTGTTACTTTTAAAGCCAAAGTTTCTGCACTATTAGCTGGCTGAATATTTGCTTATTTTGCATTTTTTAACACTACACTAGACAGTGCCACTTACTCTGAGGAACTGAAATTTATTACAGTTTGCAGGAGTTTTATGACTTGGAACACCAAAGTGATTTAAAAGGAGTGAACATTCTAGTAAAGATTTTTTTTTTTCAACTGTGCTATCCAATTGTTAAATGGAAAAAAACACAGGTAAGAGGATTAAACTAAATCATGAGTAACTGCCAA
Source organism: Himantopus leucocephalus (assembly GCA_003993805.1). Taxonomy (NCBI): domain Eukaryota; kingdom Metazoa; phylum Chordata; class Aves; order Charadriiformes; family Recurvirostridae; genus Himantopus; species Himantopus leucocephalus. Next base: position 36,749,943 of record RSEF01000003.1, on the reverse strand, counting down.
TTTCCTTCTCTTTCTAGAGTCAAACAATGTATCAAAGGTTTAAACCATTTCAGACAAGTTTAAACCTCCTAGTAGCGTAGCATAAAAGAAAGCATTATTCAGCATATAGTGTTTGCAGATTTGTCAGTTTTTAAAAGAACATAGTGATGCCTGCAGAAACTAGACATGTCCACAGAGTCACATTAATGTGAAAAGAAATAGGTCAAATTTTGAGGAAGTTTGGAGCTGAAGATGACTCAGGCCAAAAATCTAAGCATGAGGATTAGAGGACCAGACTTCTTCAAGGACCAGACTGTGATTACAAAGCTAAAATAGGGACCTGAGGCTCCTGAAAGCCATTGTGATCACGCTAGACGCTGTGGTGTCAAGCCAGAACTGCACCCAGATGTGGGCAACGGACTCTGATTTTCAAAGACTCTTCCATGGATGCAGAGCACCTGTACATAAGGAGCCCAGCCAGACCATTGAAACCAACTTCCCAAGTCAGCGCTAACTGAAGCTGTGCTCCAGCTGTCCCAAGTGCCCAGGCATCACCACTCTGCTCTGCTGAAAGGTAGCCAACCACCATGGCAATGTGAGGGCTGACAGAGTGGCCTCCATCCACATTCCAAGCTGAGAGATGGGAACAAAGTGCTGAGGGTGACACGGAGAGTCCCATTGAGGGGCCAAATATCTTCATGGTGACCACGACCCAGCTCCTCAGTTGGGCTGGGCATGCCACCAACCACATCTTCATGCTGCAAGTCAGCTTGGAGAGTGAGCAAACCTAGCTGACATCTACTTGAAAAGTACCACATAGATATAACCCTCTGTAAAAAAGGAATGATTAAACAACTCTGGCGGGCTGATCAAAAGTGATGGGATGCCTGCAGCTCCCAAACCTTGCAGACAAAGACTTGCAGATTTAGATTTTTCTCGACAGCTGCATGCAGACAAGCTTGTGTAACTGCCCTGGATGAAGGAACGCTGCGAGGCAGGCACGCAAGCCAGGGCTTGCGCAGACATCTTGGTCACAGGCCCTTCCCAGACTATGGGGTAGGAGAGGAAGATAGGATCCCCTGGGGGACACACAAAAGCTCTGAGCAATTTTTTTGCTCAAAGCAGTGAAATAATGGGAAGCAGCTATGGGGAGGGTGAGCACTGGAATGACCTACCAGCAGTGCAGCCACAGCCAGTGAGCGAGTGTGTGAGCACAGCAAAGAAACCCGGGATGTCTAAGGAAACAAAGTCCTGCTCTCCCAGTCTCAGAGAAAACTGTACGAAGGGGATATCCCTCCCTGCCAATTGGGAGACATGCTTTGTTGCATGCAAAGAGGAGGGAGATTCGTGTTTGACCAAACGAAGCAAATCACAAGCAATCTCACCACTCAGGCACCTTCACCCACTTTCCATTGCCTTCCCCCAGTAAGACTCAGGCAATTTTGCAACACCTGGCAGAGGTGCCAAAGCCTGGCCAGCTCACATCATTGCTAGTGTCCAAAGCGAGAAGAACATGGGGACACCTCAGCCTCCCGTGGCAGCTGGAGTCCCCTTGACTGCACAGGACCAGCCCCCACTGCGTACCTGCTGGTGGGAGACATGGGGAGCTGAGCAGGCAGGGGGTAGGGTCTCTACCAGGGATGAGCTCTGGGAGAAATATGGGCATATTGTGAGAAGGTGTGGAGCTATGGAGGCTGAGGGGCTGTGAGGCTTTGGAAACTGGGACACAACTGGGCAAACTACACCTAAAGTGATGAAAGTGAGACTTTAAAGAGGGGAGAAATCCATGGGGAGTCATAGCTGGTGTTCAGGTTGGCAGCCGTAGCAGAGAGATTAATACCTTCCTATCTTTTGTACCTTCAGAAAAAGCAATGAAGAAATGGGCTAGTATAAGGGGGGATAATTAAAAAAAAAAAAAAAAAGGNATTACTTGCCTTTGGGTTTTTACCCTAAAGATCTCCTCCTTTCAAAATAACCTGCAAGTTCTGTTTTAATTTCTTGATGTGAAGCTCAGTGTTAAAATACTGTTCTCAGGCTCCGAGTTCCAAACTGAGATAGGTAGCTAGAGAGTTACTGAAAGCTACATAGGTCTATATGGTTTCATCTATTATTCTCCCATCACAGTCCAATAACTTAATATTTGATAAATTTTTTTTCACGTTACACCTAATTAAGAACAAAATATCACAATTACAGTTGAGTGAAAAATTGGTTTCCCACTAGGAAAAAAAAAAAAAAGAAAAGCAAGAGAGATTTAGAAAGCTGTCTCCATACAACATCAAGCTAAGCCCAAGCCTCAGAAAATCACTTAGAGGCAAAAATCTTTGATTGGGATTGGGTTTTGAGTTTCATTTTTAGCTTAAACTTTTTTAAAAAAATGACATGTCGATTCAAGATGGAGATTTTAATGTAGAAAATATTAGATTTACCAATTTCTTTTTATTTTCATTTTTACTAGGCAAAAACAAAGTGAAATAATCTTTTGACATCAACTAGTTTGATATCAGTGAATCAACATTGTCAGACAAAAAGGCATAGTTAGAAAATTCCTACCTCATCTGCTAGATGCCCCGAATCACATCTTTCACAGACTAAGACTACTTTTTTTCTGAAGCAGACAGTCGAACCCTGCTTTTCTGTGAGTCATATTTATCCCAGCATGAATTTACACATTTGTAATGTCAAAAAGAGCAAACTTCAGTATGATTAAAAAAACCAGCTCAAGCTTTCCTGCAGAAGATATCTAAATAGCATGACAAATTGCAAGATCCCCTTTTAGCCTACAAGTAAAAATTGATGTAGAGATCAGCAGATGGACTGATAAGCGTGAAGAATACAACTGTACCTGGCAAGTATTATAACCTTCAAGAACACTTGGCACATCTTATAATATGTATTGCTGTGAGCCGATGCAGCTTAAAAAGTTAACAAATTTATACATGCCTCACATTCTCATTTCTAGCACGGATCTTTCCAAACATGTCACATGCACTCATCCTCATTGAAGATTAACTGCACAACAACTTTGAAGTATTACACCAAACTGTGTTTGAGTTCTCGGAAAGCAAACCCGGGCCATGATACTTTCAACAAAGCAAATATAGCTTGGTGCTTCATAGCTCAAGTAGACTGCCTGATTTTCTAGAAACTTTCCCAGAAACATTCACCTTTGGTCTATGACCTGGCGTTAAAAGTGTTACATCAATGGAACTTTAATGGAAAAGGTTTATGGAGTAAAAAAACCCCTCAACTTAAATCTGCAGAAGCTGCTTCATTTTAATTATGTATTCAAGACTGCAAGAGCATAATTATTAGCCCCGTCTGTTGTTGTTCTTTTTTTCAGTGTTTTACTTTGCATTGCATTCATGCTTTCAGTAGAGAATAAAGGCGATGCCTTCTAAAAGCTGTTTACCACTTTCAGTAATTGCATAGTTCTGTGAACATACCTTCAAATTCAGATGTTATGTCCATAAAGCCATCGCATGCTGAAGAGTCCAGTTACTTTGGTACTAACTGTCATGAAATTCACTTCCACAGAGGTATTTTTGTTATGTAGCTAGAAATGACTATGAAATATTTTTGCAGGTAACTGAATATTTGTTTTTCTCTGATGATTTTCCTAACTATTTCCCTGTAACATATTCCTGTTGTCTGTGTGCTCCTTAACAAGAGGTGCCGTATTCCTCAAACAATAAAGGCAATCCTTCAGGTGCTGCTGGTTCTGTTACTGCCTTTACAGGTGGGTAAGTACTTGCCAGGGTTTGATTTGTTCCACTAAATTGCTTTTATGTCTTCAAACTGCAGCACACTTAAAGGTGCTTTTGCTTTCCTTCTGGTGTTTAGTGGAAGCTCTACTTTTTATTAGATTTGGTTGCTAAACCTGTACTTTGCCTTACTTTGCTCACCTTTCTTTCCCCTTAAAAATTTTCTTCTTTCTGTTCTCTCTGTCTCTTTTAATGAAGTCCACCTTGTGACTTGGAAAGCAGGACTGAAATGGAGGAGAAGGGCCGGGGGAGAACTTCTGCCAAACACTGAACGTGCTCCTATGCTGCCGATGCAGTGGGCAACATTGCCCAGCCCCGAGCTGCACACAGGCAGGCATCGGCAGGGCTGCTCACTCATGCCGCTCCGTGGGGAACGAGGGTCCGAAACACTCCACCGCTGGCACCCAGGGTGGCTAGTGCTGAGGTAACGGATGGCAAGGGGGATATCCCGGGTGACTTCAGGCACTGGTCAGCAGTGAACTGCTATTTCTTTCTGGAGGGGAAAGAAGCGAGAAGGGTTCTGAATCACAGGTTTGTCCTTCTCAGGGCAAATTTCATACAGAGCCTGGCTCAGTAGTCTGCCGAGAATTAAAATTTAGTTCTAAAGCTGTAGTTTTTCTCCCTAAACAAATCAAACTTTCCTTAAGGAAATAGAAAGGAGAAGATGAAAGGTATTTTCTTTTCTGGGAGATATTTCCAAAGGGGGAAAAAATGTAGTAACTTTTGAAGCCGGCTTTAAAGTCTGATTTTCAAACTCTGATTGGTCCATTCATAAATCCTCCCACATGCCAAATAAAAGTCATATAAATTTGCCTAAATATAATTTACTTTTTATTTTACTTATTTTTTGCCTGTCTTCGTCTTCTACCTCATTTCCAAGGAAATGACTAACCTTCCTCCATTTATCCTTTCAGCCTCCAGGCTGAATGTAGCTTGGTTCACTTTAGTATTACATATGTTTTAAAACATGGGGGAAACACGTGCTTCCAAGGAAAAATTTTGTAGCAAGGTGTCACCAGGAAGACTTGAAAAGAGAATGAGAAAAGTAAGACAAGTATAATAAGGGACACCTCCAAAAAACCAGAAAATAAGACATGTAATGAAAATCCATACTGGAACAAAATCAAAGTAAATAAATTCATTTCAGTATCAGCAGTAACTTAAGCCTCTTTACATTTAAAATATTTTTTCACTCCTTTCCCCCTTTTCTTCTTCTACTTGAGAACACAAGGAAGGACCAGTGTCACTCACCCTGAATAACACATTACTGCAGAAATAGCCTCATGAAACCCAGTTTCTCTACTTAGTGAGAACTGGTGATACCGAACGACCAGTTACACTAATTGGTGCATCCTATTTCTGCACCTGGCTTCATTCAGCTGAACTTTGGTAGGCTGCAGGAAAGACTTTGACGGTTTTGTCCTGGAGAAGAAAGGAAACTCAGTTCATTCCCACTGAATGTAATTCCCTTTTGAAGAAGCCTCATCCATTTGTTTCCTCACCTCTAGAAATCTGATTGATTTTTCCAGGTTAATCTAGCTCTCTCGCTGGAGTCATAATGACATATTCTTCCCTTAACCTTATGCTTGGGTGCCCTGCATGGAAAGGATCCTGCAATTATAATTAAAATAGATCCATAGGCTGGTTCAGCAGCATGCCTATACTCACTCCCATCTGCTAAGGGAGCAATAATACCCACTAACAAGGTGATAGGCCAGTTGCAACAGGCCATAAAAGCCAACTGAAGATTAGCTTAGAGAGGAATCCTACCAAACACAGCAAGTGCCATATTTTCTGACAGTAGGACCGTCTGTTTGCAAACAAGGCCAGCTCAGAGCCAAATGTTTCGTTACACAGGACTGTAACACCTGTGAACATAACCCAGTGAAACCCTCTGCTTCTAGTTTCCTTGTCAAGATGACTGGGTGGAATTCTGCCTTCTGTGGCATAATACCATTATTTATCCACACTTTTTGGTTTTGTTTGCAGCAGTACCTCCTAAATGCTAAGCCCTGTTCAGTTTCAGTTAACACTGCCGCTTTCCTGAGGGTCTCTTCCAAAGAATCCTTGTGCATAAATTGTAGAAAGTTCTGTTTTGAATCACTGCTCTTCAGAAATCTTTTTTTTTCCCCTGTTCATCTTGCATATCTCAAGGGAGAAATTGAGAGAAAGAAAGAGAAAATAAAAAGAACCTAAACCAAATGAAGTTAAGTTTTATATAGTACCTTTCAGGCTAAGTGTACGCACCAGCAGCTGATAGTGGTGTGAACTGGATACTCTCAGCTGTCCTTACTCAATATTTTAAAGGCACAGGGCTTAGCTTCAGGAGGAGGTTTGGTGCTTTGGATCCTGGATGGTCAGAGCGAAGTGCCTCTGACCTCAAGAAAGAAAATTTCGACCTAAAACAGAGCTGAGCTTCAGCAATATCTGGTCTGTTCTCCAGCATATGCAGCATTACTTGGTGCCCCCTTGAGGAAAACCTTTTCTGAAAGGCTTACCCATACCTCAGTCAGACAGGGCAAAGATGCTGCTGTTCATTTTGGGGCCTCTTAAAAAGTTATGGCAGAACATCTGGGGGCGTTTTTGCTGTAATATGTCCAAATGCCACAGTTAGTGATCTTGGCCTTACAGCAGTAGGTGTTGTGCTCTCACATAAGAAGTGAATGCAACCGTGTTATACAATAGCTTTCAAAAAAGCAGTTAGTCCTGTACAATAGTACTATATTATGCTTTCTAGCCTTCTACATCTATATTTGGCAAAAGGCCTTCTGCCATAAAAACCTGGCTGTATATTTGAGGCAATCTAATAAATAATTAAAGGAAGCACCTACCTTAATGAATTTTTTAGAAATTTAAATTAAATATTTTATCATGAGAATTTCTTGTTCAGTTTTCCAAAAAGATTCTCTGAGAGAAAAGCTTATTTTCAGACAATTGATGGCTGGGTTTGCCACAGTTCCTGCCCTCTACAGCTTTTATAGTGGTCAAAACCCTAAAAGAAATGGAGGGATGGAATCAACTATAACCTGAAACAATGAGAGGAAAAGAAAGAAGAAAGTGAGGTTCAGCATTCACACAGCTCTTACTCCGCGGTGTGACCCGTGGTACACAGGGTACACAGGCCAGTGGTAATGGAAAGGCTAAAAGGCTATTACCCTTCCCTCTGCCTCTCCCCTGAAGCAAATCTTGTCCTGCAAGACATTTCATTGCTGCAATGACCATTTTTAAATTCATATAAAGCATTCTCTATTTATACCACTCCAGTTAGTATTTGTGGTACAAGAAAGCTTAATTGGGACCTCCAATGCAATTAATTCATAGATATGATTCCAGTGAGAAAGGACTATACCGCAGGACTGACAGGGAGTCCTGTGCAGCTGTGAATGATGAAAGAAGAATGCTACTTGTAATATGCTGACACTGTACAGAATTACGCTTTGTATTCCCCAGTCATAAAATGTCTTTTGGGATGAAAGGCAGACATTTTGGGTTAGTTAGCTTCTATTTAATTATATGGTTTCCAGTGTAAAAGGGTTTATTGAAAGGATTCAAAAAGGGAGAAGAATGGAAGGGACTCTCACACATATTTTCTTTTTTTTTCTGAAGTTTTTCATAATGAAAGTACTCAGGAATCTCACCAGAGTAAATTCTGTTTAAAACTAGAAGTGGTTTCATACTTTAAATAGTATTAGACAGTATTAGGGAGTCCACAGCTTGCCTTGAAAATCTCCATCGCTTGATTTTTTTCTTGCAGTATCTGGATGAAATCCAAAGAAACCATTACATGTTATTCAGGATTTAGCCCATATTTTTATTCTTATTTTTAAACCTAAACTTTTCCTTGTTGCATTTAATCTCATTATTTTTGTTCTGATTGTTATTTCCTATGTGAGCCATTCTGCCAGTATCCTTAACGATTCCAGTTTAATTGATTTCAGACCATTTCTCCAATGTATGGTAATTAAATTGTATTTTACTCTCATTCTCCCATGAATTTGCAATCCCTCCCCCCTGCTTTTTGTCACCTGAAAATATGATTGGCATTCTCTGTATTTCATCCTTCAGCTCATTCATGGAATCATTCAACACATACGGCATGTGGGATGCCCTGAAGTGAAGAAAAATGGACAATGAGATGCAGACACTCTGGGACAGAATTTGTCAGCAAGATATAAAATGAGAAAGCCAGAAAATTGGTCTGATTTCTGAAGCATTTTCCTGAACCCCTCGGCAAGATTCATTAGGGGTGTAACAAGACAGTCATGTTGATTTCTTCTTGCTTATAATCCATTCAGGTTTTATTAGAAGTTACATCCTTGGGAGACGTTCACATCAGAATCTGGATCTAAACTTCATATTGGGTTGATATCAGATGTTCACATATATTATGTTAATTGGGTGTAATAAAGTAGGACAGATGAAAACAGTGTTTACAATACAGTAAACAAAATAATAATGTACACAGAGCTTCAGACACCTGGCCGTAAGCGAAGAACTGAGACTGTAACATATCAATACATCTAGCAATTTAAATGAATAAATAAATAAAATCCATAGAAGTTTAAATTAATAGCTAAATATGTTGATTATTTTTCTCTGTATAGCTATGGTTTCCAGATAAACCATTACATGCAGATAAATGTTAATATTTTCTAAATGCCATCAAATTGTCCAGTGATTGCTATGGTGACAGAAAACCAATCTGTCACAAATACTGAACAGTTAAAAAAAGAATAAAACAGAAATTTATTCTTTTTTTTGAGTGCATAACTAACATGGTGGAATAAAAAACAGGTACCTCATGGTATTTTTTTTCATTAAAATATTCTCTATCAAATCACAGGCTCTTAGGGATTAGAACTGTAGTATTTGGTAGCTGTTGGCTATTGAGACTTAAATTTCACTTAACACAGTGCAATCTGGAACTAGCCCAGTCACCCCACATTTGTTAACTGCAAGTTTAGATGTGTGCTGTTAGATGCAAACACGTATGCAACAAGGGAACATAGTTAATCCAAAGCCAAGGAAACATATAATCACTTGTTTTGTACTAGACTTATATTCAGCAAAGTATTACATTGTATGGATTATGCTGTAGCTATTGGGCAAGGAAAAGCAGACAATAGGGTGGAGTTTGTTCCCTAGGACTGCTGAAGAGGAGCTCCTCCTTTAGAAGCATGTTGCTATGTTCTCCTGTCCCAAAGTTATTCAGCTATTCGTTTTCTAGTTATAACCAATATTGAAACTACATCTAGAAAATACTGTTTCACTGAATTTCTATAAGCCTGGTAATATTGTGGTTGACTGTCACTAATAAGAGGTGAAAAAGCCAGTTAGAGGATGTCTGCGTAATCTTTCAAGCGGTCTGTTCATCCCTCCAGACTGAGTTAATGGCACAGCTCAAGATTCACCAGATGCAGCTGCAGAGCCTTATATTAAGAATATATTGGACTGGTGCAAAGACGTGACTGTTTTACTGTCTGAGCTTGCCTTGCTTTTGACACACTTTGAATAGTCACGCACAATTTCTGAAAGTTTAAGCAGAAAGGCAGCAAAGTTTCAACATAAAATTGCTGGATTCATCATTCACCATAAAGATGAATGAAGACTCACTCTGAGTGTTTTAAGGCACCGGGAGAGAAAGCACTGGAGTCTGCCACGAAACCTATCATGATGGGCACTGTTGCAAGAAGAATTTATCTTGTACTGACAATAGCTCTGAATGACAATGAACATAACAAACAGGGCCAATCAGGCGGTGTTGTCAGGCCTGCGGTCCCAATGGCCCCTCAGATAGTCTGATGTTTATGGCTCATGCTTCAGTGCTGTGTATATAACCCAGCTGCTTTCTGCGTAAGAGCTCTGTAGCAACAACAGTTTGATGCTCCAAGCACTCCTGCCTGGATTGTGGGTTTATTTGAGCAGCACTAGAAATGCAAGCATAAGTTGAGCTTGGTGAGACCAAAGGTCCCCTCAGCCCACCAGTTCATCTCCAACAGAGGCCAGCAGCGCTGGCCTGGGGAAAAGTAAAAGAGCAGAGCAACCACATAGTGGTACTTCCCTATGATGGCCGTATAGCTCTTTGTCATACCACCACTGCAGCAGAACACTGCAGTTTCCCTGTATTCTGTCTGGGAAGGAAAATTACCTCCATTCTTTCCAGAACCCATATAAATGACAGTCCTTCACTTCTGGATTCATTCCTATGAGAACCTCCCTTGATTCCTTCAGCTTTGAATAGCCTGTGGCAGCTGATAGAAACTTTTGTGGATCCAGCTGTTTACACAAGAGTGATATTTCTCAGTGAAATTTTACAAATGTGGAGGATGAATTCATTCACACATACCTATCTTTTTAAGAACCCACTTAGAGGTTTAACTACCATGCCCTGTTTCAGGGCAAGTCATACTGTATTTTTGAGGCTAGTGTGGACATACAGTTCTGAAGTAGCCATGCAATGCTGTGCTGCCAAACTGAATTTTTCCATATTTTATATACTGAGCCAATTTAATTTACATAGGACAATATGCTGTCTCCGTATGTATTAATATCTGGATTACATTCTTATAGAAACAAAAAGCCCAATCCTCAAGTGCTATCAGAGGAGTGGTTTCCTCAGTAGGATTTGAATACTGACTGTATGGTAAACTGCAGAATTCCAGAACGTACAGTGTCATAGACAAGCTTGTGTATAACTGAGACCAAATCATTCTAGTTTTATGAATCTTGTTCAGATTGAAGTGTATTTAAAGCTGACCAGAGTACTCTAAGTTTCTGAGCTTGCCTGTGCATTTAAATGGAGCAGAGTGACTCTACCATGGCCTCAAATTTAACCAATTTTGAAAAGGTTTTTGATACTTTTCTGTGTCTCTCTCAATCCTCACAGAGATATTTTGCAGTGATTCAATGAGTCAATCTCATGTGGTTTTATTCTTTCTTTATTGCTAGCCTGGATTATGAATTCAAATGTTTTGAAATGTGTCTTTTAAGATGCAACTCTTAGATAAATAAGTCATGACTCCACTTTTGTTCTGTACGCATGCCCAGAGATCCTATATAGCTTTGTAGAAAAGTCATTAGTTTGTTAAATGTCTTTGCATGTTGGAAATACAGATAATTATTAGTGCATTATTCAAAATCCAATTGATTTTATGCATCATTTCAACTTTTCTGCTGCTGGGTATATAAATATGACTTCCATAATGAAAAGGAAGAGAAGATCAGGTGAGCAGTGTTTAGCAGCAAATAAGGAAGTAGCAAATAAAGAAGTAGCAAGTAAATAAGCAAGTAAGAACTGGATAATAGGTTGTATATCCAAACAGTCTGCACACCCAAACTATCTCATGCTATCTTCATCCTGTGAAGCGGAAGGGATACAGAATGAACACTGTAGGATTGACAAGCAATTTAGAAGTTATATCTGAATAACTCATCAGGCAAGATTAACAAAAACATTCAGAACATGAAAATTTTGAAATCCTATTGTGTTTGTCACTATAGATCCTCTGTGTGCATATATGAATATTATACATACATGTAAACAAATAAATATTGTAAAAGTAAGTCACAGAAAGGATAACTGAAGACATACTGTAATTTCTTTTTTATAAATTATTTTTCCATCTAATATTTTAAAAGGGCAATATGTCTAACTCTAATAGATAGAGTCAACACGTCTAATCTTAATGTTACAGAAAAAAACTTAATAATATTTAATATTTCATTAATTTGTACTCCAGGATCTTTCCTGGAATGCCCCTTTTTGACATCACATTTGAAATGTGGGATTCACATGCAGAAGAACGCTATTACAAAGGAATGTTAAAGACAACCATTAGCCAGTACAAAAATATATGTAAAGCATTTTGAGTGCCAGAAGAAAATCTTATGTGATCAATTTTACTTTATTTCTTTTTAAATTGTTTGGCCAGCAGAACTGTAAAATATTATGCTTAACTCTGCGTAAACATATGATGAGTTAATACACAACACTATGAGATTCACAACCTCGTTGAAAGAGATTTTCTAATTAAATGCCAATGCGTGTTTGCAACTTTGCATTTTTGACTTTCATATATATATGTAGTGCATATATATATATTCTATAATGTCAAAATAGCAATCACACACTATGTCTAATTTTGTTAAAAGCGCTGTGAATTTAAATTCCTATTNCATAAATGGTTATATACATGATAGTTATACTTTACATACCATGACGCAAAACAAGGGCTTGTATTTTCTATTAGAAACTTGTTCATTCAATGTGTTTGCACTACTGACATATAAAGATTTCTGTGTGGTCTGTGTGTGTGTGTGTNTGTAAATGGTTATATACATGATAGTTATACTTTACATAGCATGACGCAAAACAAGGGCTGTATTTTCTATTAGAAACTCGTTCATTCAATGTGTTTGCATTACTGACATATAAAGATTTCTGTGTGGTCTGTGTGTGTGTGTGTGTGTGTGCACGTGCGCACGCACACACGCACAGGAACATGCGTGTATAACTAGCTTGCAGCCTACTCTTTTGCAACAGAAAGGACAGAATTTTTTAAGAAGTGACACCATCACAAAAAAAGTGAAAAGGGTCATGAATCTTATTATGGACAAATAAGGAGCAAATTACTGAAAAGTATGAAGCAATATAGATAGCGATAGCTGTCTCTCAGGAAAGGCACCAAAAATGCAGATTCCTTTTAAGGTGGTTAATATCCGTAATATTTCCTTAAAAGAGTAGTAAAGCAACTTCTCATGGAAAGTGATTGAAAAAGTCATTTTCCACCATCTCATTGTTAATAGGGAAAGGATGTTGATTTACATCTATAGAGCAGTTTGATCCTTTTCCTCTGTCTCTCTAGAGCATGTGCTTCTGGAAAGAAAAACAGGGATGGCATCATATGAAAACAAACCAGTAAGAACATATAATAAGTAACTCAGAAAAATTAAAAGGGAAGGAGTAATACAGAACATGTCCAGCTGGGGTTCAAGGCAGGGAATCTATTTCTTATTTTTAAGATATGCTTCTATATGCATCTACACCTGTCTTACCATCCACAAAAGCATGGACTAGTCAGAAATTTTCAAGCAGGAGAAAAATAAAAAAATAAGGAAGCACAGCAAAGGAATTTACATTTATAGCAGATTTATATTCTCTTTGTGGTGTCACATTCAGACAACACAGATGGCTCCATCCCTTTAATTTAGCAGTGTAGTTTTTTCATTGTAGTTTCCCCTAAGACTTACTAAGTTAAAACAAGATGCAATTACATCTTTTACTGGGGGCACAAATCATCCCCAATTTAAACTGTCTTGAAATGAGTGTGAAGAAATCATGACTGGTGTAGCTGGCCCAAAAATTAGGACCTTGCACAACACTGAATTATTTTACTAATTAATGTTGTGACTTTGGCTACTAGGACAATGTTGTCCTCAGTTAACCTATCTTGTTCATACAAAGGACCTGGAGCCAGGTCATCAGTAGACAGCACAGCGGTACATGGTGATAGCCACTCCGCTGTTTCTTTCCTCTGGAGAATGAAAATTGTTTGAACATTAACAGAGTTATAGGAAAACGATGATGGAAAGCAAGGGCATATTAAAAACTATGTGAAGACAGTTACATTTTCTTAACATCTAATTTTTATGAGTCTCCACCTTTACTTTCAAATGATCATATCCTCACTTCTAACTTTCTGTTCTCATTTGAGGGGCACATATTTAAAAAACTAAACAAAAAGAAACTCATAGTGATATAGTTGCCTGGCAGCAGAACATGAAGAACCTCATCCAAGACTAATGTGGGCTTGAAATGTGAATTTTCATGGAGGTGCTGGAACAGCTCGTTTCAGTGACTGCAGGACTGTGTGAACTTGCACATGTCTCACAGGGAAAATTGTCTTTAATACCACTCTTTTCTTCTCTTCTCCTGTTTTCAGGATCACACATTTCAGCATAGCCATATGTTACTTAACCACAATAAATCCTCCTCACTCAGGGGTTTATGTGTTCTGGGTACTTCGGACTCCTCAGTCACTCTGAAAGCCAAGGCGCCCACACCAAAGATCGAAGAGAAGGGAGCTTTAAATTGCACTCTACAGCCCAGATCTATCATAAAGCTTTCACAGTCTCCAGGCCATTAATTTGGTGTGAACAAGTGGGATATTAATATACTACACTTGCTCCGTTTAACTATAAAACCATTAGCTGAGTCCTGGTGTCCTAACAAGCTAATAAAAATAAAATGTTTGCAGTCTATCAGTAAAAGACAAGGTCAGTTGCATATGTCTCCTTTCCTTTCCAGTATTTTCCAGAAGATCATAATATCCAATAAACTCATAATCCTTCACACAAGCATCTTCTGAGGAGTTCAGCTATCCAATGTCAAAGCCATGTTACATCTGTACTATATACTTTGTCTGCCAGATTAGGGTAATTTCAAAGGAGAAAACATTTATATGATTGCTGCTGAATATTTGTGCATTATTTCTCCCCAATAGTGCAACATTGCATAATTTGTGGAGACATTAATGGTGATTAAGATTGTAAAGAAAACTCAAACAATAAAGAACATTCTCAGGATATAAAATATTATTGAAAAAGAAAAGGAAAAACTTTGTCATAACATAAGAACAGGAGGTTGCTTGATATCATTTGAAAGCAGTGACTTGAAGCAGAATTCAGACTCAGGCAGGAAACCTCCCAAGCCTTGATTCCCAGACCTTTGCAGAACTGGGGAAGATTCAGAGACAGAAGAACATCAAAACTTACAAAAGTTAAGCTAAGCGGGAGGATTATAAACTCCCAAGATCACAGCATTGTGCATTACGGGTTCTGCGTTAGTTTCCCGATAGGCAGGCAGTCCTTTCATCATGGCAACCATGTTAACCTGCTTTGGGACATCTGACAATGGCCAGTGTCAGAGACGAGGCAGAACAGCCTGAGTCCCTCTGGCTTGACTCTGTGTCCCAGAGCTGATGGTGTCTCCCTGACGGACGTACTGTTGCTGCTCAACTGCCATTATGGCCCCGCAATCACTTTGTGCTGACTGGATCCTGCACCAAGTATCCTCAGCCACAAGCAAAGCAGTAATCCGGCTCCTCAGTACCTCCACTGTGGTGTGAAAATGTTCATATTGCACACAAGGAAGGACAATAGACAAAAAAATAAGAGAAGAAAGATGGAAAAGGGAGGAAAACAGAAAAAGATGTCAAACTGCAGAAAGGGCAACTGTTAAAAAATCAACCATCTTTGAATTATTTCTTTTTTTCTTTGTTCCCTCCAGGTCACCAGACCTCATCACCATAATAACTACTCTTTTCTGTCTTATTCATTTATTATTATTTTGATGTGGTGCCCAAGTATATTAGTTCCTTTCAAGCCTTCTAAAGCTTTCATCTGTGCATAACTTTACAGTGAACCAAGAGTCATAGTCCCTTCATGGTACAGGCCCATGGAAAGTCCACCACAGACCAGGGTGAAGCATGGTTCATATTTTTCATGGTGAAAACACTATTGGCATGAATTAAGCATCTTTTTTGCTTACCGATCTTGCATAATCAGTTTGGTTTATATTCGTTATTTCTTATTTTTTTACAAACACACTGTGAAGACAAATTTTAGCCTGTCATTTGTCCTTAAAGCAGTCACAGTGGCTATTTGTTATTCATAATTAAAGACTGATAATTACTTACCTAAATAGCATAACATTGTTTCTGCTTCCAGCCTGGAGGACTGAATCATAATAACTGGAGGCAAATCCTTTTTTGGGTCCAAATAATTTCCGTACAGGGACGCTTGCCGGTACAACGACTATTTTGTGTTAATAATAAAATGAGTGTTTTCTAGCTCAACCGTGAGTGCACCTCACGACGTTATTCCTGTCAGCACGCACAGCCTGTTTGTTCACAGTAAGCTTTCCTCTGACTATTGCGCTCCTGCAAAAAGAAGCTGTAAACACTGGAGAAGCGACTTTGTGGTTTACTGGCAAAATATTTGCTCTCGCTGGGCAAACAGCGCTGCATCATTCACATGAGAGAAGCTGGGAGCGAAGAGCATATTTCCTTTCAGGAGAGCAGACACCCCTTCCCCAACCCCCGAATGGGGTCTGCTGCTGCGTTGGTTGTGCAGAGGGACTGGGATGGGGACCAGAGGGTGACAGGGTGATGGGGTCTTGGGGATGACCCCACACAATGTTCCCCCCTCCTCCCCAGCCAGGCACAGCTTGTGAATTTGCCAGACCAACCCCCAGGACTCCTGGCAGAATTTCTGATGCCAGAGCCATTTTGATGGAGCTGTAGGACCACAAACACTGTTATATCCCAGTCAGCCTATGCCAGCCCTTTATATATAATTACTGCATTTTTTCAATGGTGTCAGGGCATTTATCGGACACACTGGCACTCACAGCCTCTCCCCACCTGCACACAGCCCAGGACCCCATCTCAGCCCTCCGTGGCTGTTAGTTCCTGCCCCAACGATGCTGCAACATGGCCGGTCTTGAGCTCACCACAGCCCTGCCTTGACTGGTCATAGGGCCTGCTGAGTCAGGCCCACACACGGGCCCACATCCTCAGCCTGTCCCAGTCCCTCCGGAGGGGCCTGGAGCCTGGGTCTGGGGCTGCCACTGGTGCTCCCTGGCTGCCCTGTTCCTGGCTGGGGGGTGGAACATGCCTGGGCTCCATCACTGTGGTCCAAGGAGCCACCAGCCTCCATAGCACCATGACAGGTGGGGACATTAACAGTGCCAATTCAGTTGCTTGTTGCAAGGCCACAGAAAAATCAGTCATCTGGGAACAGAGCTCAGCTTTTGCTACTATCCAGTCCCATATTTAACAACAAGCTTAAAGGCAAGTCTTGACAGAAAAAAAAAAGAAGAGAATAAAAGTCAAAGAAATGGGAATGAACATGTACACTGATGATATAACAAGCGCTGGGAAACACATGCTGAATCACAGAGTAGTGCAATGCCACCCAGGTCGGTGACTTCCAGCAGCAAAGGGGGATCTGGCAGATCCCCTTCCTCACTGACCTCCCTCGTACTGCTGCCCTCTGAAATGTTCAGGGGGCTGCCCAGAGCCATCCAGGTCTGAATGGACAAGTGGTCCAAAATAGTTCAGGAGTATGTAACCAGAAGGCAAATTTCCCTGCTTCAAGTGAACAGTTGTTTCTCTGTGTCTCCTTCTGCTTTCCTCTCCCCTCTGTGGAAAGCAATTTGGTGGGAAAATAACCCGCAGCATTCTCCTGGATAAACTGGCTGCTCATGGCTTGGACGGGCGTACATTTCACTGGGTAAAAAACAGGCTGGATGTCTGGGCCCAAAGAGTGGTGGTGGATGGAGTTAAATCCAGTTGGTGTCCAGTCACAAGTGGTGTTCC
>RSEF01000003.1:36720047-36732811 GCA_003993805.1 Himantopus leucocephalus | reverse complement strand
AACTGAAGTCAAGCACCCTTTCAAACTTTTTAAGTCTTGAGTAACCTTCTCCAGTTTTATTGAAATTTTCATTTCTAGAGATTTTAAAGCAGACAAGATTTCCTCTCTTCTGGTCCCAAGCCAAATTATGAAATCCAGTAATCTTTTCACAATACATTCTTTTTACAGATCTAGTGATACATATGCTTTACAGGTCATCCTTTTTGCTTTCCCTTATTCCGATGCAAATTTATCTGCAACAAAAGCTGTATTCTTCTTGCAAAAATAAATGTACTTTTTATTACTTAACATTCTATGCAGATTTGAAATTTTTAATTTTCTGTTCTTTCTGAAATTGTAAAGCAGAATAAAAATAGTTGAAGACTGTCCTGAACAGTATTTATTTTTGGGTTGGTTACTCAATGAACATACAAATGTGACATTAATGTGGTGGGACTGTTAAACCACTCACTGACTTTTGGAATTCTGTCTCTTCTTACTCTCAGTCCATATCCTTTTTTCTTGACAACTCAAATTTATTGTCATGATAACTTTGCTGGATGCCCCAGCTACAAACACTTTGAGGAAAAATGGGTTCGATTTTTACTTCCTAATTATTTTCAAGACTGATAAAAGTGTCTGATAGCTCAGAGGAGCTGAAGTTCCAGGGAACCAATATTTTCTTACAGAATCAATAGCTTTCTAACAGAGCATTAATATTACGCATTCATTTATAACATCGGCAAAGATCAGCATTTCTAAGTATCTCATTCTGTCATTCTTTTGTTGTGGGCTTTTTTTGGTGTGTTTTTTAAAAAGGCCCACTCAAATAACCAAGAAAATATGGAAACACTCAAGGAAACCATTTTCCTTTTTTTCCCACTCAATTTCAGAATGCCTAATGATGGCTTAGGCAAACACATGAATGTCTGGCTTGGTGCTGATTTGATGTGTGAAAGTAAATTGAAGAAAAGCTGATTTAGTGTAAAGACATCCAGCAGAGCATCCATTAGTGTAGATAAAAAAGTCTATTATTGCACAAGGGTAAATCAAATAAATATGCAATTCAAATATAAATAGCAACATCTGAGTGGTAATTAATGAGATTAAATTAATTCTCATAATACATTTATGTATATATGTATTGCAACTTAGTCCAAGATGCCTGACTCCAGGATATTAACTTAGATAATAGATATTAACTTAAGATATTATTCACTTATGCTAGATCCATATCAACTAACTCTATGGATCTCAAAAGAGCTTTTCCTAATTTGTGCTTGGGGAGAGAGTCTGAAAACTTTTGCTTTAAGCACAAAACTTGTGAATAACAAGCCTGTTCTACAAAGCAAGCTGGACACTTTTAATGATAAAGCACAGAAGCTAACATAGATTCCTACTGTTTGTAATCAATAATTTATAGGGTGATATACAGCATTTTGGAAAGGATGAGTTAGAAAAGAACCTGGTGGTTGTAGGGGATCATAGCCAAACATGGATTCATGGGGGCTCAGAGCAGAAAAGGTGCCTGTGGGTGCTCAAACAGGGGACTGTGAAGAGAAGAGGAAACATTACAGGTATTGCAATAGTGAAACCGTTGCAGTCTGTGGTGTATTGTGTACCCTACAGAGTCCATACTTTGGAAAATAAGTTAGCAAACAGGAGCGNGGTGCTCAAACAGGGGACTGTGAAGAGAAGAGGAAACATTACAGTATTGCAATAGTGAAACCATTGCAGTCTGTGGTGTATTGTGTACCCTACGGAGTCCATGCTTTGGAAAATAAGTTAGCAAACAGGAGCATGTATAAATACAACACAGGAGAGTGTTTTCAAGTAGTTTTTTGTTTCTGGAAGATGTGTCTTCCAGCTGGATGCTAAAGAACTTCTATGTGTTTAGCTTAATACAGAGAAGGCTAAGTGAGAAATTTGATCTCATTGTCTCAGTACCCTTAAATCAGGGTAGGATGTCTTCTCCAAAAAACCACTTCTTTTCTTCATCCACAGCATATAAGCTCAGTGCAAGAGCTACTTGGGGAAATTTTGTGTCCTGTGTTAAAAGATCAGACAGAAGAGGTGAATATAGAAGGGAACAAATATAACTCCATTTTTGTACTCTTTACTATCATTAAGTATTATGTGTATATTTAGTATTACTGGCAAAACAGATGTGCAAGCCTCCCGCATTCCTGAAGTCTTGTCGGTCTTTTGTACTGGCTTCTCTCTACCTTTTTCTTGATTCTCTAGAAAAGAACCTTCTCTGATGCTTTCCTATCACTTCTGTATGAACAAAGAAAATCAGAAGTATGTTTATGAATGTGCAAGTGAGGAATGTGAACCCTACCACATCCATGAATGAGACTGTTGCAGACTACCTGATTTTGGGAGCCTGCTTTGTGATTCTTTTGCTATTAAAACTAATTTCTATTCCAAGCTACTAAGTCAGCTTGGAATCATAACAGCACCCAGTCACTGAGTTTCAATTCACTGTACAGTAATACTCTGCTGTGGCTGTAACTCAAGCATAGCTTTTTGTTTTCAGCTGTTTTAGTCAATGGTAGGGAGGTAGACCTGCAAGCTGGCCAACAATTATTCCCTTTATTTCTTTCCCATTGGAAGCATAGAAAACCAGGTAAAACATTTACATGCACGGACATTCTTCTTTCTCTCTAATGTCATTGATACTCATGCTCAACAGGCCTCTTCTGAGAGATGGGTCACCTGTTTAATATGGTCGTTTCAGGCTTTCAGGCTACGTTTGTTGCTTAAGATCAAATAGGCCTGTTCTCTGGCTCTTAGAGCAAATGGGCTGGCACAGCTCCCATCTACAGAACCTAAGCTATCTTCTCTTCTAAAATACTCAAAAAGATTTCATCGTGCAGCCCATTGGGAATGGTCCTGCCACATGTAGCTACCTGAACGTTCCTGGGTGCTGCCTGGAGGACTGGCAGGAGCCATGTTGCAGGGAGCATGTGAGTAATTATGCAATATGAGTAATCATGTTTTGATATTGCAACCCATGCCTTGGGCTACCATAATAAGGTTGTAATCTTGATGTTTTTTGAGATTAGATATGCCTAGAAGCTTTTTCATGGCTGTGATCACTAAGAGAAAGAAGAGAAAGACCTGCTATGATCTGGCCTATACCTTCAAAGTAGGAAAGAAATTTGTTCTTTCAGCACAAATGTGTCTAAAGAACTGCAATGAACAAATATAAGGGCTCTTTGCATCTCTGTTCTAGAGTTTCTTGAGCCTGGACTTTGGGCTACGCCCACCTCTGCATTCATAAAAATTTGTCCATGTTCATTAGATGTAAAAGCACCAGTTATCTAGCTGTACAGAAGTCAAAATCAAAACCCGAGAGAAAGAAAATATTACTCCTTCTTTCTACCCCAATCCTGTGGTCTTTAGTCATCAAAAAAATTCTCCTACTGGTTTCCATTTTCAGCTTCTCATTTGTCCCTGCAGTATTCTATAGTCATGTCAAACTTTTGGGGCTATGCGGATCTACTGCTGATTATCAAGGCATTGCAGCTGCCTTTCCTTACCAGGATGGGTTAGTAATGTGCCTTCAGAATCAGCATAACATTATCATTGAGTGTGCCCCTGAGTAAGGGAGGTCTCCAGTCCTAGTGCACCTGCAGTGTGATAAAACCTGCAGTGATATGGGCCTGATGACATTTTGACACCATTTTCTTCAGGACATGTTTTAGTTTCCATGGGTGTCTTCGAGTGTGATTTGCCAGGGATGTGAGTAACAGCTGCATGTAGGGCTGCATAGTGTCTCAGCACTTCTCCTAGGCCAGGATAGTATGGACAGTCAGGGATGTGCTGTCAGGGATGCCTGTGGCTGAGCTGTAATAGCTGCGATCAATGATGCTTTGAGATCTCCCGATGAGAAATACTGCAGAAAAGCTAGACATTATTACTAGTTTTAGTTCTGTGAAGAAATGTGCACTGTCAAACTGTGACGGTGTGATTGTAATTGTTCTATATTTTAAACACTGGCTCCAGTCAACACACACATCCTCCAAATGCCTCTGTTTCCTTCTTTCTACAATTTTTTGGCATGCTCATAGGTAGCTTTGTAGCAAAACAGACACATTGTTCTCCAAATACTGTAAATTCTCAAGATGGATTAGGAAAAAAAAGAACTAAAGTTTTTTTGCCACTGTCTTTAAGAGCATTTTCCTTGCAAAATTGTTCTAATTTCTGAACATAGGCTTCACATTTTCCCTTCTAGTCATCACTGGAAAGAGTTCATGTGCTTATTGTATAAAAGTGGGTATTTTACCGTTTGCTTTTTTGTGTCTTAATTAGGAAAATTCTTTTTTTTTCCTCAGCTCTGCTGCTTTACAGTCCTATCCTCAGTGTTGTAGTTATTGGAAGGATATATTCTCTTATGCACCTAAAGAAAATCGTTAGGACATGATTTTCAAAACATTTGGCATTTACTTAAGCCTGCCTTCTCTGATGTTTATAGCAGAGAAGATTTTTACCATTGATGAATGCTGGTAAATATTCCTCCCCTTGGATTCATTTTAAACCGTGCTTGTTCAGTACCACTGCGGTTAAGACCTTGCAATTTTTTTTTTTTTTCCAGACTGCTTCACCTGAAACAAAGGAGAACACTCAGTAATGAATTAATCAAATCCCATATTCTCATTCGCTTTGTCTATATGGATCAAGATGCTCTGAACATAGTCAAAGCCAAATGCGCTAGCTTCTTGCGATGCTTAACTCCAAGAATGCCTTCAGGAGCAAGATGATGTTATTCCAGCTGATGTGTCATACAGGCGTATGTCAGTGACAGCCATACTACAACACCCAAGCTGTTTGCACATAGCCAAAAAGAGATGATGCTCACTTGGGAATCACCCCTCCAAGGGTGCTCCATATTTACCTGTACCGGAAGGTGCCACGTCTACCTGCATTTATGCTGGAAGGACGTTCAGGATAATCCCTATCAGTGCACCCTCCTGCCATGTCCCAACACCAGGAAGCTACTATGCCCAGTGCATATTTCACAAATGATATGTCCAAGGCAACATACCCAGCATCATTTTTACTAAGCTTCCACGTACCACAATAGCAGCCTGGTGCCTCTGAAAGGGTACCCCTACACCACTATGCAATAAGATAAGGCACTCTATGTATATCCAAGAGTGTTACTGAAACCTACTTACTGAGACAACTGCAAGTGAAGAGACACCCAGCTGGACCAGATACAGCATCCACCTGCAGAAGGTGACACCTTTCTGCAAAGCAATGTGCATCTTCACATGCTGTTTTGATTGTTCCATGAGAATTCTTGGTCAGATGTCACTGTGCTGGTGGGCGTTTTTGTAGGAGATCCTGAGACAGATGGAGGCAGATGAGCAATGATCACAAGCTGAATACACATCTCTCTCTTTTTAACTCTGGCAGGAGCTTCACCACAAATCCATTATCATACTGCTGCATATGCAGTGAGCTGAACAATGCCTTGGCTAAGGCACCCAAGAAAGTTGGCAACTGAACCATCTCCAGGTTGGATAAGGCAGAAACAAAGCAAGAAAGAGAAGCTTTAGTTTCACAGCATTTTTCCTAGCCCCGCCCTTCTTCTGCCCCAGAAACAGTTTTCTCCCTTTATTTATCAAGGTGCATGTTAGAAAGTTTTGAAGGATTTGTTTTAGAAGCTCCTTATCAGTCTCCCCAGCTCTGGAATGCCTGAACATTCCTGTCAGTAGTTTCATCCCCCTGCAACGGGAGTCTTGTCTCATGCCCATCACCTTGCACTTCCTTTGGCCGGCACAGGAAGAAGACTAAAATTTGGTTTTGTCAGGAGAAGAATACAGGAGACCATCATTTCAAACAAAGACACAGGGGAGCTTACATAGCAGGCAGTTGACATTGCTGCATTTTTTATTCTCTACTTGGAAGTTCATGATTCTCAGCCTACATTTAGTCTTCAGGTACAGGATCAGGATGCAGAGGGAAGACAGAAAAAAGTAGAAATCATTCCTACAATCTCTATAATTTATGTGAATGCAAACAATAATTGTACATCATGGCTTCCTCTGGACTTTTGGGGGTGAGAATTTAATGAGTAACTGAAAGAGAAATCCTGATTTCCCACTTGACCCAAATCACAATCTGTTGAGCATTGCGAAGTTCTGCTTTCACAGGGCCACGTACAGATGCCACAGCAGAATGCTAGCCTGAGGTTTCATTTTAAGAAACACAGCTGCAATGGGTTTTATTGGCATTCTTGGCTCAGTGAGCAGCCAGTTTTGATCTGCTTTTCGTCCAGGGGTTAACTGACTGTTGCAGAGCATGCTACAGTGGCCCAGAAAATAAATACCTCTATGCAAAGGGCATTGATGTTTTTCTAGAACGGTGGCTGTGAGGCCACAAGAGTACTGTCCTTGCTGTTGTTGTGGCAAAGGATCCTCCTTCATGTGGCCTTTCCTGGGGAAAAGGCAATCAAACTTCCTTCACTTGAAGATACATCTTGTCAACAGGGCATAGATCTTTCATTTCTACTTCCCATCCTCCCAAACCCCATAGAAAAGCAAGACTTGAAGTGGGTAAGTGTAACCATTTCCTACCCTTCAGCTTTCCACACAGTGCCAGGCCTGCTCTGCCGAGCAGGAAACACAAGCAACACAACTGTTAGCCATGGACCAGAAATGGTGTAAGCTGGAGGGCTGTCTGCTGCTGTCAGTGAGCGTGGCTGGAGCTCACCAAGAAGCTGGGCAGATGGCAGGGCACAGTGATCTATGAGGTGTGACAGCAGGAAACATAACTTCAGGTATTGCCTGTATCGGTGTAAGTATCACTGCCAGGCTTCATATGGGACTTGGGGCTTTCGGAATATATGTACACCTCAGCTGAGTCTCCTTCCTGCAGTCTCTGCCTGGCTACCTGTAGCTGGTCAGCATACACTCAGGCCATGAGATAATCATGGATGCTCAGGACCAGATGGTAAGGCAAGTGTGACCATTGCTGTGGGGTGGATAAGCGTAGTGTGTGGGAGCCTGGTGGAGCATGAGTTTCTCTATAGCCTTGCTGGGTCATGACTTGGGTGGCCTGTGGGATCATGGCACCCCTCAAAACTACAGAGAGCATGGACATGAGCACGNTGCTGTGGGGTGGATAAGCGTAGTGTGTGGGAGCCTGGTGGAGCGTGAGTTTCTCTATAGCCTTCTGGGTCATGACTTGGGTGGCCTGTGGGATCATGGCATCTCTCAAAACTACAGAGAACATGGACATGAGCACATCCTCCTAGAGCTGTTTTAAGGGCTGGTGGTGTGGGTTGCAGACAGGGCACTGCAGTGTCTCAGGGTAGACCTTCAATACTTCTCAAATACCTGTGCAGACATAACAGATGGCTTTTTGACTCTGCTAAAGCTGTGCAAAAGGATCTTCACAGTTACTCCAGTTCTAAATTTCACAGTGGTGATATCACGTCTCCTTCTAGAGTACTGCACCTGAAGTAGACCATAAAATGGCAGCTTATTGAGTGTCTGATAAGCTTGTGAATAATCCTACGATTCCACACAATTTAGGAGTTGTTCTCAACAAAGTGGAGATGGGAGGCAGGGAGCAATATTGCATTGATTTCTAATAACTTGAGAAGTTATTTGGTAAAACAAGGAGAAGCAGTGAAGCAAAAGACAGTGACCACAGGTTGCAGCTTGGAAGTCTCAGTCTGGATAGAAGGAAAAGCATTCTTGCAAATATGAAGTACAGCTTTGCCCAGGTCACCAGGGAAGTCATAGACTCTGCATCCATGGGTGTTTTCATATACACCTAGCCAAAGGCTATGCGACTTGGTCTCTTGAGAGCCAAGAAATCCTCTTCAAAGATCTGACTAGATGAGCTCCAGAGATCTCTTACAACCAGTCATAGAATCTCTTCTTGTTTTGAAAAGGCCATGCAAAAAGCTACCATGAATCCACTTCACCTGAAATATTACTAAACATTAATTTACTGTTAATTTGTAGTTCATTTTCACTGACAGTTAATGGAAAATTTTGACTCTGGTGCCTTTCACTGTAAAAGGTCTACCTGGAATCTGCAACACATATTTTATTGCAAATGTAGTTTAAGTGTTGCTCTTATTTCTCCATGTTTCCAGATTCCCCAAAATATTCAGCTGCATATGGCCCATCTTTTCTCTCTCTACATCTGTAATTTATTGAAGAATCTGAGGCACCATTCAGAAAAGAGATGGAAAGCATCATGTCACCTTTCCCTTTGAACAGCTTTGAATTACTTTCCTGTAATCATTACTGCAGATTAATGCCATCAAAGAGCAGTTCTGCAGCAGATAAAATGAACAGCTTCTGATAAATTTATCATTATAGCAAATCATACCAAGTAGGATTTCTTTCCTCAGCTTGCAGAACGTACAAATGATTTTTTTCCTTTAAATTTTAAAGGTTTTCCTAGCAGGCAAGGGCAACCTGAAAGTCAGTATGAAAGTCCTGAAGGCATGCTATTCTGGCCATGCTGGAGGAAACCTAATAAAATATATTTGCCTAAAATTTGGACTGTTGTACTGTATCATTGTGTTGAAAAGGAACTCATCTTAAGTTTAACCTTCTACAGAGAAAGCTTTAGCGCCTAAATGATGATACGTTTGGGAACAAATACCATTAAAGAATTCTGTATCATTTTTCGGTTTTGTTTTGCTTTATCCTAAGTCATCATCACTTGCATTAAGTAGGATTTAGCGGGCTTCCTGGTTGCACTGTGAAAAAAAACAGAGACACAGTAAGGGTCACCAGGTTTCTCTGCAGAGCAAAATCTGCTGTGCATGCTTCTCTGTCTTTTATCTCTCACCCATTCCTCCAGCCATTAAACATTAATGACTATTGAGTGACTCAGAAGAAGGGCAGGGGGCACTTCTGGAAGAAGTTCAAGTACTCTATTGACGAGAGCACTACTTGCACCTGAACAGCATAGAATATATGCTAAGATGCGTACCGAGTCATATTCCTCCTTCTACACAGAAAAAGGAAAAAGAATATTAATGCTAAATAAAGGAGAAGGAGTGATCATTTAGGCCAAGGTAAAAGTACAATGCAATCAATGGGATTACACTACTAAACACTGTGGATCCAGCATGCAGCACTGTAAAGACAAAAAGAAGGTATTATGGGACTGAAATCTGAACTGAAAAAGAACAACCTGAAACAATTCTTGTGCCTGCTTCTTTGCAGTCTCAGTTATATGATGTGTGGAGAAGTTGACCTGAACCTGGAAGGGGCCTCCTGCAGCCCATGCTCCAGCTTTCCCACCAGAAACACACAGCAGCTCCCCTTGCCTACCATCTCACTGTGTTCCACCCTGTTTCTTCATGACTCTCCTTTTTTTCCTGATACGATAGACAGGCACATAGCACACTGAAAAATTCATTAATCTATATGGCTGCCAAGTGATAAAATAGTTATTACAACACATATACAGAGTCTTATGCTATGTTGCTGTACCGTATCATTAAAGAGGCAGTAATTAAGCAGCATTTAACACCCTGTTATAGCATCCTAGTTCTACATTTTCATTCCAAGCTTCATTTTTCAGTTAAGTATAACTCAGAATAATTCTCCTTAGGTCTGACATTGGTTCAGTTTTATCCTTGTCCATGACATAATTGAATTGGATAATTCTGTCAAAAATCTCTTATCCATTTTTGATCTATCTTCAAACATGGTTAATCAAAGCATGCTTCATTGGTTTCAGAGAAATAATCAAATAAATGTGAATTTTGTGATTAGACCACTCAAATTCCTTTCATAGTTTGAAGGTATATTGTCTTCAAAGACTGTATGTCATTTTATATGTTAGAAGATAGTTGAGTTGCAAGGAGCTGAGGGAGGAAAATATTTCATGTGCACTCTTGTTGCTACACTTCTCGTATCTTCAGGCCACCACTGCGAAGTGATGGGGCTGAAGAAAGNAGAAGATAGTTGAGTTGCAAGGAGCTGAGGGAGGAAAATATTTCGTGTGCACTCTTGTTGCTACACTTCTCGTATCTTCGGGCCACCACTGCGAAGTGATGGGGCTGAAGAAAGGATCTTGGTGTTATAAGATTCTGAGTTCTAAATCCTGGCTTAAGCACCAACTCTGTATACAGCCAGGAAGAAATTATTGTACCCTTTGGTCTTCATTTCCCTTCTGTAAAATGAGGATAATAGTATTTACAACCCTTGCCTGACTCTTTCACAGGAATCCTGGGGATGTTAATGAAAAAATATATAGCAAGACACCGTACTGTGAACAACCAAGGCATTGTAATAATGATATGAGAATATCTCTGGAAAGAAGCACACCAGTTTCCATAACAGAGTATGCCTTTCCAAGGATCACATTTTCTTATTAAGTCCATTTCTATAGATGAACACTCTGAAAGCATGACAATCAATAGGTGAAAGCAGTCAGTGAGTTTTCAGCTCCAAGAGTGATCCCAGCTTGTCTCTCTTCCTCCGATCAGAGTTTTACATGATCACACAGAAGTCTGAAACTATGCTCTCCACCTTTCTTGTGTTTATCCATTGCCCAGCAATGTAAGGCAAAGAAATCTGGAATGGTAAAAAGGGGTTTGCAGTTAATGTGTTTGATTCAATTCATTTTCAGTTTATTTTTGTTTAGCTAATCTCTTAGCATGTTTATATCACAAGTGATCTCGTGAAAGACGGCCCAAACTGGGGTGGGCTTAGGAGTTGGAGGAGGCTCAAAATTGCACATTACCAGTTAGAGTTGCACAAGTTACTAGTCAAAGAATGATAAATTCATACTTTGCAAGTATCTGTGCTCAAAGCTTCAGCATGGTTTTCTAATATGAGAAGTGAAACAATGTGTGATACCTCTTTATACCTAGCTAACCCTACCCACGCTCATATCTACCTCAGTAGCTATAGCAAGTCTCAGTATGGTTGGTGGATTCTGCTTTGCTGTCATGTCCCTCTGTTTGTTTGTTTGTTTGTTTGTTTTTTATTTGCTTCCCCTTTTCAGTCTGTGCCCTTGAAGTTTTTCCTCCTTCTAACCTAGCCCTTGACATTGACACTGAAACCTAAACAGGTCTTAGGCAAACTGTTACTCAAGTAGTTTGGGAAGTTCTGGGAGGGGTGTTTGATAGCAGAAGAGTTTGCAGTGTTGGAAACCAGTCAATCAGGGAACAAATCTCTGTCCAGATGGTGAGATGAACTCTTTTTAATGGAATTTATCTTGCTCTGGGGCACTTTTCTCTCCCAATTTCTCTCTCATGAATTTAGGATCAGACCACTCCCTGTGACATGACCTTATCTGCTGTGGTATCTTTTCTTCAATTCCATCTTCTTTTATTAATGTTTTTTGTCCATTGTCTTCATTAAAAAGAAAATTAAATTTAGGCAAGCAAAACTGAAAATGAACCATATTTTCCTATTAAGGGGATTATGAAGTAGATGTACAAGGAAGAGTATAAACCAGCTTTTGTAACAGGCCATTGCATAGAGATCTTCCTCAGAAAACTGTATCCGCATTTTTTTCAATGTTGTGAGGCACAACTCCGGGTGAGCCTGAGTCACATTTTTTGGTTCTATCAGGCTTTTTCTTAACAGATCAGGAAAATCACAGGAGTGTATCTGCAATGAACCATCATCCCCTTCACAATTACACAGTGGGCTAAACATGACATATCATAGTCTGAAGGCTAATAAGTACAAATAGAAGAAGGAAAAAAATGGAAGGGGACCTTTTGTGTGCTGCTTCATATGAGAGACAGTGGTCTGATGCAGGTAAAGTATTAAGAATAGGCTACTGAGTTCCTAATAACTCTTTTGCAGAAGTTTCTGTGGTAATGAAATAAAGTGATCTGGAATGGTCTTCATCATACAGGGCTTCCTGAGGAGGTTAACGATTCACAGAGCAATGGAAATTTCCCTTTTGTGGGCTGTTTAAGCATCTGCTTTTAAATGTCAGGACAGGACAACTTCCATATTTTATAAGTGTCCTTAGAATATATATATTAGCCATTGCCAGAAACTGCCATCTCAAGTGTGGGAGCAACTATTTTCAGGATTGATTTGTGAGGAGTCTTTTTTGTCCTTATACTATTTTTTAGCTACTATCTTAATGATGGGCTTTGTTCAGAAAAGCACAACGCAAGAGTGTACTTTTTGCAGGTTCAACATGAATTATAAAGAAATAATGCAATTCTTCTTCCATCCACCCACAGGTCACTGATAAGCAATCTCAAAATCAGGTTGAGTGTCAGATGAGTTTTGTGGTCATTTGTCATGCATGTGGGTACAGAGTATTTGCTTCATCTCCTATTTCTGGAGATGTTTTTCTTCTCTGCACGTGTCGCAGGCAGAAGTTAGAAATAATTCCATTTTCTGTTCTTAAAGGAGACTCTGAAAGGAAGACTTAGAATCATAGAATCATAAAATTGTCTAGGTTGGAAGGGACCTTTAAGATCATCAAGTCCAACCATCAACCTAACACTGCCAAAACCACCACTAAACCGTGTCCCTGAGCACCACGTCTACCTGTCTTTTGAATACCTCCAGGGATGGTGATGCAACCACTTCCCTAGGCAGCCTGCTCTGATGTTTAATAACTCTGTCAGTGAAGAAATTTTTCTTAATATCCAATCTAAATCTCCCCTGGTGCAATTGAGGCCATTTCCTATTTTCTTATCACTTGTTACTTGGGAAAAGAGACTGACCCCCACCTTGCTACAACCGCCTTTCAGGTAGAAGTAGAGAGGAAGAACGTCTCCCCTCAGCCTCCTTTTCTCTAGACTAAACAACCCCAGT